>JAJJMC010020201.1:600216-617975 GCA_023531435.1 Papaver californicum
TCACTCACAATGGATTACAATCATGAATCAAATAATCAATTTCGTTATATTTACTGGGGAAATAAAAGCACTCTCGTATATAGAATATGGAAATATAAAGCTTTGTGTATGAATAAATTTTTTTTTTAAATAACTCTCTCTCTACCTTTTTAAAACGTGTGCAAAGAATCAAAGTGTACATGGAAAATATATGTCCTCGTAATAGCAAGTCTTACGGCAAGAGAAAGCGGACGTTTTAGATTGGATTCAAAACTATTTTCTACCAAATTTCTTTGGAATTTCAATCAGAAAATATTAATGCTTTTTATTAGATTCCAAATTATTTTCCACATAATCCAGACTAGGGACACGTTACATAATCTGTATTTATTTTCCACTTTTTTCGTAGCTTGAATTCCACCTCCACCATAAAACGGGCTATAGGTATAGTAATCAATTTTATGAGCTTTTTACTATATACCTCTGCTTGTGTATATGTGTGGCCATCCGATACTCTCTTTGTCTCAATTTATTTTTAAATTTTATACTACTAATAAATGATCTAAATTATAATATATTTTTAAATCAATCTTTTATTCAGTTATTATTAGTATAATAAAAATATATATTATATCGTGTGATCAGACCACTATCACATGGAGCCCACCTTATAGGCTTACAGTTCATTTATAGTTGGCGGTCGTTGAAGCCTTTTTGCTAGTTTGGAATGTGCGTATCCAGTCTATGTAGATGCTCAAAGAAGAAGTTCTTGAAAGCACTGATCTAACTAATAATTTTTAATTTTATAGTCATGTTTACTTTCGTTATATAAATATTTTAAAATATTTTTTTATGATATAAAATTTATAAATATTTATAACATAGTTTACGAAATATATCATTTCTAAATTTTATAAATTATTATCCATACATACATAATTAAAAAATATTTAAAAATACTCCTTTCTCCTTAATGCCTTAAAAATTATACAATCTTAAACTAGGTTATCAAATTAGTGGAACAGTGCAAGTAACAAATTAGATGTTTCAATTTAGAACCAAGAATCAATTATTAGATATGCAAATGCAAATTGTTAAAGATAGAGGATCTGATGCTCTGATAATGGTCCAAACCATCGTAACCAAATACATATTATGGTTGAATAGATTGATTCTAAAATTGAATACAATCTTGGCCCTAAAGTATTATATTCATTTCTTTTTTCAATTTCACAGGTATCTCCCGCCATATACTTCATTTCTACCACTCATTAGTGATGAACAACAAATGAAGGGAAGTTGTGATCGTAAAAGGAAACAAAAACGACGAACAGTAATAGAAAACCTATTATTTTCACAGGTATCTTATTTGGTTATTTTTATAACCATTATTTGCATAACAGAGAGAAAGAAGCTTATGGACGATCCTCTCAACTACAATGTTCTTAACATCACTATAGAAGTTATCAGGTATATTTGCAATATAAACTTTCTAGTTAATTACGCAAAACCTTCTTAACATGCCCTTAAAAAAAACAGAAAAGAATTCTCTAAAATCGCATTAGCCACACACTATTTATTTTATTTATTTTTACGTATCCCGTGATTGATTTGTGTGACACACCACTCCCCTAGTTACATTAATCGCTCCCTTTTCTTTTTGGGGATATAAGTTTTAGAGTGTAGGCTGTTTTTCTTTAACCACACTAATTTTTTATCTCGTTTTGGTTTCGATTTTAATATCCAACAGTTCCACACTAAAACTGCATAGACATATAAACAGGTGGGTTCCGTCTTTTTGGAAAAACAAAAATTTTATTTTTATATTTGTTTTATGGTTATTTATATCTGTATGATTTTTGGATAGTCTAAAATCGTTGTATATTCAGATTTTTTATTCAATATCATGCAGACAGAACAATGCTAACATTATCTAAATTCTTGGTGTGGAAATCAAGCACTAAATGACTTCACTTCTTTACTTAGGATCTAAATATATAAAAGAAAAAAAAAAATATTTTTCTTTTCTAATAATTCACCGTTAAGAAGTTGAGGTATGATATGATTTTGATTAACTTACAATAAAAGTGGAAAGGCCAGTGAGAATACAACTTTGTGCATCACCACTAACCAGGAGTGCACAAATAAAATTTGCGTCTTTCCATTGAAAATGCTCCAATGATCTAGACATCCCCCTGTTCTTCACTAATAATTCACCTTTCAGGAGTTGAGACGTGAATTTATTTTTTATTTTTTTTCCCAAAAGGATATGATTTTTAATTAGTTTACAATAAAAGTGCAAAGGCTAGTGAAACTGTGAAAGCTCATTCCGGGTGTCCTTAGAAATTGGGTGCCAAGTTCGGTGGAGGTTGATATTGATGGGACTTTCAGAATTGCAAGTCGTGTACAGAGTGCATGCCAAGTTGTGGTCCATAAGGTCTCTCATCCAACCTGTACATTCTTCCCTAACAAAAATGAATTACAGCCTCGGCTGAAACCTATGTTAGTAAGTGAGCAAGTGTGAGTTGTGATCCACAAATTGTCCCAACACTGAAAAAAAGAGGCAGTTTAGTGGGAAGATCACCACAAATATTGTTTTTTATTTTTAGGATATAATAATTCCTAGTTTTTAATACTCCTGTCTTCTTACGGAAAGTCAATTCCAGCTTTCTAAAATGTGTTGTTTATGTTATCTGCCCAACATAGTGACCGGTCACCCTCACTTTGTGCAGATACAAAAATGATAAAAATCGCGTCAAATTCACTTAACATTTCTAACTATTTTTCCGGTTCGATTTTTTTAATAAAATTAGATTTTACATGTATATTAAGAAAAGATAGATAATAACTTTTTTATAAATATCTTTAACTATATTTAATTATATAATATCTAATAATTCATACACAAGATTAGTTAAGTACTGATTTTTAGATAGAAACGAAGAAGGACAAATTATACAAGATATCATTTTTATTAAGGCAGAAAATTTGGATTTTAAAGTGTTTTCTCAAGACAAATCTAAATTGGACTCTTTTCTTTTTTTCTTCCAATATTGCTTTTGCAGTGCGTATGGAAATGTAGGTTTTACATCTGGGTACAGTTGCAAACGGCAGCTAAACCCCAACGACCAGTGCAAAGATATGATGTACGGATTTGTGGGAGGATGGAGCAACGCAGGAAAAATAATACTGATGATGGTCATGTTTTTTGGACGACTTAAGATGCTTAACTTGAAAGGGGGAAGAGCTTGGAAATTAAACTCTTTGGAAAAATCCTCTTCCATTGTCTCATAGCATGATCAATCTTTTCTTCTGTTTTTTTTATTGGAGCATCATGATCAATCTTTTGTTGTACAATAATAGTACTCTTATACTTTACTATATTTATACCTATATTATTGTGTTGCACAGTAGTAATCTTGTGTTTCATATTTAATGCTTCCCCTCAAAATAAAAAAAGTGCACCCCGGATATTTAGTTTCTGGAGAGTTTCATTAGTCAAGAAACAAATAATGTCAGTAGTGGAGTTCTTTTGTTCATCAGGAAGAAGAAAAAAAATGAAACCTTAAATTAATAATAATAACAATAATAAAACGACAACATAAAATGGTATAGGAAACCAAATCACCACATTTCTCACCAAAGAAACCAGTCATAAAATAGGTTCATAAGTATTCCATTTTTTTTTCGTAACGATTCAAAAATTCTAAATAAAGTTTAAAAACAAAAACAACCTAAGACACTAATTGATCTTAGCAAAACACCTAAATGCAGTCAAATCACATCCATCTGTTTTTCTAGTAAAGAAGTTGTCCGACGTAGATGCCCGGAGGATCGTAACTGCAAACAACAAATGTACCACCAGCACTACAAATAACACTGGCACACCTAGATGAACAGTCTTAGCCGAAACAACCTGTGTGTAGTGCAAACACTGTCCTCCTCGACATGAGTTTGAATCATGGTCATAATTACTCATCTTGGATACCCACATGTTTACGGCACCTTTAACAGAAAGATCTCCATAACTCATTGCAATGTTCTCACCATATGTTCCATATTTTTCTAAAGTGATATAAAACTCGGAAAAGAATTTGAAAGTGTCAGTTAAATCCTTTCTATATACTAGAAATATCGGTCCTACTCCTTTATACTTCTTCTTCTTCTTTGTACGGGATGTTGTTCTCCTCCACTCTCTTAAACTCTCAATCTACCCCTACTTTCATTTGAATGTGACAAAAGACAACCACAACAATCGAAAAACAATTAAAAAAATTTGAACTACATACTACACCAAAATTGGGTTTTGTAGCAGTTCTCTACCGTTAATTATCAGGCTTGCAACGGCTGCCACGCGTTGCGAAACACAAAGTTGCACTTTTTTCGCAACGGTATTGCTGTCATTGTGAATTTTAACGTCACAGCTTCGTCACAACAATTTTTAGCCATTGTGAAAAAATTTGACTCTTGTTGTTTGCAATCCACTATTTTTATTAATCAATCCATATACTTAAACCAATCCAATTTTTATTAACATTTTTATTAGTACAATCCTTTGGATTGGATTTAGTTTTTTCTTCATCTTCTCCAACACAGCAACACTATATTCAATTCCTTTCATCTTCTCCAATCGAATATCTCTTCTTCAATCGTTAACAAAGAAACATCGAAAGTACCACCGCCGAGATCGAATATCAACACGTTATGCTCTCCACTTCTTGAAGCTTTCTTATCCAAACCATAAGCAATTGCAGCAGCAGTAGGTTCACTAATCATGCGGAGAACATTAAGACCCGCAATCGAACCTGCATCTTTCGTTGCCTGCCTCTGCGAATTATTGAAATAAGCAGGAACAGTAACCACAGCGTTCTTAATCGACTGTCCTAAAAACGCTTCAGCGATCTCCCTTATCTTAACCAACACCATTGATGAAATCTCCTCAGCTGGGAAATGCTTCTCTTCACCTTTATAATTCACAACAATCACAGGTTTCTCACCGGGTCCTGATATAACTTTAAAAGGCCATAGCTTCATATCATTTTGGACAGAAGGATCACTGATTTTTCTACCTATCAATTTGCATCAAAAACAGTGTTGTGTGGATTCATTGCAACTTGATTCTTAGCAGCATCACCGATTAGTCTTTCAGTATCAGTAAACGCGACATAAGATGGTGTTGTTCTGTTCCCTTGATCATTAGCTATGATTTCAACTCATTCGTTTTGCCATACTCCAACACAGTTGTATGTTGTTCCTAAATCGATTCCAATTGCTTTTCCTTCACTCGTAGTTTCCATTAGTACTTATCAAAAAAACAGAGCAAAACTGAGTAAAAAAGGTTTTTGGTGATTGTTACAGAGGATTGAAATGGGTTTTGAGAGTTTTTTCTTTGCTGGCTTTGAAAGTTTTCGATGAGGTTAAGCTGGATTCTAGGGATGTAATTTATAGGGGGTTTGATTCCTTAATGAGGAGGTTTTTTGAGAAAATTAGAGAGGGGAGTAGAAGATTTTAGTGAGTTGGTGTAAGATCCAGAAAGGTCTTAAGAGTCGGTTTGCAGGGAGAGAGTTAGAAAGACACGCAGGTATAGTGAAGGTTCCAGGTGGTTAAAAAGGTACAACCTAGAGACTTCCGGACTCCGGAGACAAGAGTTTTGAGGTGAGCTTATCCTCCACTCGTGAAGTTGTTATCCTCAACTCGTGAAATCGTCAAAAAGAAATAAAAAGACTACCCGGTTGTATTGTATTCTATTGGATTGGATTTATAAATTTTATTTTGATTTGGTTTTTAAGAATTAGTAGAATTTTATTTAATTTTTTATTGGATTGTATTAATAATAATGGTGGATTGGAAATAACAAGAGTCAAAAATTCAACGGTAACAACGGGGAGTCGTTGCGAAAAAATTTCATAAGCCCAGAAAATTATGTCTGAAGCGGGCATCGTTGTTCTGATACTAAATTTAAAACATATATTAAGTGTTACGAATATTTTGCAAAAAAAAATGCTCGATCTCTGCTGACTTAGTTAAAATCAAGTTCCCCTGCAATTACCCAGACACAATATAATTTTTTTCCTTCAATCTAATAGCTTTGATACTCACTAAAATCCTACAATTGTTCTTATACATACCATAAAATAACTCTTGATAGGTGTTTTAAATACCTTATTTACTATCAAGACTTTGCTTAAACGTAACCCATGTATTTATTATCTATAGCCAAAAAAATTTAAGTTAAAAGAAAAAACCAAACAAATCTTACATCTTTAGTAATAATAAACTTCAATCCTATTTCTTCCCCAAAATCAAAATAAACTCTAACTCTTTTTTAAATCAAAACTAAATTAGAATTCAAAATAATTCTGATTTTTATCTAAATATTTTTACAAATTTACCAATTAAAAACCCTAATTCCTATTTTCCTTCAAAATCAAACTTAACCCAATAGTTGTAAAAAAAATTCATAATATTCTTACGAACTTACAAATTATAAACTCTAATTCCAACTTTTCCCCAAATTCAAACTAAACTCAAACCCTTTCTTTAATCCAGATTGAATTGCAATGTTAATTCTAATTATTAAATTAAAAATCTCCACAACAACACCAATCTAAGTAAAATTAAATAAGGTCTTTATACTTTTCTTAGAATCATTTTTTTTTGAACTCCATAAACATAATCTATATAAAAAAATCACAAAGATGATATTCTTTTTTGTAAATCATGAATAAAATCATTGAGGGTATCAACTATTCTTGAAAATCATTAATTATACGAAAAATCAAACATAAACTCAACTATGAAAATTAGGTAATTAAAAAAAATTATTGATTCATGAATTTGATAGTTTATGTAATTATTTGGGCTATATATAAGAATTGTGTATAGTTTTGTAGGCTATGTAAAATAATCATGAAGGCATGTTTGGTTAATTTAATCACTTACAACAGAACTTCGTTAAATTAATCCGCGATAAATTGATAACTTCATTAAATAATAGTTTTTGTCAGTCCCGACTTGGGCCAGTATACTAAATTAATAACCCCGCTAAATGTATCAGATAATAAAAAATTTAAGTATTCAATAGGACCCAACTAATATTTAAATTAATAATTAGGTTGTGTTTGATAACAGGGAAAAGAAACAATTTTATGGAAAGTGTATTCCATGAAATCAATATCCTAGGGGAGGCATGGAAAGACTTTCCATGGAATTCCATGGAATTAAGTTTAAAACATGCATGCTTTTTGTAAATGGGCCCACAATTCCATGAAAATAAATATAATCAAACGACGAAAAACACGTTATATCCATGGAAAGATGGTTCATTCCATCGAATTAAATCCTATCAAATACAGCCTTAATGTAATAGCACTAAATGATAATACCTTATTAAAATAGGAACCAATAGTTGTTTGTTTTTTATTCATATTTATATAACATTTGACCTCATCTCTAAATTTTTTTTAGTCTCTTGAGAAGTTTTTTACTGATTTTGGTGTGTTGTTCTTGTTCTTGTTTTAATTTTAATAATAATATATATATACACACATAATATGCAGTATATTATCTTATATTATGACATAAAATATTAGAAAATAATTTGAATTGAAAATAAAATTTCTAGATATTTGTTATTATAACAAAATGATCTACACACTTATTTTTGAAAATTAAATTTGGTATATTTTAATAAAATAATAACTTATTAATTTATCGATTAATAATACTTTGCTAAATTGATAGAATTTCGCAGTCCCAAGGCTATTAATTTATCGAAGTTTTACTGTGTTTTATATGGGCTATAGATAATAAATGCATGAGCTATATTTAAGAGAAGTCATTATCAATTGGTTATACTTTCTTTGCTATTTTGTTTATTAATTAGTGTATAGTACGTTCGTTTTCTAGTTCATAGGTACTTTGGAGTCATGCGACGCGAAATAATGGTAACATGGGTTTAATTCCAAAACAAAAATTACGATGGGCATCCATACAAGCCCTAGCTACTATTGGTAGCCTTTGGAGTTTAAGGCCAAAGATATTGGAGCATCCGAATAGTGGGTGTCTAAATCCATTTCTCTCATAACCTAAAAGCAAGTCTTATGGTGGAAGAATTTCATCTTCCAAGTTCAGTGTCACCTCAGCACTTGGAATACATCATGGAAGCGCAAGTCTTATGATGGAATCCATAGAAACGTCATTCTGAATACCGTCTGTCGAGATTCCAAATTGCGTATGAAAATAAACGCAATTCTGAATTGCGTTTGACTAGTCCACGGTCAAAATGTAATTCAGAATTGCATTTTTCAATATTTCTATACAGAAACTCCTCGAGTTTCCCTTCTTCTTTCCTTTTTCTCACTTCTTCTTCTCCTTTAAACAAAAGAAAAACGACGATCCCCTATTGATTTTTCCTAATCTCATGATAAAATTGGTTTGGATGCTTCAAAGGGTTTGCTATTGGGTTGATAAAGAATCTGTTGATATTTTTTTTCATCAATTTCATTGACAAGAGGTAAGTTATTTTGTTTTCTTTTGGTTTACATTTTTTTCATGATTTGATTAAAATAGTTGATTTTTTTGATCTTAAGAGAGTGTTATATATGATTAGATAATCTCATCCATGAGTTATATATGACTTTTTTAGTATCTCTTCTCCCACTTTGATTTTGGGGTTTTAGTATGTATGTTTAGGTTATCAAATTGCCATGAACAAAGCATATTTAGGTTATCAAATTAATTGGCATGAATAAAGCATGTTTTAGTTTATAGCGTGAATTTGTATTATATAATTAGTATATTATCAAATTAGAGCATGAATGTTTTACCCAATAAGCATTTTTCAATATAGATTATGGATCAATTTATGGATTTGAGCGGAAACCCTTAGCCGGAGAAACATATTAGTCAAAGTGTCACTGCCGAAGTTACAACCCATAACATTACGTTTAGAAGTGGATGGGATCAACTCGACGATTTGCATAAGATTGTGGTAAAGAATGAGAATGCTAAGGCTGTTCTTTTAAGGTCCGGGCTTGAAAGATTATTTGAAATCAAAATGAAAAGAAATGATCCATAACTATCTTTTGGAATTATAGAGATGTGGTGGTTTACCATTCATTCATTTCAGTTCCCTAAATTTGAGATAAGTTTTACCTCTTTAAATTTTGTTAGATTATCCGACATTCCTATTGGAAATGGTCGTCAAAGAATTCACCACAGCCCTACAAATGGATGGACTCGAAAACAAAATGATGAAATACATAATGAAATCATGGTTCCTTTGGGTGAATTTTTAAATTACAATAAGTATAAACTGGATCTTTCTCTTAGTTGTCTCTCAAGATATATTATGATATTTAATGAAATTCCAATTGTTGAAGAACATTGGGTGCATGTTACTACATATTTTTTATTATGGGTGCATGTTACTGGAACTCCGGTGTCATACAACGTGCTAAGGAATGATGGGGCCTATCTTCAACTCCGCGAAGACCTAGTATGCCACATTTGGACACGACATGTCCTAGGACTTAGAGATGGAGAAATGCCACCGGTATATCCTCCTCCTCCGGATGATAATCTAGATGGGTCAGTTGGTGAAATGGATCCTACCGATGTTTACCCACCGAAACAATAAGTATAGCTTTGATTGTTTTAATGTTATCGATCGAACCTCCGTATCATATTGTTTAGAATCTAATGTGTATGTGAATTTAATTTATTAGAATTTTTATATTTTAGAATCCTTAAATTTATTTCTATGGATAATTTCAATTATGTTTGCATATTTTGTTAAAGAGAAAAAAAAAAGACTAAAAAAAAACTAAGTATAAAATTAGCATAATGGGAACGTTTCTGTATACAAGAATAACGCAATTTTAAATGGTGTTGAATGCAATTCCAAATGGCGTTCAAGATCTCAGTCGTTGAATATACAACGGCTCTTTCAGATCAACGGTCTGCGAAAAAAACGCGATTCTGAATTGCGTTCAATGGATAATTTTTTAAAATTACTATAAATTGAGCTCTTCTACTCAAATCAACTTACACCAAAATCTCTAGATTTTCTTCTACATCTCTTCTAAAAAATTTCATATCTTACCTTCTTTCAATCCTTCAATTTTTCTTGCAACTATGGAAAAATATTTACCGATTGAAGACATTGCTATCACAAGAGCTTGGGTAAGTATTATACTTGATGGTGTTGATGGGGTGGATCTAAAATCAAACATATTTTGGGAGAGAGTATTCAAAGCTTTTGTAGAATCTTTTGGGAATAAGAATGATAGAACCATTCACAAATTACAAAATAGATTTGGTACTTTGAAGAAAGATATCAAAGTTTATGTCGGTCTCTTAAGAAGTTCCCATATAAACAATGCAAGCGGATGGTAAATTGTGGATATTGTAAGTGTTGATTAATTTACATCTATTCAATTCAATTGATTTCTTATAATCTAACTTGGGTATTTAATTATTTTGTTGTAGGAGAAAAATGCTAGAATAGAATATACCAAAATTCATAATGGAAAACAATTTAAGAATGCAAAAGTCTATCAAATTTTCAAATCCCACATTTCCAGATTCAATCCCGAAGAATATGATCAAACTCAACCTCAAGAATCGGAATCGGAATCTCCTAGTGGTGATGCTTCAAGTATTGTTCAGGCCTCGATGGAATCAAGCATCAATGATGGATGTGACCGTATTCTGAAGCATTTTAGTGAAGATAATGATAGAAGTTTGCAAGATTGGATACTCAAGAAGGGTATTTTCAAACTCTTGTGGATGCAAAGAAGAAATCGGTAGATTTATAGCATTAAATAAACATGAATTCGAAGTATTGCATGTGGTGATTGAGACCTTGCCGGAATGGAAGCAACAATTTATGTTGGATAATAAAAATAAGATCTTGGTAAAACATGGTTATCCTCCTAGAACTCTTGGTGGAAATGTTAGTGGAAGTTCTAGTAGTTCTATTGTTCATCGTTATTGAATTATGAAGGATCAATAGTTTTATTTATGTTCTTAATTTAAAGAAGTTGAATCAATGGAATTTGAAATCGTCCAATTAATGTAATTTCGAGTAGTTGAATCAATAAAATTTTAAGTATTTAATTTTATTACATCTTTACTTCAATTTGATTTCAATACTATAACGGAAATGAACTCCTGAATTTATTTTTACTGTCAAATTTTCATTGTTTGTTGAAGATAAAGAAGAGAAGAAGACTAAAAAAACTAAGTAAAGGACTGAAAAAAAAAGAGAAAAAGACTAAAAAAACGCAATACCAAATGGCGTTAAAGATTTCAACGGCTCTTTCACATTAATGGTTCATACAAAAATGTATTCCAAATACCGTTCCACGGCTAGTTTTTAAATTCCTATAAATTAAGCTCTTCTACTCAAATCAACTCGTACCAAAATCTTAAGATTTTTCTCTACATCTTTTCTAAAAAAAATTCATTTCCTATCTTCTTTCAACCTTTAAATTTTTCTTGCAAGTATGACAAATTTTAGTATATATGAAGATTTAGCTATCGCAAGAGCTTGGTTGAATGTTAATGTTGATCCAATTATCAGAAAAAATGTTATAATCAATAATTTTTGGGAGAGAGTGTTTCAAGTTTATGTATAAGATTTTGGAAATGGAAATGGATGAACAATGCATAGGATACAAAATAGGTTTACAATTATCAAAAGAAAAGTGCAAAGGCATCCTAAATTCAATTTATAGAAATTTTTCTTCCGGATGAACAATTGGAAAAGTTATAATTATTTTTCTACATACATATCCTAAAAATTTTAATCTTCTAAATATAATACTAACCGAGGTTATATTTATTTTTTTGTAGGAGGCGTATGGCAAAAATTTATACTTTGAGAATAAGAATAGAGAATTCCGATTTGATCAAGTCTATCAAATCCTTAAGGATGGCATTTCCCAATTTAATCCGGCACCACAAACCGGTGATCCTTCCGATGATGAAGCTTGAAAGATCCATGTTCGGATTTTTTATTGCTTTTAATATATTTAATTTTATATATTTTTAAATAGAGTTTAGCTATGTAATTTTTCTATGTTTCAAATATTTTTGACTAATGCAATTGAATTATCTTTTCTAAAAGTTTGAGTATTTTTTATATTTATTATTTGGATGAATTTAAATAAATTAATTATTAAATTCGGTTTTTTTAAAAAAAATGCAAACAAATAAATTTAAGTGAGTGTAAACGTGGTGTTAGAAACAAACAATTCATTTTGGGTATGGTGTATAAAAGGTGTAAAATTAAAAAGGTCAAACAAGAACAAATAAAACGCTATTCGGGTTGGCGTTCAACACGGTTTGGAATTATGTTTTGAGAAATGCAGTTTGAAATGTCGTTGTACGCAATTTCGAATTGCATTTCTAACAGATTTTACACAATACCGCTTTCTCTTAAAATCCAAGCCCTTTTTCGTGCAACCTTGTAAGAGAGCTAGGGAAAACGTGAAATAAGACTATTTAAATTATTCCACATTTTTTCTAAGCTTAGAATGGCTTGGATTCCACGTAAAACTTGCTCTAAAAGACTAGGTCGAAACAACATTCATCCTTTGTTCACTGCACCATTCACGCCGGCATACTATGGGGTTTAGTGACCATGACCAATAGATTAGGACGAGACTGACGGGTTATCTGGTATATTCAGGCTCGGGTTTGAAAAACAAGGTGAGAGGAGATTCAGTTGAAGAAGGAGAGAGTTGAGTTTATAACAGTGAGCTCGAAGAAGAAGAGAATGAAGGGGAAGAATGGGTCTGCTCTAATTGAGTCTTTGCTGCTTTCAGTAAGATTGGACAGCGAGAAGAACATGGCATAGAAGATGGATTTAGAGTAGAGAGGGGTTCTGTCGTTGCTGACTGTGGAAGAGAAACCAAGAGAGAAAACATGAAATAGAACCTGAGATGGAGCAGGTAAGAAGATGTTGTTTCAGTTTTGGGATTTGCGGCCGGAAATACAAAGAAGAAGAGAAACTAATTTTCACTGTCGTTACAAGAGAAGGACACAAAGATGGGTTGGTCTCACATTCGAACAATTAGGCGAGAAATAGACCTTTAGACCGTGAAGCCAAGAAATTGCAGAGAAGAAGCGTTTGCTGTTTTGATGGAGAGAAGCTTGAGTGAGTCTTGCCTAGTTACAATGGAACTGGACATGGTGTTATGTGATGTTATTGATGTTGAATGTTGGGTATGTGTTGAATTCATGTTTTGCAGGGAATTTGAGGACTATAGAAGATATCCAGATGCACAACAATGCAATCAGTATGTGCATTTCAAATGTTTGGCAAAAAGCCTGAATTACGGGTAATTCTTTGTAGCAATCAGTTTAAGCCCTCGACTGGTTATGACAGAATTTTAAGGTTGTGAAAGACACGTACCTTGTAGTTAGGTTTGATAAAGGGTTTGAATGAAATACTAGCCGAGAAAACAGAGAAGTGGGTTGTGTTGGTGCCGTGAAAACAGGGTCAGAAGAGGTGTTATCTGCGGTTGAAATGGAGACAAACGGTGGCTGATTGATGATTGGATTTAGAAGTTAAGATGGATTAGAATGTTGGATATCAATCAGATTCGAGATTACAGCAAGAACTTGAGCTATAAAAGGAGATACCTAGGGCTACAAACCATACTTCCTCGTGCAGTCATGCTGCACATACCTTCAACTTTGCTCCTCCCCAACCTGTTCGCTGCTACCATTCTAGGCAGTTCAGTCCATCTCCAAAACTCTCTTCATCCAACCAGCTGCATACTATCACCTGCATCTCACGCATAGCACCACCTCCACAGTCCATTCCAAACTTCACAGCACCATCTCCTTTCATACCACTAGACCACGGCTACAACACCAACAGTTCACAGCAGTACCACCATTCCACAAGCCAGCAGTGCAGTTGCAACACAACAGTCTCCGCAAGCCAACAGCAGAACCACTACCACAACACCATATACTCCACCCCCGCACCTTTTCTGGTTTTGTATTCCTATTTTTAGATTTGTTTACTGTACTCTCCGATATGTGTAGCTAAATATTTGTTTAATTGTTTAATTAGGGATAATTTTAAAACTATGTGATATGATTTTTTTAAAATAATCTTTCTTTTTAGTGTTGCTTTATTGTTTGTCTTTTGCCGAGCTTACGATCATGGATTGTTTGCGAATTCTCAAACGGCCAATTGAATATCCTGTCCGTGATTCTAATGCTAGATTATAACATCGTAATCCGTAATTTCTATGGTGACCCATCAACGTTGTAATGGAATTTTGTGGATTTTAGTGTGTAAAAGATAACCCTAAGTTAACATGTGATGCACATTAGGTGGTCGGTTCGGTTTTCAACCAAAACTATCTACCAAGCCGTCCATAGGCGGGTTTTGAAATTCAAAACCGTCTACCAAATTATCTATAGACGGGTCGGTTTTAAACCAAACCGAGTCGGGCTGTTTGGTTTCGGGTTTTTACGATTTAAACCGTGGCAATTCGCAGTTATCCATGCTTTTAAGCAAAGTTCATATCAATTCAGTAAATCTGGCAGACATCTTAGTTAAAAAGATAGTAAAAATACAATCTTTATAGCTTATACCATCATTTACTTACCTGAAAGCTCAAAAGAAAGAATTACTAACATCCCTTTTACAGAGTTCTTTTAATAGATATTTTCTGAGAACATTAATTACAAAACAAATATAAATCTCTAGTAACAATAAAAATCAATAATTTGATCCCAAATATGAAAACATAAAAAGTAAAAGATTCAAATAGACCATGGAACTTTAGGTGAAATTCAAGACCTAAAGATGGAGGGCTAGGATGAAGAATATTCAATGGCCATGATCAATCGGTTTATGTTGAAGGGTTCGGTCGGTTTTCATACTAAACCCGTGAATGAACCATCATCAACGGTTTTGTAATTTGTAAACCGTACCCGTGGTTTATGTTATCGATTTCGGTTAAATAAACCACGGTCATATCGGGTTCGGTTTAATAGATCTGTTCCAGTGAAGCTCTGTGTCGAACTTACGAACATGTGGTTAGGATCAATCTGATAAATGGAAACTAATCTTACTGATATTATATAACATATCAAAGTATGGAAAATTTAATTATCCAGGATATCTATGTTGTCGACAACTCTCATCATGTTTAAATTAAACACTCACTTGTCATCGTTTCAATCATATTTCACCCTCCAAAACATATTTAAGCAATCTAAGATTCACTTCCTACTACTTGTAGCCTTCAAGGTCCCCAAGCTTTCAACTCCTTGTATATTTCCAAGTATGCACTATCTCTAAATCATGGAAAACAATATTTCAATTTCGTGATGAATTGAATTGAGACCGGTGGAATAAATACTTAGATTTCCAGTTTTAGCTTCTTGAGACCGGTGGAATAAATACTTAGATTTCCAGTTTTATCTCGAGGGCAGAAGCTAATTACATAGAAGAGAGACTAAAATAGGACAGAGTGAAAGGAAGAAAATAATTGAGGCTTATTGTTTAAAAAAACACCGCCATGGAGGAAGAAACCCCCAATTATTAAGTTCCTCATTAACTCCATGAGAAGATACACAATGACAAGACGAGCAAAACCACCAAAATCAGATAATTTGGCCAAGGAATTTCACCGACTCAATACGGTTTCTCCACCACTTAGCGTTTAGACTCCCCCCACATTTTTCAAAGGATTTCATAATCACTACATTTGCTGTTATTGTAGGTTTCAACCTATTTTCAAATATTTTTTTTCCTTTGTTACATATGATTTTGTTTGATTTTGTCAAGTATTTAACGATGAACCCATGTTGTTGATGATATGATAGTTTATATGAAAACAGTTTTGTTTTCATCCGATTTTATTTCTTTTTGTCAAATATTTGTTGACGAAACCAGTGTTTTTGGTTGTAGATGGTGGTTTTTGTCTATATTCGAAAAACTGTAAATGTTACCACGTCATATCTGAAATATATAGTTCTATACACAAAGTCTTGGTTTTCCGGGAAATCTAGGCATATAAACTTTATTAATGCTAATAGATGCATATTTGTTAATACCTGGAGCTTGTTCATATACTAAAGCTTCACCAAGCCGAACAATCAGTATTTGAATCAGTATTTAATTTCGTGTTAAATATTAATTAATTGGACTTTCATAATGCTAATGTGTTAAACGTGCACTTATTTAACTCCTCCGGATGTTATCTGACTTATACGTAACATTCAGAACTTGCTCTTGTTCCATTTTATTTCTTGACCTTGTTCTTGAATACCAAACTCTGATGGATACATATATTTGTATATTTTTAACTCTATACTTATACTTGTTAGTGGTTAAATTTGTAATAATTTTACTATTTTATTACTTTTATGGGTTGTACCCGTGAAACCAAAACATTAAGCAAAACATGTTTAAATGGTAGGGATTCTTAATAGCAGCTTGTATAATTCCAGTAGTGCATTTGGACTTGCTGCAAGTAAGAGTGGTGGCTCAGTGGAGATGTGGTTGTGAACTGTTGTTCTCAGATGAGAAGATAATAATTTCTCCATCATCTTCTGACGTCATAAAGAATTCTTAAAACAAGGTGGGACTTAATTTGTACTTACATAACAATTGTGATAGTTGTTTACCCCGCGGTTGTGATGCATTTATAGGTTATAACTAGCGGTCCTGATCTTTCTCCCCTCCCAGGATCATTTGAGCTACCGACTCCACCATTAAGAAGCTATGTTGCACAGACACGGACACGGGAAGCAGTTACGACACGATGCAGTTACGGGGTCACGTTATATGTGTATTATATTCACCATTAAAATAAGATTTTACAACACTCTACTAAATAAATAATTATTCTTATTTTTAAATACTTAACTATTAATTAAATATGATTAATACTATAAAATAATGATCAAGTCTTTTGATGTGGATTGTAGATGGTGGTAAAACTCTCGAACTTGTGAAGATTAATTTTAGATTTAACAAACTAATTTTAAACTAGAAAATATACACAAAAGATGAAAGTAATATTCACAAATACTGAAGTTATAGATTTCACCATTAACCAATTAAAGTGATTCAATCTAATCAATATTCATGCAATTCTTTACATTTAAAGTGATTTTAATATGTTGCAAAAGTAGATTTTCAAAGTAACAATTGTAAATCGCAAGTATAGAACATCAAAAACCCTAGGCTAAGCATGCTCTATCAAAATAAATCACAATTGCTTAATAAAAATCCTTAAATCAATTTTTAATCAAAGCAAATAATCATAAAAGAAATTGCAAAAATCAATTAAAATAGAAATATACCACTTTTTTTGGAACAATGGCTTCCTCCGTCGCCTCAGCAAAGGGGTTTAGCTCCTCATATTAATCACTTGCTCAAAATAATGATCCATGGCTCAAAGTGTTTACAAATGATGAAAAAGAGTGAAAATAATGAAAACAGGAAATTCATAACGTTTGTTAGGCGTTGCGAACTCACTGTTACAGAGGGAAAAGTGTTTCCCTGAAGATAAAAGTTGCAAAATGAAGATAAATGTTGCAAAGTGAAGATAAACGTAGCTTAGTTTAAAGATTTTATCAACATTTTCTTCACAGTTTCCTCATCTTCTTCATCATGAACAGAATTTTTCTGGATTCGATTTCTTTTGCTTCTGGCCTCTGCCAGCCCCCTCACCCCGCGCCCCCCAGCCCCCGCCGCCGGGGGGGGGGGGGGGGGGGGGGGGGGGGGGGGGGGGGGG
>JAJJMC010020201.1:618075-638779 GCA_023531435.1 Papaver californicum
CCAAGATCCTCCTATTTATAATATAACACCGTATCACTCGAATTAATTCCTTCAAATCTCCAATGAATTCTCACATATCTTTTTTCCCATGATGAAAATATTTCTCGATCAAATCTTCATTATCTTGTGATGTTTTGTTTCCTTTGTGAAACTTATTCTCGATTTTGTTGCCTTTTTATGAGCTCAGGAACAATATGTTTTCCTAATAAGACTCGATTTTTCAAAATCTTCTTCCAACCGAGAATATTTGGTTTCCATTTTTAACGGCAGCAGCTTAACTATTTCACGTTCCCTGCTTTGCATAAATTCCTATAATGAGGCTAGATGATATCTTGCCTCAGAAACCCTGAGTATCTCCAAAAGTAATCGAGTAAGATTCGCACAGTTGGGAACAAAAACTTTCCCGCCAATTTCCAAGTTTAAACTTAAGAAGTTGGGTGCCTTTATTCATTCAATGGGTGCCTTTATCAATTCCGGGGTGCCTTTAGTATTTTTTATGGGTTCCTTTATAACTTTTTAAGCCAATTTTTCTCAAATATTTATTTCTCCAAAAATACCTACAAACACAATAAAATCTCAATATAAGTACATAAATGAGTTCTAACAATATAAAAATTGAGATCAAATAAGACACAAAAACGTGTCTATCAAAGACCCCCAAACTTATTATTTGCTAATCCTCGAGCAAATCTAATCTAGAAAATAAATCATAACCCACTTTCACAGGCATCGCGATTGCACTTAGCGTGTGCAATAAGCCTTTAAACCCCTAGGTGTCCCTAGTGGACGAGTTTTAGTCTCGTGAGGGTTTACAAGAGATGTATCCACAAAACCTTTACTTCAAACCCTATCTCAATGTGAACGATCAAGAGTAAACACTAAACAAGCTATTTAATTGGCATACTAAATTCTTCGACTATGGGAATCATTACCCTATATGAGTCCAATTGTTGCACTCGAGTTTTCACTCAGCGTACTAAAATTCATACAAGAATTCAAAACTCTACTTAGATAGTTGTTCAACTACTCAGAATCTATCAAAGTTCAATCACATAAAAAAATTTAGAAGATGAATAAAGACAAAATGAAGTTTGCGCGTGTTGACTAAGGTGAATGGTATTTCCCATATCTGTATGAAGGTCAGTGCCAGGATGAATCCTAATGGATTGAGATACGTTCCTATTAGTCTTACTCCTTATACCAATATTGACTCAGCTGGTATATACAAGGGTCTCAGCGCTCGATTAATTAAAAATAAAAGAATTATCTTATGTCATTAAATGTACTGACAACATGATTGGATCAATTTGAATCCAAGCGCATGCTCCTTATAAGCATCTTACATGATAGTTCTTATGGATTCAGCGTTCCATGCTTGCTTAGACGAAGGAGACAGGGAGAACACACACATATTGCTATCAAAGTGTCAATACTCGATATTTTTTATAAATAGTGGTCTAAATAATACAATAATGGGGCTTGATCTCAAACACTCTACTTCATCCTGACGGTGATAAAAATTCGATACTGGTGCCCCACCAAATCACTTTAAGAAACATAAAAATTATAAAAATAAAAACAGAAGGTGATATGGTCGAAATAGACTCCGAGATATGGTGAAAACTATCATGTTATTTCTAACACCTGAGCTAGGCCTTTTATGAATAGACTATTTATCTTGGCATACCAAGTCCTATAGAAAAAGAGCTACGTTTCCATCTACCTAGAATGGTTAGTGACATCCTAAATTGTTCACAAGTTTCTAGACTTTGGAGTTTCATATTTCACTAAGATTTTCTCTCTTACTCCCAAACTTAAATCTAACATTGTCCTCAATGTTCTCAAGATTAATTATTAAAAGCATGAATAAGGAGAAATTTTTACCAATCGAAGGAAATGAGTTAAGGAAAGATATTACAGTGTCGCATGAGCATGGGTTACCTCCCAAGAAGTGTTAATTTTAAAGTCTTCAGCCAGACTAAGAAATAATTAGTCACCTCATAGAATCATATAGAAAAATTCAGAACAACTGTAGGTCATCTGAATAAAATAATGTTATCCAAAATAGAAGGAAACTACAGCATGCCCAAATATAAAATTGAACAAACCGAGCACAGCCTTATCTAGTTTTATGTTTAAGACAACTACATCTAGTTGTGGTTCAGGTTCAGGCTTTATAAAAGGGTCTAAATAAAATATTTTCATAGGCTGTATTTCTCCATAGGCAGGATCCGGAGGATCAGGTTGTAGAGTCTAGAAAAACTCAACTAATAAATTTAAGGCAAATAATAATAACATGAATAATTATGGATCCTCAAAGTAAATCAGATTTGACCCACACAGTTGACTACTATGAAAATGGTGGTCATTCTTAAGCAAATGTGTCGATTTTAATTTCTTAAAGTAATTAGGCTTAGTCTCAAAACTTAATAACTGACACATTTGAAATTCAACTTTTCCCACATATGGAAGAAAATATTTTGGTGGAAAAACAAAGTCACTCTTGGTATTATTTCCTAGGTAAACCACATCGACCAGAGGATGGGTTTCTAACAACTGAACTTCTTTCTGGACATCACCAGGCCCGGGAAATCTAGTTTGAAGATGATCTTGTAAAATGGTAGAGGTGCATAAGTTAAGTCCCAAGTTAAGGACCTTTCTAAGAGTCAAAGGTAAAGCATAGGGAGAATGATAGTCACCCCCAAACTTAGAGTTTTCAGTGTCTTTAGATAGACTAGTCACATTTTCCTAATTTATAGATCGTCAGATTCCTAAAAATGGTCTATTGCTTCTTCTAGGTTATAATCAAGTGGTGAATCCTCACTCATATTTAAAATATCTACGGGTTTATCTTTTTTATCTAAGACTATTGTCTCTAAATTGATAGACTCTAAAACAGTATTCTCAGGATTAACCCGCTCCTCTTGGCTGCAATGGTTGGTTTCCTTAATTTTTTGTACTCAACCAAAAAAGCCTATTATTTTGAAACATGGGGGTATATTATTTATGTAAGATCAAACAACAGCGGTCCCAAAACTCAAACACCATAGGGAGAGTATTTGGCTCTTGGATACAAAGAGCGAAGGGGTGATAGCCTTGATACGGGCTCCGAGGTTATGGCCTGTTATATCCTCAGCGCAGGAGCAATTTGATGTTGTTACTTTTTGTTCCTTTACGGAGAGGTTCTATCTCGAAACAACAACTTTTCATCTTCCGATCGGCAAGAAGATTATCATTTCGGAAAATGTTCTGCAAATTAAAATCCTGGATGTGGATGGAAAAAACGTGTATGAGGGTTTCGACAACGCTCTTAAGTTTGAAGATCTTTATAAGTTGGCCGAAGAATGTCTTTGATGGAACAAGCATGAATCGGAGAAGAGTTTCATATAAGAGAAAAGAATGGTGAATTTATAGATTCCTATTGTAACAAAGATAAATTTGGTTCGTCTGAGGGAAAAGTTCAAGAATCCCATGAAGAGGGAAATGGATGAAACAAGTGTTAGAGATACAGATACAGATACAGCTTACTTGTTGTGTGCACTTAGCACCATAATTTTTCTCGATCTTTCCAGTAACAAGGTTCCAAGAGAGGTAGGTCTACTTCTTCTAGAGGTGAATCAACTACTCTCATTGGTTTTTCATCTGGCAGAAGCTCATGTAACAATGAAGATATTGTTCAAGATCAAGCTCAAGGTAAAGGTCGAGGTCGAGCTAAAGGAAAAAGTCGAGTTCAAGGTCTAAGTACCCGTGGTCGAGGTACTACTGGATAAATAAGTTTACGACTAGCTTCAGTACTAAATCTAACCGTAAGTGACCCCCCGGTCAGGAATCCTAATGGTAAACATAATATTCCCAAAATTATGTCAGTTTTACGGCTAGCTTAATCACAAAAACCAACCATAAGTTCCCCAAGTTTAACTTACGTCTGGGTATATGACCTAACCTGAGTTATCTCTAAGGCTACGTCGATGCACTCAATTCATATTCGTACGTAGAACAAACCAAAAAAGATAAAAATTGATTTTAATTTTCAAACACTACCTTTAAATCAAATCAGTAACCTAATCTAATCTTAATTAGTTTAGTTAATTAATTTCATTAAAAATAATTAATCAAGGGTATTCTAGCCATTAATAAAATTACTAGGATAAGGAGTTTTCGGTATTACTATTTCATATCCTATTTTTTTTCTTATTTAGCCCTTAAAACTTTTTTATTGCAGACCGAATAATAGGGATCAATCTAATATCGTGCTATAAGCTCTTGAAATCTTTTTATTAGATTAGACAAAATATGTTCAAACTTTTAACACAATGGTTTTACATCTTGCAACATGAGTGTAAGGTCGGACTTCGGGTCCCTTAGCCGCACATAATGTATTGGTTATGGTGGTAACCTCTTCCATAGGTGTTCAAGATGGATCCATTAGGCATGTTGAGTAAATAATTATGGGGATTAGGTTGGGACTGCTCATGAAAGGCAGGCTTAGTGGCTTCAAATCTTTCAGGGCACACGTCTGAGCCTATGCCAGCTGGTATAATAAAAATTGGGTCAAGTGGACATGTTGTGTAAATACTTATGGGAATTGAGATGGGTCTACTTTTGTTCCATGTTGCGGTGCTTGCTTCAAGCCGTATAGAGTTTTGCGGAGACGACAGACCATTTTTTCTTTTCCTTTTTGGACATATCCTTGCCAGACTCATTTGCTTCATATTTGACAGGGAATAGGTACAGACCAATGTCGTGCATAATAAAAAAATACAACATATAATGGATAGATATTCAAATAAAATGTGGGCATCCAACTCAAAACCAATTGGCAATGAGTGGAGTGGCCCTTCATATTATATAGTGTGTATAGACTAGGGGTTTTGTCTATGTGGGACTATTATCCTCAACATCCCCCCTCCACGTGTAGGGCGGAGTTTGGAGCCTCTACAACGTGGATCCTTTGTACGGGTAGCTCCCGTCATGGTAGGGCGGAGTTTGGAGCCTCTACATCATGCACGGGTAGCTTCCTCCACGGTGGACACGAGTTTAGGGCCTCTACATCATGGACAAAATATGAGTAGCCGTTGGGCTTATTTGCATACGGGCTAGCTTTGGTACCATAATAGAATATAGACATCCAACTCAAAACCAATTGACAATAAACGGAATATCCCTTTTATATTATATAATGTGTATAGGCTCGGTCTATGTGGATTATCCTCAACATATTCCAGAGTCAGGAATTAGAGTAGTCTAATGGATATTGCACCATCCCCTTTTTCTGATCGAGCTAATTCACAACAGGACGAACCTAAATTTGAGAAAACATTTGTGAACTTTCCATGTATGAAATTTGACACCCAAATAAATTCTAAGTATTTGGATTTTTTTGGTCAAGGGATCTACGGTGTCCTATTGCACTTGTAAGCAGTATCAGAACCAGGTCCTAGTATTAGGGTAATTAAATTGTCAGTTTTAAAAAGTGGGTGGACTAAATTCAGAATATTTATAAAATAAAGAGACTAAAGTCTGAGATTAGAAGATTGAACATAAAATATTAAGAAAAATTATGGCTATTTAGAAATTTTACAGATTTTGAGAAGGGCTAACCCACATTTTTGTGTCTAAATTGTGCTCAATTCTCTATTTTGTTAATGCTTGATTTTATACTATTTACGAGTTTTTATGTCTTTGTAGGTATTTTTGAGAAATAAATATTCCTGGAAAAATTGGCTCAAAAAGTGATAAAGGCACCCACCAAATTACTAAAGGCACCCAGACAGTTGTTAAGGGCACCCTTCATTCAAATTCGAATACAAGAAAATGGCGGGAAAGTTACTTACGTGAGAAAAATTCTGTTGATTGGTATGAACCGAGTTTTAAGGAATTGTTGGATGATTTCAAGCTACCCAAGTAAAGAAGAAACCAAAATAAGATCAAACACGTCAAGTCTGAATGATTCACGCCGGGAAAAATGGTGGAAAATCCTAGTTACAGTCGGAAAAGGAAGTTGTTCCTGTTTCGGATTAAACACGTAATTAGAGTTGGATTTGGATTGTTCTTTACATCCTAATCGGTTAAGGATGATGTATTAGGGTTAGATAAGCCTATAAATAGCCAGATAAACGAAGAAAAATCAGAGCCAGAGCAGCCGGAAAAATTCCAGGAAAAAAAGAAAATTCTGCTGCTGAAGAATACACGAAGAACATAAGGCTCCACTAAACTGTCGCTGATAGTGTCGTTGGAACAGTCGTCTATTAAGCTGCTGAAGCAGTCGGTTCTCTGCTGCACCTTTGGTCCAATCTTTATTTATGTTCCCTTTTCTTCCTCCTGTAACACTCCGAACCATCCACTGTAACGCTTATAATCGTATCCAAACTTCTGTGTTACTTCTTTTTAATCATTGTAAGCACCTTTTGAGCAATGAAAGACTATTTTGAGTGCGTTTCCATTAGAATGAGCTAATCACCATCACTAGGGCGACGGAGGAAGCTATTTTTCCAACAATTAAGTGGTAACTTCTATTTTATTTATTAATTGTTTGAATTAAATTGAAAAATGGTTTTTCTCAAGTAGTTGTGTTTTATTTTGATGGGTCATGCTTGGTTTTAAACTTTTGATGTCTCATGCTTACGATTTACAACTATTTTCTCAAAAACCGAACCTTGGCAATGTTTTGATTTAACTGAATACAAGAATTGCACGATTTTATCACTTGAGTTATTGGTTAATAGTGGAATCCTTAACCCTAGTTCTTCTCATCCATCTTAAAATCAAATTTGTTTTAATATTCTTATTTTTAGTTATTAAATATTAGATCTCGAAATCAAACCTTCACAAGTTCGAGAATCAAACTCTTTTTACCACTATATTAAAATTATATCAATTTTTGGCGCCGCCCACGGGGACTTTTTTTTAGGTTTAGAGTTTTAGATTTATTTTTAGGTTTTTATTTTTATTTTTATTATTTTACTTTGTTCTATTTTACGCTTCCTTGGGTATTTCTCTTTTTGCTACAGGTTGGATTTTGGATCGAAAAGAAAGTGAGCTAAAGACTTGGAATTAAAGCTAAAGACTTGGAGTTAAAAGTTAAAGCTTAAAGAACGAAAAAGAAGACGAAGATTTTTCTTAATTAGATTTTATTTTATTTTAGATTTTATTTGTTTTTTAAAAAAGTGTATTAGGATTTTTATTATTTCTGTAATTTTTCTTTTATTTTTTTGGATACTTTTTGGACATTATTTTTGGGACTTTGGACATTTTATTTATTTTTAAACCCTACGGAAGGGTATTATTAAATATAAACTGTTACAGGGAAGGACGACAATTACGATATTGTCTCGGCCCCTCGGGTTCGTACACTGACACAGGAGTCGGTGGCTCGTGTCGACTACAACTGATTCATCCCCCGTCTGGTACGGGAGGTAAGACTCTATCAACCCACGAATCCCCTGCAAGTGGGTTTACTGTATTCCTTCGTATGCATATACGCTGAGGACCTGAATACGGATTTACTTTTCTAGTAAAGGGAAAGAACTGGCCATACAAGATAAGGACTCGGATTTTATCACCGGTTTCTTCTTGCCCGCTTTAGGAACACGTTACCAAACGCGAACCTAAACCTTAAAATTTTGACTAGAAAGAGACCGATAGGGTAACGAGCTTATAGGAAACTCATTCAAAAGGAGTGTATTGGTTATTTTGTTAGCAGAACTCGAAGTTCAAGAAGATTATTTTAAGTTGATTAGAGCCGCCTTGTAACCCAGGGAAAAGTGCCAAAGAGACAGGGTTATCAAAGCTCCTTAGAGTTTATCCTGTTTCTCTTCGACTTGATCTAATTCAGACCGTTCCAAGAGGTTTTCTAAAATTGTAACTAGTTGCCTTTTGAAAGAATAGAAGCTGGTCTAGAAACAATCTTAGTGGACCTATCATGCTTTTTGTTTTCTAGATTTAATAGGTTTGATTTGGTTGAGTCAGCCTTGCTTGTGATTATTAGAATTTCCTTCTGTTTAGGATTTATTTATTTTTAGTTTTTATTTAGTGTATGACAAGACCGCTCTTCAAGCGGGCTTGGAAAAGAGACGCTCTAGGTCGCTTAATTAGTGACAATCCTAGTAGTTTTGTCCCTGGAAACGAGAACCTCGAAGACTCTTCTTTTTAGGGCCTTGTTTTTGATTTGAAACTTGACTTTGTATGAATAAGTTACTCCTTTGATAGTGCCGGCAATGAAAACTTTAAGAGCTCTGTTGAACCCGACTAGGACTTCTCATCCATCAGCTATTAAGTTAGCTGAAACTCAAGCAACCTATGAGTTGAAACCTGGGACCATACAGATGCTCCCACTCTTCTTAGGAAAAGAAAATGAAAACCCTTACTTTCACATTAGGGATTTTGAAGAAATATGTAGTACCCTAAGAATTCACAACATGTCTGATGAAGCTTTGAAACTTAGGTGTTTTTATTTCCCTCAGAGACAAGGCCAAATCTTGGTTATATAGTTTGCCATCTGAATCCATCGAGACATATGAAGAACTTACCGCTCCCTTTTTATCTAAATTTTTCCCTAGACACAAAATATCATTTCTTAGGCAAGAAATTTTTACATTTGGCAACAAGAAGGAGAATCTTTGTATAGGTACGTGGAAAGGTTCAACGAATTAGTAACACAATGTCCCCAACACGGTTTAGAAGAACAAAGACTAGTCCAGATCCTTTATGAAGGGCTAGATTATCCAACAACGATCATGGTTGAGTCATTGTGTTCAGGGAATTTAAAGAGTAAAACTTTTAATGAGGCAATGAAATTTTTGCATGAAATTGCCAAAAAGACCCATCAATAGGAATGTAGTAAAGAACCCCAGAGAAAAATTCTACTAAGCAAAGGTAATGTCAATAGATTAGATGGAATTCTTGAATCAGATGCCAAATTTGCAGCTATAGCAAAAAGGTTAGAAGCCTTAGAATTAAGTCAATCTAGTCGTGGAATAGAGCCCAAGACATATTGGGAAGGACATATTGTTGAATAGCAAGCCCATGCTTTTTATAATAACACTAGATATAATAACCGTCAGAAGTTTGATCCATATTCAGAAACCTATAACCCTGGTTGGAGAAACCATCCAAATTTTTCTTGGTCTAAGGGATAAAATCAAGGTCAGTCTAGTAACCCTCGGGTTCCCCCAGGTTTTGGTTATATTAAGAATTCTTCTGGTCCGGCATAATTTCAGATCCCCTCAGATAATAAGATCATGAGTGTAGAAGAGTCTCTCACCTTTTTATCTCATAACACTACTCAGTTTCAGAAATCGATTGAACAAAGTTTAGAAGACAATAAAAAGATGGTCCATGCTAACTCTCAAGATATTTACGATTTACGAACCCAGTTTAGTCAGTTGAGTGAGTCTTTGAGAGAAAAAGGCAAGTTCCCTAGTCAACCACAACCCAACCCTAGAGGAGTTCATGAGTTATCTTCTGACCATGTGAATTCAATTAAAACCCTTAGGAGTGGTAGAGTAATAGACAATAAGGTAACCTTGCCCGATAGTGAACATGTTGTAGTTCACCCTTCTGAGTCTATAGTCGAAGAGACTGATAAAGTCTCTAAAAAGTCCAATGCGGTTCTCGCTGAACCCGATTTTGTGCCCAAAGCCCCATTCCCACAACTTCTAATACCAACTAGGAAGGAATCCAAATTTAATGATATATTGAAGGTTTTTAAGCAAGTCACGATCAACCTTCCATTATTAGATGCAATTAGGCAGATTCCTGCTTATTCCAAGTTCCTTAAGGATATTTGTATGCGAAAGTGAAAGCTTAGTGTACCAAAGAAAGCATTTTTAGCTACTAATGTGAGTTCAAATATCCAGAACAATATAAATCATAAGTACAAAGACCCAGGTTCCCCAACCATTTCTTGCACAATAGGTAACTACCGTGTTGAGAAAGCGTTACTTGACTTAGGATCCAGTGTGAACTTACTTCCGTACCATGTGTACCTCCAGCTAGGACTTGGTGATTTGAAACCTATTCAGATAACACTGCAATTAGATGATAGGTCTGTGAAAATTCCTCGTGGTATCATAGAGGATGTTCTTATTGAGGTCGATAAGTTTATTTATCCAGTAGATTTTGTTGTCCTTGATACCCAACCTGTCCGTGACCTAGAGAATCAGATACCTGTGATATTAGGTCGCCCATTTTTAGCTACATCTAATGCAATCATTAACTGTCGAAATGGTATTATGAACTTATCTTTTGGTAATATGACTATTGAGTTGAATATTTTCAATATTAGTAACCAACCACCTGAGCTAGATCACACGTGCATTGAAGAGGTGAACATGATAGGAACATTAGTTCAGAAGTCATTACCAAACACTTTGTTAGAACATAATTAGAGAAATGTTTAGCCCACTTTATATTTGATGTTGATAATGATAGTGTTATTAATGAGGTGAATACTTTGTTAGATTCTAAACCACCTGATCATAATTTAGAAGAAGCAATTGACCATTTTCAGGAATCTGACGATCTAGAAATTAGGGAAATTGTGATTAGTCTATCTAGATACACTAAAAACTTTAAGTTTGGGGGTGACTATCATTCTCCATGTGCTTTACCTTTATTGTTCAGAAAGGTACCTAACTTGGGACTTGACATATGTACCTCTACCATTTTACAAGATCATCTTCGAGCTAGATTCCCTGATCTTCTTAATGTTCAGAAAGACGTTGAGTTGTCAGAAACCCATCCTCTGGTCGATGTGGTTTACCTAGGCGATAATACCAAGATTGACTTTGTTTTCCAACCAAAATATTTTCTTCCATATGTGGGAACGTTAGAATTCCAAATGTGTCAGTTATTAAGTTTTGAGACTAAGCCTAATTACTTTAGGAAATTAGAATCGACACATTTGTTTAAGAATCACCACCTTCATTGTACTCAATTGTGTGAGTCAAATCTGACTGACTTTGAGGATCCACAATTAATCAGGTTATTATTATGTGCTTCTAAGTTCTTAGTTGAGTTATTCCAGACTTTACAACCTGATCTTGTTAATTTTCCTACGAGGAAATCAAGCATATGAAAATATTTTATCTAGACCCTTCTATAGAACCTAAACCACAAATAGAAGTAGTTGTCTTAAACAGAAAACTAGATAAGGGTGTGCTCGGTTTGTTCATTTTCTTGGCATGTTGCAGTTTTCTTCTATTTTGGATAACCCTATTTGATTCAGATGACCCACAGTTGTTCCGACTATTGCTATATGATTTCATGAGGTGACTAATTCTTTCTTAGTCTGGCTGAAGACTTTAAACTTAGCACTTCTTGAGAGGTAACCCATGCTAATGAAACACGGTAATATCTTTCCTTAATTTTTTTTCCTTCGATTGGTAACAGTTTCTCATTGTTCATGCTTTTAATCATTCATCTTTAGAAACATTGAGGGCACTGTTTGATTTAAGTTTGGGGTTAAGGGAAAAACTTTTTAGTTAAATAATAAAGCTCTAGAATTTAGAAGCTTGTGAACACTTCAGGGTGACACTAACCACTCTAGGTAGATAGAAACTTAGCTCTTTGGTGCCCAGTTAAATGGTCTATTCATAAAAGGACAGAGTTCAGGTGTTAGAAAAAACATGATAGTTTTCACCACATCTCGGAGTCTATCTCGACCATATCACCTTCTGTTTTTATTTTTGCAATTTTTGTGTTTCTCTAAGTGATTTGGTGGGGCACCAGTATCGAATTGTTATCACCGCCAGGATGGAGTAGAGTGTTTGAGATTATTTAAACTATATTAAAAAAATGATGAAATATATATATCGAATAATGACACTTTGATAGCAATATGTGTGTGTTCTCCCTGTCTCCGTCGCCTAAGCAAGTGTGGAACACATGATCCATGGGAACTATCACGCACGATGCTGATAAGAATCATGCGCTTGGATTCAATTTGATCCAATCATGTTGCCAATATATTTATCGTTTTATTTTCAATAAATCGATCGCTGGGACCCTTGTATATACCAGTTGAGTCGATATTAGTATTAGGTTTAAGACCATGTATCTCAATCTATTAGGATTCATCCTGGCACTGACCTTCAGACAGATATGGGAAACACCGTTTACCTTAGTCAACACGTGCAACCTTCATATTTTCCATGTCCATCTTCTAAATCTTTTCATGTGATTGAACGGTGATAGATTCTGAGTCTTGTGGTTGAACGATTATCTGAGTAGAACTCTATTGTCTTTTAGTATGCTTGAGTAAACACTCGTGTACAGCAGTTGGACTCATATAGGGTAATGATTCCCATAGCCGAAGAATTGAGTAAGCCAACTAAATAGCTTGTTTAGTGTCTATCCTTAATCATTCATGAGTCGCTAAAATCTGGAGTAAAGGTTTTGTGGGTATACCTCTTGTAAACCCTCACGAGACAAAACTCGTCCACTAGGGACACCTAGGGGTTTAAAGGCTTATTACATATGCTAAATGTAGTCGCGATTCCTGCGAAAGTGAGTTAGGATTTATTTTATAGATTAGATTTGCTCGAGGACTATCAAATAGTAAGTTTGGGGGTATTTGATAGACACATTTTTGTGTCTAAATTGTGCTCAATTCTCTATTTTGTTAATGCTTGATTTTATATTATTTACGAGTTTTTATGTCTTTGTAGGTATTTTTAAGAAATATTTGTGGAAAAATTGGCTCAAAAAGTGATAAAGGCACCCAGACAGTTGTTAAGGGAACCCTTCATTCAAATTCGAATACAAGAAAATGGCGGGAAAGTTAGTTACGTGAGAAAAATTCTGTTGATTGGTATGAACCGAGTTTTAAGGAATTGTTGGATGATTTCAAGCTACCCAAGTAAAGAAGAAACCAAAATAAGATCAAACACGTCAAGTCTGAGTGATTCACGCCGGAAAAAATGGTGGAAAATCCTAGTTACAGTCAAGAACGTAGAGGAGGTAGGATGGGCAGTTGGTCAGGGAAGGAAGTTGTTCCTGTTTCGGATTAAACACGTAATTAGAATTGGATTTGGATTGTTCTTTACATCCTAATCGGTTAAGGATGATGTATTAGGGTTAGATAAGCCTATAAATAGCCAGATAAACGAAGAAAAATCAGAGCCAGAGCAGCCGGAAAAATTCCAGGAAAAAAAGAAAATTCTGCTGCTGAAGAATACACGAAGAACATAAGGCTCCACTAAACTATCGCTGATAGTGTCGCTGGAACAGCCGTCTATTAAGCAGCTGAAGCAGTCGGTTCTCTGCTGCACCTTTAGTCCAATCTTTATTTATGTTCCCTTTTCTTCCTCCTGTAACACTCCGAACCATCCACTGTACCGCTTATAATCGTATCCAAACTTCTGTGTTACTTCTTTTTAATCATTGTAAGCACCTTTTGAGCAATGAAAGACTATTTTGAGTGCGTTTCCATTAGAATGAGCTAATCACCATCACTAGGGCGACGGAGGAAGCTATTTTTCCAACAATTAAGTGGTAACTTCTATTTTATTTATTAATTGTTTGAATTAAATTGAAAAATAGTTTTTCTCAAGTAGTTGTGTTTTCTTTTGATGGGTCATGCTTGGTTTGAAACTTTTGATGTCTCATGCTTACGATTTACAACTATTTTCTCAAAAACCTAACCTTGGCAATGTTTTAATTTAACTGAATATAAGAATTGCACGATTTTATCACTTGAGTTATTGGTTAATAGTGGAATCCTTAACCCTAGTTCTTCTCATCCATCTTAAAATCAAATTTGTTTTAATTTTCTTATTTTTAGTTATTAAATATTAGATCTCGAAATCAAACCTTCACAAGTTCGAGAATCAAACCCTTTTTACCACTATATTAAAATCATATCAACCACACTAATAGATTTAACTGAATTTCGTAAGTTGCATTTGATTACAATTTCAAGATCGGAGAATATGGTGAAATTATTAGAGAAGGTGCAGGTAGATACTTGGAAACCATGATGAACTTCTCAAAAGCTAGAGAAACTGAGCATGATGGAGCTCTGGCTAAGCATGAAGCTGCTAAATGGATCAGTAGTAAAGCCTTTAGGATTGTTGTGTTAGAAGGAGATTGTAGGTCTGTTAATGAAGCTGTAGTTGGGCAAGTTTAAATATCAGAGTCTCCTACCCGATATTATTATGTTACTAGAAGGTGTTAGTGGTTTGAAATGTGCTCATGTAGTCAGGTTTAGTAACAATGTGGCTGATGTTCTTACAAAGCATGCCAGGTCCACAATTAGCATCGAGTCCGAGAGATTTACCTACCAAGTTGTATCAATTCTTTCCTCGGTAAGGATAGCAAACTTGTGTTAGCTCCTTCTTTCTTAATGAATTTTCCTTTTCGACTAAAAAAAACGGGGTTCTATATCTTGACAATCTATCTTAACAAGACAAAGTATGAAAATATTATATCCAATAAAACATCTTGAAAAACCGATTTACAAATATATAAAAGTATTAAAATGTATTTTAATACTCTATCCATCCAAAAATAGATAAAAACATCATACGCAATTTAATTTTATAAATACTACCTCTGTTTCAGGAAAAAAGTTACTATCACTTTTTCAAATTGATCTATTTTTAGATTAAAATAAAAAAGTGATAGTAACATTTTTCCAGAAACGGAAGAGTATTTTTTATTTTTTTATTCTCAATGGTAGAGACACTGGTTTAATTGTAATGATACCCTACCTTTAAAAATGGTTATATATGTAAAAAATAAAATTAATTGAAATTAGATTTCTGCGTATATCATTGGACAAGAAATTTTTGGAACACTGCCTTTATACCGGAACGAAAAGAATAATTAAAATGCCAAAGCAAAACGACTTTCTCCCTCTTTAACTTATTCCTGTGGAACGTGCATATTAGCATATATGCTAGCTAGACTGCAGATTTTAACTGAAAATAAGTGCATATTAGCATAAAGGTGAGTGAGTGCAAGTGGAAATGGGGAACAAACTTGTAGTCTTTGTACTTGACAATGAGATATATATATATATATATATATATGATTGAAATGCGCAATGGAATTAACATTAAGAAGAAGAAAAATTGCGCAATGAAATAAATCCATAGTGAGTGATATGAACAAAAAAGAAAAGAGAAGATTTGACGAAAGATCGGGAGAGAGGACGATAAATATGCTTATTCATACATTTGGTGAGGGGTCAAAGTTGCAAGCATTCAAAAGTTCGAAAATCTGCTTAGTTGTGTTCCCAAAAGCAAGTGTTTAGTGCTTAAAGGATCCAACATCCTAGATTTTTACACCCTACCACTTAGGTTAGTGCTATAAGGATCCAAAATCCTAAATTTATGGATAATATACTTACGTGTTAGGAAGCCGAGTATTACCTAGGCCCGCCGCCCGCCCAAATTTCTTTGATAATCTAATTTGCACCGCATACCTTTTTATTATATATTTAAAAAAAATTATAGATAGGAAATTTAGTGTTGTTGAACTTTCGTCACTGTCATCTAATGACTTTATCATTCATGGATAGGAAATTTAGTGTTGTTAAATTTTTATCAATATCATCACCATCCAATGATTTTACTTTATATTATAGTGACATCAGTTGCCATATATTATTATTATTATTAAGTTTTAACGGTGGTTATCACCCAAGGTGGGGATAACATAAAGGATGGGCATTTAAGGCTTGGATGATGTCCATTTAGACTTTACTTAGAAACAATACACCCAATGTTTTAGCAGAAATGTGGGCATAATACAGAGCGAATCACCAGAAATGTTTCACATGGCCCATTATGCAGAAAAACAAAAAAAGATGGACTCTTTTAGTAAAATAGAGTTGATGATTCTTTGTTCTAGGAGTTGTAACCATTTCCTAAGAAGCATGATTTAGGGGCTCCCACATTTATAGAGGGGCTCCAATATAAGGCAAGGTGACCTAAAAATCCGTTAAGGGGTGTCCTAGGGGCTATGTTAAATGTCTATATTGCCCTTTTATTAATGAAAAAGTTTAATTTGCCCTTCAATCAATTAAAACCTAAACAAAACAAAACCTTATAAAATTTCAATTCCAATTCAAAATATTTCCCTCTTCCTCCATATCTTCTCCTTCTCCATTTTAACCGAATTTCTCCGTCGAATCAAAATTTCGTCGTCGATTAAACTCTAAAATTCGTGATGAAGAATCCTAGTAAAGGTGTAGAAGGTACTAGTGATGACAATCCGGATAAAACTAAACAAACTAATGAAGAACTTGGGTTATAGAAAAATTTACGGTTGGGTTCGATTGGAAAACCCAACCATAGCTCGTTTGTTCTTCGTTTACGGTTGGGTTATTAAACAAACTCAACCGTAAATTTAAAGGTAGGAGATGAAGATCAAAGTTTACGGTTGGGTTCGATTCTGAACCCAACCGTAAAAAATTTTGCACTTACAAATTTTTTGGAAGTTACGGTTGGGTTTAATTCTGATTTCCAACCGTAAATAATTTTGCATATGTCAAATTTTTTGTGTTGAGGATTATTTACGGTTGGGTTCGATTGTAAAACCCAACCGTAAATTCTTCTGGTTAGTTAAAAAAATTGTTGATGATTATTTACGGTTGGAAAACCCAACCGTAACTAAACAAGTTTCAACCGTAAACCTGTCAGTTTTTGTGTCTCCTTAAAGTAGACAAACCCAACGGATCTTTTATTTGAAAATCCAATCGTTGGGTATTTTTTCACTATAAAATGAAACCTTTCTCTTTCACTTTCTCATTATTCCCTATCCCTTTCATTCTCATTCTAATTCTAGACTTTCCAACTCATTCTCACCATACCCTTTGAAGCACTAAAAATGGTTTACACTAATGCTGAAGATGTTGCAATTGTTCGAGCATGGCTTACGATGATAATGCACGATTACGATAGAGCTTTCTATAACAACAATAACCACGCTGTTGCACATGAAGATTGGATGGTGGGTAAGAATTCCCATCTTTGGTGGAAGCGTGTGTTTTAAATTTTTGTGGCATTAGACGGGAATGAAAATCGGAGGACGTTCAGAGGGATCAAGAGACGGTATGAGGCGTTGTTTGAAAAAATGGAGAACTTAAAACAGGAAATGAAATTGAGAAAAGAAGCACTTCCCACCGAAAACGGTGTGGAAAGAGTAAGTGTGTCAATTAATAAATCGTTCATTAAAAAGAGTTTTCAAAAATTCAAACTTATAATTGATTTGTTTTTTTCAGCATGTGATGGATGTGGAGCAATATAGAATCAAACATGGGGAGGAGTTTAGCATGAGCATTGCTATTGTATTGTGGAAAAAAGTACCTATCTTAATTTCATATATTATCTTTAAGTGTAGTGTAATCATCTAATGATTTATTGTATTTCATTTCCTTTAGTTCAACCTTTAATGTTAAAAATAAGGTTTTTGCCTACTCTTCTATTTCATAAGTGTATCCCAGGTTTATTTACAGTTGGGACACAAGTCCATACCCAACCGTAGACCAACCAAAAGCTTTAAGAAGGACAGTTTTACGGTTGGGTTTTGAGTCAAAACTCAACCGTAAATATTCCTGTTAACTCAAAAGTCGTATTGGAGTGTTTGCGTTCGGTTGAGTTTTTGTTTGTTTGGATGACCCTTTTTACTTTAAAACTAGTAAAATAAAATGAATAATTTTAAAAATTCGATTTTTAAACCCAATCAGGAGTGAACTGAAATTCCAAAAATAAGTTAACAGGAACATTTACGGTTGGGTTTTGACTCAAAAACCCAACCGTAAAACTGGATGAAATATTTAGTGACAGGTTTACGGTTGGGTCCACAGGACCCTACCCAACCGTAAACCTGGCCTTTATTTCCCTACAGTTTTTACGGTTGGGTTTTTGAGTCCAACCCAACCGTAAAATCCTTTTCAAGAATCTTTTTTTCGATTTTGAAGGCCTTTTTGGTTTGAAAAAATATAGCCGTTGGAACCTTGTACGACCCATTCTTTGAAATAGAGCCGTTACACATGTCAAATGGTTGAGTACATATCAAACCCATCAAATTTTTTTAAAATAAATAGAACCTTACTTCTTTTACAACAATCATCTCCAAAAAAAACTATTACTCTAACATACTAGATTATGGCTCAACCTGGGGTTCAAAATCCTGATTTTACTTTGGATGAAGATTTATATATTTGCCGCAACTATGTATTATGTTATCCAAAAAGAGGAGAAGAACGAAGGCAAGGTGGTATAACGAGTCAGAGTTATTGGCAAACAATCTATGAAAACTTTTGTTCTGAAACCGGCAACCCTTATAACCGTGATCACGTCAAGTTGATTTGTCGATATGGCACTATACACCGATAAGTTGAAGAATTTATGGCATTAGTTCGTATTATTGGTCAACTACGACTTAGGGGTGAAACCTAAGATGAGGTTTTAGATAGATCTATTCAGGAATGGAGGTGATGGAAAATATGGCCCTCTTTATACCTACCTCATTACCACATCTTAAAGGACTTTTTGCTCACTCGCAAACCTATTTATTAGTTTTTTTGTAATGGCATTTGGTTTTGTTGGTGGTAATTTCAATTGTCTATGTAATAATGGTCTAATGGGTTGTAATGTGGTCTAAGTAATGAGAAATGGATGTTTACATTAATTGTGTGTTTTCAGACACATTTACGGTTGGGTTTCTAAGGTCGAACCCAACCGTAAAACTGGCATAATCCACCAAATTTGTTACGAGTCAGTTATACTGTTGGGTTTGGAAGGTCGAACCCAACCGTAAAATATAACAATTTTATTTTCCAAAATACTCTATTCATATTATGATTCCTCCAAAATACATATGATATTGTCACTACCAATATTACATTTAGTCAATAATATTATCATTCCGACTCCGAGTCAGAAACAATTCCTGTGAATTGAAAATGCGATAGTCGTAATGCGTTCCAAAGTTCGAAACTTCACTCGAACCGGTTACACAAAGACCTGGCGATTGCGCCGTCGTATCCTCTCCTTAACGGAGGTAATGGGCTTCCTTCGTTCAACTTGAGACCGACAAAATAGCAATTTTGCACCATCCCAATCACACATCTTCTCTTAGCCAGTTGTTCGACAAAGGTTGTTCTTGTTGGTGCAAATGTAAGACTAAATCCATTTGAGATATAATGGATGACGCAATTGAAAGCGTTTGCGAGGATTTGGCCACATATTGGCATGCTCATCCAATACTCGCTAGTCAAATTCTTGTTTCCTATTAAACACCTTTCGAATGCAATGAACTGCTCGTTTAACGACTCTTCTTCTTCACTCATCATTGATTTGTATAAATCCGGGTAAGAACGTAGTTCAACCGCGGACCTATGCCTTACATAAGTGCATTCGTCCAAACCCAACTCTTTTTCTCCGCTAAATGGTCCAACTTGCTCGATGAATACATGGTAACCACAATTACCATCACCGGGTACATCGTCGGTGGCCTTTGTGTATTCACGAAAAAAAGACGGAAACCATAACATAAAATTTTCATATATAATGTGCTCGGTTCGGACGATTTTACCATTCTCATTTCTTGAAAATTTAGATGGTGCTTGCATCAATCCTCTTGCAATCCGGATCGTATGCATCTTTTCAACCATTAATGTATTTCCTTTAACATTTTTTTTTCTTCTTGCTAATTCTTTCATACTAACTCTTCTTGAGTTTGGGTGTGTGGGAACTTTTCCCTTGACACCAACTTCCATTGTTGAACTTTCTTAAGAGGGCAGCGAGGGACCTTTTCCTTTAATATCTACTAGGCTTGGTCCCCCTTGTTCCTCCTTCTCATCCTCCACTTCATATTCCTTTTGCAAATGCTCAAAAGCTGAAGGGTCTCTTTTCTTTGATTCTTCCAACAATTCCCTAGCTTTTTTTCATCCCACAACCCTCTTTTCTTTCGTAGAAGGCCTACCCTTTCTCTTCCCTCTATTTGGTTCCTTGACATCGTACCTTGTGAAAGGAAACACGAAGTTACTCAACTTACTCAACCATATTTTCCTTTGCGCGCGATTTAATGTGTCGTATTTCTCGGCTAGAGCTTTTCCAACGTGGGTATCGGCAAACGATGCACCAAAATCTTGCTCGACGAAGGGATCATCGAAAGACAATTGTTGCCAAAACGGATCAATATCTTGAATTGGGATCACACCGTCTTCTTCGTAGTTGGCCATCATATGCCGGCAGGGAAGTCCCAAACTTGACATGTTAGGACAAGCACACTCTTCTTCTCCGTGCAAGTTGTCCAACCTATAATGCTTAACTTCGTGCATTATCTTCTCAATTGCGCAGTGCGACACCTTATAAGAAATTTCTTCGAGCCATAGGTCGTCTTTATAAATGGTGTGTTTTTTATAACGGCTTTTTCCGAAAAGTTCCTTAACTCTATCAAGGTCACGGTGGAAATAACCGTGCATCGCTTCGAAGACCGTAACAAACCCACCATCACAACTATGAAGCTTCTTCTTCATTCGGTTGTGAGATGACTCTGCGGTACTTGTAGTTTGGTTGTCAAAGTGCTTATATTGGTTTGTGAACGTCGCTACAAACTTCTCTTTGTGCGGATTCAACCAATGGTCCATCAAATACTTCAAAACTCTTGGATAATTTCTCCAATGCAAGCATAACTGATGTGGTTTTATAAGTGGTAAATAAAGGTTCGATTCTCGAACTTGTGAAGGTAA
>JAJJMC010020201.1:638789-658698 GCA_023531435.1 Papaver californicum
CGTGACTGGCAGTTGACTCGGTCAACTCGGGTTGACCGATTTGACTCAGGTTTGACCCGATTTGAACCGATTTGACCGAGTTGACTCGAGGGTACCCCTTATCCACTTCTAGGTGCCAAATAACACTTGTCCTTGGGTGCCTTTATCACTTTTTGAGCCAATTTTTCCACAAATCTTTATTCTTCAAATGTACCTACAAAAGCATAAAAACACGTAATATTTGCAAAATCGAATACTAACTTAATAGAAACTAAGGTGCAAATTAGACACTAAAATGTGTCTATCAATAACATACGAACATTTTCTTCATAATTTTCCTTGGTGATAGACCATTTCAAAGCGTCCCATTCACTTTGGAAACTAGCCCATTTTAGTTCCGCCAACTTATCATCCTCCTCGAATTTTTCTTTGGCCTTTTCTTGTTAAGGTACCAGTAATTTCTTAATTCTCTTCATCGCGTTTTTCTTTGTTGGCTGAATAATCGGTTTGCACTTGGTTTGAATATTGTTCCACAAGTGGAACGTGCAAAAAAGATGATAAGCATCCGGGAATACCCTTGCTATGGCATTCATCAAGGCTTGTTCTTTGTCGGTAATAATCACCTTGGGGGTATATCCTTCAACGTAGAATAATTTAACTTGTTCCAATACCCACACATAGCTTTCTTCGAGCCCGTCTCTCAAGAAGCGAAAGGCAACACTAAACGGGGACTTGGTAGAAGTTTTTCCGACAAAATTCAAGACCGGGAGCTCATACTTGTTAGTTCTGTACGTGCAATCCATTAGAAACACTTAATGGGAATACCGTGCTAACTTCATAAACTCGGGATGAGCCAATATAATATGTTTTATTTCTTTATTCTCATCTTCTTCGTGGAACATGGTGTAGTTGTGTTTCTTCCCCCAAGTACATAAGTTGTTGGATTTGGTCCCTTTCTTGTCATTTCTCACTCTTCAACTTGGATTCGGCGTTGTAGATTGTCTCCAACGTAGAGACATTCTTTGGGTTTATTTTCTCCAAGTGTCCGAGGATATCAATGGGTTTCATTCACTTTACCATCATGTTGCCTACGATGACCTTTTCTTCCTCGGTGAGCCGTCCCGCAGAAGGATGCGTTAACAAAGTCTTTGGTGGACTCTAGATAAGAACCACTTATTCTCGTTGTTGGTATGAAATTGAAGCTTGAAAGGACATCCCGCCTTCTTAGTGAAAGTTTTTGACTTCCTCTTCGTCTTTCCTACATACTCAGTACCCTTCTTCGCATGACTTGTATAGAATCTATTACACTCGCAACCATTTGAAACCGGTTGTCTTTTTGTTGGTTGTTATAAACAATCACACACATGATGAGTTTGCCATGTTCTCTAGCCCATTTCTTTGCATCATCTCTATTATCCCATGTCTATATGGTCCAAGAACACAAAGTTAAAAAAAAAAAAGTTAGCTATATTGCCCAAAGGAATTAACAACTAATATATAACCTACCAAGTCGTTCAAATAGTGATCCGTTGTATCTCTAGTTTGAAAATTATTTGGAGGAGGCTGAGCATACATTGGGTGAGGTACAATCTCAAGTTGAACAAAAAATATCAAAACATTAGGCAACAAAACATTACAAACTATAATTTTACGGTTAGGTTATGAGCGTCGGACCCAACCGTAGAGGAAATTACGGTTGGGTTGTGGCTTCAAACCTAACCGTAAAAAGAAAAGAAAACATCCCTAACAGTTTTACGGTTGGTATCAAGAGTCGAACCCAACCGTAATTAGTGCAATAAATACTCATGCACATAATGAGTTACGGTTGGGTCGGTGCTAAACACCCAACCGTAAAACTGTTACGGTGTACTTTTCCTCCATGAAAAGTACGGTTACGGTTAGGTTTGAAAAGAAAACCCAACCGTAAAACTACTTGAATCACAAAAAGTATCATTATTATGTACGTGATTTCATAAAATTTGAGCCAAAAGAAAACAAGAGTTTAAGTTAGAAGTATACCTGACTACTCTCGCCAATTGAATCTTCAATTTGACGGCTAGTTTCTCCATTTGGTTGAGATTCACCATCACAACTTTGACTTAAAACCTCTCTAACATCCAAATAATCATACATAGTTGGGTATCCATCAAATTTATGTAAAATTTGGTTTGACAATCATACAAGGATTCACCCTCCACAAATTTGTCACTAGAATCACTCATTTTGGTTAAGAAAATCAAAATTTAGGATTTTTCAAAAAACAACCAAAAACTCTCTTTTCTTTCTTCTACTTTTTCCACCAACCAAACCAAATAAATCTTATTTATGCATAGAAAATGTGGGATAAAGGAGATGAGGATGATCATTTACGGTTGGGTTCGATTACAAAAGTCAACCGTAAATGTGTTTGCACTAAAACTAAAACTCCTATTTACGGTTCGGTTTTCAACCAAAACTCAACCGTAAATATTCCTGGATCATTCAAAATTGGATTCTAGTACTTGTGTTGTTTTTGATTTTTCTTTGTTTGAATGACCAAATTTACCTTAAATCTAGTTAAAATGATTGAATAAGTTTAAAAATTTGATTTTTAAACCCCAATTTTACCTTAAACTCAATGGTCCAAAATATGTTTTACGGTTGGGTTGGGCTTCCCAACTCAACCGTAAATATTGGATGAAATTGTAAACTAAAACTAGTTTTTACGGTTGGGTTGATTGGCAAATCCCAACCGTAAATCATCCTAGATAATAATTTTTTTTAGATTATTTACGGTTAGGTCCGATGCGAAAACTCAACCGTAAAACTGTTAAAATTTGTAGTTGATCCCTGAACAAACGGTTACGGTTGGGTTGGGAAGAATACCCAACCGTAAATGGTGTTTACGGTTGGGTTCGACATGAAAACCCAACCGTAAAATTCTCTAAATAAAAAAAAAACTCATCTTTTATAACGTAATTTCATCAAATTTAAGTCATTAAAAGACCAAGAGTTTAAGTTAGAGGTATACCTTACTAATCTGGTTGATTGAATCAAAATCTAGGGTTTTCAAAAAAACTCTAGAAAATTATCTTACATTTCCTCTAATTTTTCTTCCCACCAAACCAAAAAGAAATTTTTTTAATTTGATTTAATTTAATTAAGTATAAACTTATTTAAGATTAATTATGATTAGCTTAATCTATTAGTTAATTAATTTTACTAATACTAACTAATCAAGGATATTTTAATCATTATGAAAATATATTATGAAAATATATAAGGGATTTTTGAATTGAGGAGCCCCTAAAAATCAGGCTTCTTTCCTAACTATAGTCTTTGGAATTGAATTCTACAATGTTGACTAAGAAATGATAAATTTTGGTTTTGCAGTGCATATGGAAATGTGGGTTTCACAACTGGCTACAGTTGCAAACGGCAGCTAAACTCCGACAGCCTATGCAAGGATATGATGTTTGGGTTCGTCCAAAGATGGAGTAACGTAGGAAAGATAATACTAATCATAGTCATGATTTTTGGTAGAGTTAAAAGGTTTAACCTTAGAGGGGGCAAAGCTTGGAAACTCTCAACACAAGACCTACAGTGTCTTATTTGACATGAAGTTGTACAAACCATAATAACAGTTCCATTTTCGACTATGATGTTACTGGTTATCCACCTCTCCACATTTAACTTGGAAGTTTTTCCTGCAGAGTGATGCTTGAACTCTATGCCATTTTATGTTTAATTTCCACAAGCCAAAGCTACATCTGTTTACCTAGTGTGTTGTTTATATTTATTTCTTCAGTAGCTGGTATCACTGGAAAATACAGGACAAAAACTATTAAGAAACAAATATACAGGAAAACGGAAAAGGGAGAAGTTAATGGCAATAAAGAAACTTGGGAGTTCTTCAAAATTGACTTGCATACCCATAAAGTTAAAGATTTATCTGAAGAAAATCTACAACCTATTAGAATCACCGACTTCGTACTAATATATGTTTCCGTTAAGAAACTACGTAGTAATGTAGCACATAATAAGGGTAAATATAAAGGTACAGACAACTATAAAAACTATAATAGCTGAACAAAGTTTATAATGCATACCTAGAAAAAATGCCCTTTGAGCCAGAAGGATGGACCCACTATATAATTGAATATACGCAAGGTACTTGCCAGCTATACACTTGGAGAAGGCAAACAGAAAGGCTGCAATGCTTCAAAAAAAAAAAACTGCAGACTAATGAGAAACTAAAACTTCATGTAAACGAAATCCACAACGAAAAATTGGTAAAAGAAAGGACTTGGTTTCTAAACGCAGATTGATTTCATAGATAACATATACAAATATACTGTAAGAGGGCCTGACCTAGGTTTTTACAAATGAAGAAAATAAAATTAATCAGAGTCCTGCTTTTTCTTCCAAGTAAACTAGTTTTTGTACAGTGGACCCTTTTCTGATAGTCAAAACTGCATGTACACCATTTGACAAGAATAGCAAAAGGCTCAATCATTGATGGTGCTAAGTGGGAGAAACCAAAAGACTGAGCCAGTTACCTTCTGGAGGGGGCAAAATTGAGTCGAGCACTTGTGGGAGTTGGTAGTTTGACAAAAGTTGGGGAATCGTGCAAGCCTCCTTTTGGATTTGGAGACAGATCCTTGAAATAGCTTTCATTCTTCACTCAAGCATGTATTACTTGAAGAGATTTCATTTATATTATGGGACTTACGCATCTTAGTAACAGTTCACACAGCTTGCCTATCTTGCGGTGTACCTGAGGAAGTTCATGGAGCTGTGAGCAGAGCATTATAAGACAAGTGAAAGGAGCAAAGAACAAAAGAAACTGTAAAAGCTGAGTATGGGAGACAACAAAATTAGCTAAAAATAACCCAACTCAAAGTATACACATGTAAATGAAAGATACATGCAAACTGTAAAAGCTAAGTATGGGAGACAACAAAACTAGCTAAAAATAACCCAAATCAAAGTATACACAAGTAAATGAAAGATAAATGCAATGGTCACACAATATAACAAACCTGAATGTAATTGAGGATACTAACACCGAAACACATTTCGGATGACCAGTTATTAAGTTTTAGTGTGATATTCAACAATTTTTCTTAGATGTACCATGGGTGCATCCAACAGATCAGATTCCGTAGTCTTCTTTTTTAATAGAGCAGACAAAATTTTGGATGGAGAAGATCTAAGGCAGAAAAGCCAAACTACCCCAAAAACCTTAGCTGACCAACAAAAAGCCTCTATATCCTATAAACCCAGCATCTCAAAATTTTAATATCACCAAGGTATAACATTTACTATCTCGCATAAAACAAAGAGAGCACTATTCCATGCATTAGGGAAATGAGAGAAAGACGCTTGCCTTTCTTAGGTTCGGGTGGCTTAATTTGAGTAGCACTTGCAGACGCGGTGGGAGAGCGAGGTCTTTTGATAGACTCAGATTTCTGTCTTGTCCCAATCTTCTTCGAAGGTATGAAAGCTGAAGGTAACAAGGCATCGACAGCATCTCTTTGCCGCTTCCTTCTTGCAATTAACCCCTTGGTGGGTGTCTCGATTGTTACTGTTATTGTTTCCTTACCATCATCCTTCACTTTGTTTTCTTGATCATTGCCTTCTGTAGAGGAGAGTGAAATCCCCGACTCTGTTTCGGTCAAAGTTTTATCACTGGTAACTGTTTCTTGTTGTGGTACTGACTTGGTCACACTTCTTGACTTCTCATCTTGCTTCCTCGCTCTCTCTTTGCCTTTTGCTTGGTTGAATTTTGCACGTTCTGCTATCACAGGATCCTTCATATCCTTTGGTTGTTTTCTGCCCTCTTGTTGTAGACCTATTTCAAATGCAAGATCCTCCTCTATGGGCTTTTTATTTCTACCATCAGAGCTAGGTCTGTTCCTATTTCTTCCAAATTCATTATTAGCATCCTCAGCCATACTTTCAGAGGCTTTCTCACTGTTGTGCTCATTTTCATCAGCATATTTTGTAGTATCTGTTCTTATGCTTTCATGAGGCTTTGAATGTTTGTGTTGAGAATCAGAACTAGGAAGGAGTTGTCTTTTCTGAGTGTCTGATATGGACTTCTTAAAGACAGACCAATATGGCCTATTTAGTGATACAATCAAATTTCTTTTTTCAGCATTCTTGACTAAGGCACCCCAACTTTGGTTATTCTGTAGCGTAGCTGCATTACCAAAAACCCAGAGAGCAAGCTTTGCCCTTGTCAGAGCTACATTCATCCGTCTCACATCAGCGACAAAACCAATACCACCAGTGTTGATCCCAGGTGCTGCAGAACTTTGATCGGAAGCCCTTACTGTGGAAAGTATCAAAATATCTACTTCACGGCCTTGATAACCATCAACAGTGTTGAATTCCATATCAGCAGTAGAAGCAGGTCCAAATGCACTAGAAAACCGGGAACGCAATAATGAAACTTGACTCTTATATGGAGAGATTACACCCATTCGCCCACCAACAAATTCCGCCGGGTACCTTTACAAAAAGTGGAACATATTATTGAACCGCTACCAACCGGAATGTTAATTCATTACAAAATAAACAAACTCTGTTAACAGAAATACCTCTTTTTGAAGAATCGGAGTACTTCAACAGCAGCTTCTGCTTCGGACTCGTTACAGAGGGACTGTGAACCGGAACTCCTTCCTCGACTTTCTTGGCCCTCGGCGACATCAAAGAATACGTAGGGTCCAAGATATCTGTCCTCGTGAAATGGTGCTAATTTGCTGGCCATTTGATCACCATTCAATAACTTGTTGTCATAAAAATGTAGGGAAGGAAACTGGCAAATCTCAGGGTGCATCCTATACTGCAGTAAGTAAATGAATTTGGTCAAAAAGAAACCCTTTTCTGAAGCAATTTCTTCGAAATAACAGTGTAGAAAAGATGACAATACTGTAAGAGAAAGGGTTTAAAATTAAGAATGTATAGTGCAACTTATTCTAGATTACAATAATCAATCATCGTTACGATATCCTTCTACTGAAATATTCTACGTAAATTAAAACTCTTACCTGTTTGGTCAGCATGGTGACAGGGTGACCCGCCCTTTGCAAGCGCTCAAACATGCTACACTCGTAAAGATATTTGCTGGCGACCTGAGAAAGTACTGTTGCAGGCAGTTGCTTAGGATCACCAACCTTCAAACAGAAAACAATTTAAACACAAGCTTCATATTCTTTTCTATTTTATTTTTATGTAAAGCAAGCTTCATTATTGGTTCTTAAAATCGGAAACTTCCTGATTTAACCATGAATTGTAATCTCAGATTAATCAATGACAAACCTTACCATAATGCATTTAGTTCCATTTGATTTTAGCAGCTGAAGGGGAATTAGAGTAGCTGGTTCCAGAGCCTATACAAGAAAAAGAGAAGTACAAATAAGATATTAAATACAAAACAAAGGAAACAAACAAGTTAGAAGAGCCATATGAAACAACAGAATAAGGATATGCACTGTACTTGAGCAGCTTCATCAATCACAACAGCATCAAACAGTGTGTGTTCGGAGGAATTCCCAAACTTATAAGCCGATATAGATTCTGAGCAAACACCATAAAGATCTCCACCACAACCACTCAATGTAGTCACCACTATTTTAGCTTCCTTCAAAATGGATTTTCGTATTTTATTTCTAAGCGCCCAGATTTCTTCAGAAGCTTTCCTATCACGCGATTGAGAAGCACCAAGATCTCTACAAATCTGTCTCTTTTGTTCATACAGTTTTTGTAACTTCTCCCCAAGTGCTGCATCAGACATTTCTTTCGGATCATCCTCTTTACGAACCCCATTTTCTGGCAAATTTTTTGAGTCTGAATTCCCATCTTTTAAGTTTGCACGCTTAGCTTCATAAAATCTAATTCCATCACTTAGATTTTCGAGACTAGCACGAAGTCTCATTGAAGCGTCTCCATGTAAATCATTTTTCTCATCATTTTCATTCATTTTCTCTTCTGCCACCCTTTGATCAACCAATGTATCAATAAAGAAGGGTAGTGAACACGGATGGACTGTTCGCTGATTTCCAACTCTTACCAGATAGGGTTTATACATTTTCCCATCACTTCCATATAAGCCCTGGTTGGAAATTCTTGATACTAGCTCATCCACAGCGGCATTTGATTGAGCACAGATTAAGACCCTTCCTCTGCCTATATTCTCCATGGACTTGGAATTATCTTCTCCTTCACTCAATTGTCTAGCAACAGCAGCATCTTGCCAAGCCCTAGAAATAGCAACAGACTCATTGTTCATTGCTCTTGGGTTATTGGTGTTTGACGTAATGCCAGTGTTCATTGATGCATCAATCCTTCGCGGGGGTGGTAGAGCAAGTAATGCACTAACGATAGCTAGAATTGTCCGAGTTTTTCCTGTACCTGGAGAGGCAATTTATTGAAAAGAAATATTATGAATTGTTGGTCGAGACAAATTTTAGCTCCATCAAGGAAAACATCAAAATGATAATGCTGAGGCATAAATAAACCTGGAGGGCCCTGGATAAGAGACAACTCAAAGTCCCTCCTTGTAACATTATTTCCAATAGCATCACTAATAGCTTGGAGCTGACTGTCATTGAATGACGACTTGAGCACTTGTGCTAGAGGTTCTGATAGCTTTCCCAGTTCAATTTTTCTGGATTTGTTAAAATCATGGGAATGAACTGTTGGCTTCAAGATAACTGGAAGAACAGGGATATCATTCAAGGATGACAGCGCCTGAAATTCTCGAAGTTGAGAAGTAAGGCTCATGATCCGAGTTAGATACCATTTGCTACGATCTACTAAGAGCCTTTTTGCTTTGTTAAAACGCATTGAACCATTTTGAAGATACAACCTGATAACTAGGATAATTGACTTCCTTTTGTGGTCCTTTTCGCGCCTATCCACCTGTGCAGTAGGAATCATTAGATTAACATAACCAGTTATAAAGAAACCTGTGACAGTCTAGATAAGAACTTAAACTATGTACTCTGTTTGCTTACCTACAAAATAATCAATATGGGCCAAAGAATCTATTATGAACCATTTAGTAGAACAAAGAGACCCCATTACCAGTTTCAGGCTAATAATTAAGGTTAGGAAATAGGCCTAGTAAATGATTTAATTAGCCATCCAGAAAGCACATGTACTAATAGTGGAAGATAATCAAGAAAGTAACGAAATGCAAAAAAGATACTACTTGGAATCACAGGCTTATTAGAAAGGAACAATTAACAGTTACCTTCCCAACGACATGAACATCATGAGCAGAATTTCGCAGCGGCTGTCTGGTTAACAAAACCAGGTCATTTTCGGAACACTTAGATTCAATAGATTCACCATCACTAGGGACACACCGAACAAGATTAAAATCATCAACCCTATCAACTGACACAACAGATACAAAATCAGACCACATCTCTTCTGATGAAGACGACTCTGCATAAGAAGTACGAAGTTGAGCTTTGAACTCCTCTAGCACCAAAGGCCGGAAAATATCCACGTAATGATCAGGTGATTCAAAACACATAGGCACCTTCTTAAGTTTTGAATTAGTTCCACTTTCTTCTTGATCTCCATGCGAGAGTCCCACAATTGAAAAGTAATCAATTTCTAACATAGGTCTGTACCAGTCGTCCAACCTAGGAGGCTTCAAACGCTTAGCTCCGGCATCCATCCTGCGCGCAAAAGCAGATTTGTTTTCCATCGGCATATTTAACTGAATGACTTGTCGCTTGGTAAGTGATGTGTTCAGCTTTGCTACTGAAGACTGGGGACGAGTTGCAGCTTTAACTGCCATCTCCCAAGGGTCATTGTCATCGTCGGGAATCATAATTTTCAAGACGGTTGGCCTTTTTTCTGTCTCCGTAGCACCAGACATCTTCATTGCCTTTGCAGATTTAAGTGCTTTCTCCCATGGAGCGATATTGTTATCATGCAATAAATCTTTCAGCACAATATTCTTTGCCGCCAAAGCCTTACTACCAGATGCTACCCCTAAACGAGCCTGATCTGAAGTTTTCGAACTGATATTTCTATCAACAGAACTCTTCTTAAGGGGTTCAGCTTTTGTTTTTGATGGGAACAGATCAATGACACTGCTTGTATTTGTTTCCTTTCTTATTTCCTTCCTAGCATTAGAGTAATGTTTCTGTGAAGTCAACCCAGCATTCTTTGCAGTATCTTTCGACTCCAGGGCTGATAGAAAATTTGTATAGTTGCTATTTTCAGAAACAGATTTCCTACCATGATCATTTGGTAATATGCTTTTGTCAGCAGCAAAATTCAAAGTCTTGTCATCCATACGAGAGTAACTTGGGTTGATGCGCGATGAAACAGTCACCTCCGACACCTCTGTTTCTGCCTCATCATCAGAGAGAACGATTAATTTATCCTGACTTTTTACCTTATCAAAGGGTACCAAATCCAAATCCTTCACATCTAGATGCTCAAAAGGTTTCTTTTCATCTAACACCGAATGATTGCTCTCAAACAAACCTCTGGGTATGGGATGATATGATATTAGGTTTGTAACACCAACAGTGGAAGATCTGTCACTGGGTAATGAAACAGAGAGACAGGAAACTCTCTCCTTTAGTTCATCTAATCCAACGTTATCTGGAATGAAGCAACAAACAACAAACCAACTCAAGTAACTAAAAACCAAAAAGTGCACATTTGTTTTTATGTTATACAGGTAACTACAGCAGACAAGAATACATAATAAAAGAGTGAAAAGGAGAGACTCACCCCCCAGCATAAGTGTTTCAATGGAACCAATAATCTTTGCAGAATTACCATCATATGAACCTTTCAGTAAACGCATTAATGAAACTACAGATTTCTTCCAGTATATGACTACAACTAAAATTGATGATTTTCCCCAATCAACCAAATCATGAAGCCAATCCACGCTGCATGCATCTCGTACTAAAAATTTATTGCTTGATTGCTTGTAAATAGACGGACTAACCTTCTCAAAAACAATAGGGACGAGCTCAAGCAAACGTAAACACGTCATCTGGAAAGAAAAAATCATAATCTTGAGCAATGCCAAGTAACAGGGTAAAACATATCTTCTCTATGTACACTTATCTCAATAATCAGCATAGCTTTAACAAAACAAAATCATGCTAACATCAAGGTATAGTCCATGCTTTCACAAACAATTAAGACTAAATACAATGCACTGAAAATGAAACAAAAATGTTTATGTTTATCTCAAAGAATTTACCTGTGAAGGTTTCTCACTGATATACCTTTTGCCTTCTAGTAACAATTTCTTCATAGATGGCCACATACTCTCAGATAATAAGCGACTAAAACTCTCCCAGGATTTTAAATCCACTGTTGGCTCAAGACTGTTTACTGGTGAAGCATCGAAATCAGGCTGCGGCAGAAAACCTCCTTGGGATGAGAATGTTGAGATATTTGAATTACCAACTGGATTGCTCGGTTTATTCTCAGGAGATGAGGTTACATCTTGCAGAAGTTTGCGCAGAATAAACAAGAAATGGTGTAAGAAGGGAAATTTTGATAAAACGTTCTCCAATTGGACCTGTCGCATTGTAAACATGTTTTGTAAGACACCAGTGTTTTCATAGATTCAATATACTGATCGTATACTTACATGAGATATTAAAAAAAGCTTTATTAAGTCATTAGCACTGACAAGTGTTTTGAAAAAAGATCTCTAAAGCCTAAAACTAGATGAAAGAGTAAATAGCACATCACCAGTTTTAACGCATGTATCAATCCCAAATAAACAGCAGAAAGTGAAGCTCCACTCGAACAAAGAAACTGCAGTCCAGATGCAAGACCCTTTGTATTTGAAACATGCTCAAGGATAAGCCTATCAACTTGTCTCACACTCTGCACACAAAAAAAAAGTACTATAACTATAACACAAAGTAATTGAATAGACGCCATATGCTTAGTATCTGCTCAGACATTTAGTTACAACAAAGTTCTTGAAACAAACTTCCAAAGTACATTTTAGGTTAGAAAACTTACATCGTTTGGATCCAGAAGTAAGAGCGTCAAGCTCTCAGCCATACTTGGCTCCCATTTCCATTGCTTCCAAAGTTTGCCTTTTTCCAATTGAACAACATGATGAGCAGCACACCTGAAAGATACATGCTCCGATAATCACCTACCCACCCATTATACTAAATTGACCGATGCAGGATCCTTCTACAGTGCAGTAATCATCTGGCCTACGGAGCCCAGACGGGGTTCCGACGGCTATTTTTTAGGAAAAAACTTTCTCACCATATCCTTTATGAAACAAAACCCATTCGAAAATGTCAAGCTCCTTGCAGATAATGGACCACTCAATGGCCTCTAAATTCACCCAAACTTTGATGGGTAAGAAATTAAAATTGTATGCTTTACAGTGAGGGTGATCTTAATAGTGAGCAGCTTTATAAAAATCAGTCCTTGGATCACCAGGAACGTGTATCCCACACGGCATGGACAGATGCATTGTCAGACTAAGGCTCCATGATGATCGGCCGCATTTATATTACCATAACACAGTATAAGGTATTAATAAACAATAAGTAAAAGTAATATCTAGGTAAAAAAAGAAAACCAAAGGCAGGATTTAAAACCTCTTAAATGTCTTTATTAAAGGAAGACACATCTCTGATACTTTGATTGAATTATTTGACACCCTTCCATCTCCACCGTCATCAGAACCAGTTGGTGCCTCCCACCCAAAAGAGGTTAATATTTTTCCAGCATATTTTTGCAGCCAATCTTCAACCGACAATGCCATTTCTGTAATGTTTAAAGGCTCTAACAGAGAAAATCGAGATAAAGACCACATAACAGCCTTGGAAAATGATATGGGAAGGGCTGAGGGCTGAACTTCAACTAGAATATCAAGCCATAACATCGGAACACACATCCACTCTCTGCATTCCCGAGAAGTCAGTTTGCATTGAGCATTAAAGTCACTCCAACAACTGGCATCCTTCTCTTCAACATCATGTGAAAAGAGTATCTCATCTTCATCTTCATAAAAATCAGCAGAACTATTCCCAATAGAAATAGATTTTCCGTTCAACATTGAGCTTATCAAAGCCGCAGCATCAGAAACTATAATAGTGTGAATAAGATCAAAAGCTGGTTTACGCAAGGAACTGTGAAGAGATGAATCCTTCAGAGAAGAGATTAAAGAAGGACCCCTGCCCAATACAAAAATTCCATGGTTATAAGCTACTTAAGAAAATTATATGAGATAGTCAATGAAGTTCTAAGAAGTAAGATCGTAAATTTATATAAGATATCCTATACAGTATGTTGACGGATAGATAAATGCATGTGTATTATGTGGTTTATATAGAGTTATAAATAATACCGTACCACATATGTGCGCACTCAAAAGGTGGACAAGGCGGGTTCATCTTATAGCCTCTATGTATAATACGCAGAGCTATCTGAAAAATAACAACTTGCAATAAACATCGAAAATAAGCTCAAAGTATAGGAATTAATTTTCAATGCACTACACTGTGATACATTGCCTATTTTTACATGTTTATACAACAAACCCTAATATGATGTGAATATCATTAAGCAACTATAGAGAGAGAACAATTTGCTAACCTGGCAAGCCTTTTTCCTCATTAGAACACTGAAGTTACTGCTCATATTTACTTGATGAAGGAAAAAATAGAGAAAGTGCCTACGCTGTTTTTCATGCTCCCCATCTTGTAAGGCTTCAAGAGACTACACGTGTGGTCAATTATACTTCTTCAGTATTTCATAAACAAAAAACATGTATCCTGGTTCCTCAGAAATGCAAGAAGTAAAAAAAAAAGGAGTTTGGAGTTTGAGGTACAAATCAAAAGAACAGTTTGATTGACGAACATGCCTGTAAAAATGGCTCGATAAGATCAAAAATTTCTTTATGGCTTTTCTCGTTTTGAGTATGAAAACACTGACCCACTAGAGTGTTGCGCATCACACTTGGTGACGATGTGGTCCTCAACCATAGCTTACATCCTGAAATCACATGTAAAACAAAATACATTTGGTAAATTCTAAGCAACATGGCATCTTTTAAATAACAAATTGACAACATAGGGGACCCACCAAGCATTTCAAAAAGCAGCCGCAAGCTATTGATTGAATGACTAAATTCAAGGGAATCATCGGTAACATGGTCGAGCACAATGTTAACAATAGATGGATACCTCTCCAATATCCCTTCTTCAAATGCTGAAGGCTCTAGAAATCCAATCCTTTAAGATAAAGACACATAGATGCAGCATAAGAAAATTAAATAATATCATGCCGCTAGGGAAGAAAATATATATGAAAATTAGGTTAAGGTCAGCAAGTTTCTTACAATGCTTTGATGCCAAGCCATACATTTATCCGCTCAAGCTGCAGTCTAGGTCTTGAAGACTCCATTGTAGACGGCAAAGAATCTTTTTCTAAGTAACCAATGCATTTCTTTAGTAAGGGCTGCAATGGCTCCAAGTCTGCTGCCATCCTACAAAAGTAGATATCATCGAACAGAAACAAATTAAACAAAGAGTTTTGCCGAGAGAAGTAGAAGTAACAGACATGACAGCACAAGAAACATCAGGTCTAGGAAACAAAATGACCCAATAATGGATTGGTTATCACTAAAACAGCAGTGTGATCACCTTTACCACAAGCATATCACTAAGGGATTCAAAATAAATACAATATCAAATTCAGTACCAGGGCACTTTCAACAATGAAATTGACCCAATGTTACATTTACCTATCCTCTACAAGAAAACTGAGGCTTATCGTGCTGTCCAGGGACATAAAGAAGGAGTTGAAGAAACCATGCAAATGAAATGATGATATGTTTCACTTGTGGTCGAATTTTAGTGATTATAAACAACAGCTGTTGAAGTACCTTTTGTGCAGCTTTTATTGTACTTAATGGCACTTTGATAAAATTAAGAGAGACTGGAAATATTTCGAAAGAGATTCATGATTCCCAGCACATACGAGTTTAGAAATAAAAAAATATGGGTCTCTTAAGACTATTTAATCTGCACAATGGTGATTAAGCATTTGCATTTACATAAGATATAGCTCAACTCTTTCTACCACAGAAATTAAACAATAAACTCCTCCTAGTTAATTACTTAGATCTATTTGTTGACCACCAGTAATTTATAACCAATAATTGCTACACTGCGAGTATCACAAAAGCAATACCTCAACTTTCCGTTATGCCCGGCAAGGCGATGACCAATTGAACGAGCTCCTCTACTTTTCAGAAAAAGTAGTGCATAAACACCCTGATGTGAAAAATTAATATTAAGAGTCATGGAGCAAAGGCTAATAAAAAAGAAACGTATCTTGAATACATAAGTTCTAGCAGAAACCAATGGATAAACACAATTACCGGATACTGGTGTTGTCCAGTCAACTTCAGCTCATGAGATTCATCAACTGCTTCAATGAATATTTGGAACTCATTGGCCAAAGATTGGTCATCTAATAAAATGGGGAACGTTAACACCTAGAATGGATAAACACAGCTTCATCTTAGTATATCCAAATGTCCACATGATAAATCACTTGAAACAGAACAATTGTCAAACAGCAAATAACAAGAAAAAATCCTTGCCTCATACATGACACAAACAACTTCAGCATTATGAAGCTCACTATCATAATCTCCTTCTGATATGTTAGCATTTAGTTCTTTGAGGTGGTGAGTAACCCTTTCCTCATCAAGACTCTGTAATACTTTCAAAAGAGGGACAATGCAACTCGCCTCATACTCTGTGCTATACATTTCTTGAGCTTGATGATGCTGAGATACACACTGTACGCACTGCCGCATTTCTTGAGAAATTCTCTTCCAGAGTAGTTTAAGAGGAGAATCATCACCTTTATCTTTGAAATAGTTGTAAAAGGTTTCAAGAAGTGGTCCCATTAAATCCCATGAGCCACACCAGATATGTGTATCTTTCGGCAAACCAACCAAATAACTGAAGGTATCTGCAAACCTGCATCCAGAATTCAAAAAAGAAAACAACATGTGATATCAAACTCATGTTTTAAGTTCCAAACGGGGGGCTCAAAGAAGTAACAATAGCCGACCACTATAATCTAAACCCCAAACCTCACGAATAAGTCGGCAAACTAATTCAATGAATGCACTACATAACCTAAAACCCATATTAGCTGCTTAATCCAGTGATTGCACAACAGAAAATCCTAACATTCAATTAGTTATCATCCCAAATTCATAACCTAACTAACATATTCACAAATGTTCCAATAACAAACTTAACCCACGAAATACATTCCATTAGTAGCAAAAACCATTATAAAAAAACCCAAACACTAGTAAACTATACATAATATTCAAAAATAACCCCAACATTTTCAGAAACTGATCCCGGAAACACTCAAACTTACCAAACAACTCCAAACTCAAAAACACCCAAATCCGAACAACATTTTTGAGAAATTCGTCTCACAAATTCCATTTACCACTATCTAAAAAAAGCATAATCGATAATATTTACATAGAGACCAAACGATTTACCATTTTTCTTTGTGAATAAGCTTGTAATTATCATCATCGAGAGAAGAAACAACAACCACATCCTCAGAATCATCTTCAATGATTCTCCATCGATCCAACAACTGACTCCGTGTTATTACTTTCTTCGCCATTTCTAGATTTCAGTAAATCTTAATATTAGGGTTTTTCATGCCATCCAGATGAATCTTAGTATTAGGGTTTTGGTTTTTTCTTTGGTCCGAGGAGTGTTGAAGACGGAGAAGAAAGAAGAAAAGATAAGAAAAGAAAAGAAAAGAAAACTAATGGGAAAATATGAAAGTGGCGATTATGCCCTTGTTATTTACCTGTGTTCCGAGTTATTAGGGCGCACTATTGCGTAGTGTACGAGGCGGGAAAGTACACGACGAGTTTTTGAAACGAAATAGAAAAGTTTTTAAGTAAATGGAAATAATCGTTTTTATTACTTAAAACGGAAACAGAATTGACAGTAAACCGTTTTTATTACTTGAAAATAGTAGTTGTATACCGGTCGAGAGCGATACACTGGTACATCTTTGTATCGGAAAGATTTTGGTTCTAAATATTGGTTCACATATTTTATACCGATGATTATTATATAAAACGTTTTTTCTATATTGGACATATTAAGATATAAAACTAGTACTCATTTTTCTAAAAGATCATAAAAACATGCGTAACAATTGAAAATCCTAGAACTAGATAAGGAAATTCATTTTTTTTTTTAATTGAAAACCCTAATTTCGGCCATCTCGGTCATTTCGACCATATCGGTCAACTCATTTAGGGTCATCTCGGCCGAAATTATCGGCCAAATACCGTATCGGCGATATAGCGTGTCTCGTCTCGGTTGAGGGCCGAAACCGGTATTACCGCCGGGATTTCCGCCGTATCGGCCGAAATCGACTACACTGGTTGTACCCTATGGCCCTAATGTTTTTTTGCATACCGGTTAAATCTTGTTTCCAACTCAGATATAAGTCCAATGATTCATTTTTTCCCACTAAAGATAGTCAGATGCAACTGCAACACCAATAGGATTTTACAACAGCACCAACAACATTCTCATTATTACCAACACCATGGTCATTAAAGTTATCATCAGGTCTATTTGGGACATCTTTGTAGTAGCACAAAATTCTACTACCAAGATTATATAGACCTATATATTTAAATATGGATGCAATGTAAATAAAAGAGTAGCAAAGCATGAAAGTAAAGTACGAAATATAAAGACACTCAAGGTTTTTACATGGTTCGGTTGTGAGTGAAACCTATATCCACGGGTTATGTAATATTGGTTGAGTGAAATACAAACTATGAACTGATTACAAGTAAGAAATGTTTTATCTCTCAAATGACCTCTCTTAATATGGATTATCTCTCTTAACTTGTTGGGTATTTTTCTCTCTCTCTAATTTCAGCCCGCCTTGAATGTGAACAAATGATCTTCTTTTATATCCCAAACCTTATCTCAGATGGTCCAATTATCAAGTAGGATTGATTATCCGATCTCGGATATTATGTCCGATCATCTTGCTCAGTCGCCCAAGCTAGCATATCCTCTTGTGACACGTTATCTAGCTATTGGTCTTCCACTAGTTTGACTAGTCTGACTTCATATTTAATGTTCTCAACGTTTTCTTTCATCTTCATCATTCTTTCTCTCCTCTTGAAACGTGTCTTCATCTTCTTTCATTGGTAAATATCTCGATTACAACAAGCACATGGGTTCCTGCTTTTCCAACCTTATCTCTTTATATCGCTCACCCCTTGGATATCTTCCACGTGTACCATAGATTTTCTCCCTCATAGTTTACAAATTTTCTTCTCATTGGACAAGGTTAAGATGGGAAGAAAACTTCTTGTTGTTAGACGGGGTAGTCACATCCCCTCTTTTTCGCCAGCTAATCTCCACGTAAACTGAACTGCCTCTACTTTCTCTCTCGATTTTCTATCTGGCATTAAATGTGCATATATGCACGTCCCACTAGGCATTACTTAGCCCCCGCTTTATCTATCGGTTACTTCTCACAACTGTTGGTTTTTTCCCCAAAATTATTTCCTATTTAAGAAGATCTTATCCCCTTTTCCTTATTCTCTTTGTTTTCTTCTTCTCCAACTCCTTCTTTCTCTTTGTTATTTACTTCTTCTGCACCTTTCTCTGTTGATATGGTTATTGTTTGATTTCTCGTATCATTCTCTTCATTTACTCATTTATTCTCTTATCATCATGTCTACCAGACCCACTCACAAAAAGAAGTAAGTTTGTTTTTATATTTACTTTCTCTTCCCTTTGTAGTTCTATTTTATGTTCTTCAAACACTTATTTTGATGAAGTTTTTTGTTCCCAAGTCTTTTTCTGTTATTTTTTCTTGACTGATGCTTTGATGAAAAAATCTTTTATGTAAACTTCTGACATCGTGTTGGTGATTCTGATGTGTCTCTTGTGATTTTTTTTTCATCCTTGTTCACTCTGATGGTAAAAGAGTGATCTCTTCTACGTCTACTCCTCCTCCTACTGGTGAAATTTCGGTGGTTCATAATCGCCCTCAAACTCCTCACGATGTTATCGATGAGTTTAACCTCAACAGGTTTCAAGTCTCGTTCCCTTTTGGCATCAGTGGTGCCCTCAATGATAGTTAGGTGAAGAATCGCATTTGGTCTGCTGACTTCGTCATTGTGAACTACGGCCAATCCGAGGATCCTTTCTTCTATGAGGCTTTGGATTCTTCTATTCCTCATCTGGGAGTCATGCAGTATTCTTGAAACTTTTATCGTATCTTGCGTGTGTTTAAAGAGAAATTCGTAGGTAATTCTACTGATCCGAGGTCGGAACCATTTAATCAAGAGGATTAAAATATAAGGAATTTTCTGGGAACTACAAGAGTTCCCCCTTGAATAGTCATAGCACTCCTCCTCATTGGGGAATTGGTATTAAATCGAATCTAAAAACTTGTTGATGGTATTCCGAAGTTGTTAACCGATCTTTATCCCCCGAAGTCGGACAATTCTCATCTTCGGAAGACAAGTGACGAAAGCTGGTACAAGATTCATATTGTGATCAAAGGCCTTTGGGTCTTTGGTTATAATGATTATGGTTCATACAGAGATGACCTTCTTCCTGCGCATTCGCATATTCCTGCTTATGCTCCATGGAAGTTCGTTTGGGATGATCTTCATGAATGTCTTCCCTCGAGGGTATCTTTCGTTTTCCTGATATTTTTTTTATTGCCTTGTCGATGTTCTGACTTTGTCTTTGTCCTTCTTCAGGTTCACCGAGCTGTGGTTGATGCTCAAGATGAGGAGGAGGAGCATGAGCAGGAGGAGCATGATGATGATGATGATGATGATGATGATGATGATGATGATGATGAT
>JAJJMC010020201.1:658708-676520 GCA_023531435.1 Papaver californicum
ATGATGATGATGATGATGATGATGATGATGATGATGATGATGATGATGATGATGATGGTGGTGGTGGTGGTGGTGGTGGTGGTGATCGTGGAAAGCGCAAAACTGATGATACTGTGAGGTAAAGAACATTAAATTTGTCTTTTTCTTAAGTATATATACTTGCCTTTGTTCTTTTCCTGATCACCAAGAAACTTTGCGTAGGGTGATGGTAAAAAATTAAAGTTGAATGTTGCTGGTAAAGGTGTTAGTGGTACTGTTGTTGGTAGTAAAGCTAGTGGTGCAAGTGGTAGCAAAGATGATGGTACAGGTGGTAAGGTTGGTGGTAAAATTGATGAAGTCGTGAATCTGGATGGTGATGAGTCCGATGCGGAAAGGCCCCCATTGAACTTGGATGAGTTCGAGTTTGAGCTTCCTTCGCTGAATCTCGAGCTGAATATGGGGGATTTCTCAAATCCAACTGTTGAGACTAACATGATGGCTCCTAATGTGCCTCTGCAAACGCAGAGTGCAGACATTAGCAAGTATTTGCCTTAGCGGAGTGAGAAGAGGATTGGCGAGCAAACAATGGTTGTGCGACCACATCGCATGGCTGATGATAGACATTTTTTTTGTCTTATTTGTCCTATATTATCTATTTTGTTAACACTTATTTTGCACTTATTATGGGTTTTTATGTGTTTGTAAGTATCTTTGGGAAATAAACATTTATGGAAAAATTAGCTCAAAAAGTTGTTAAAGGCACCCAGAAAAATTATTAAAGACACCCAAGGAGAATTTTTGAAGGCACCCCACCATTGGATATGGGCACCCCCTTTCATTTTCAAATTTCAAAATTGGCGGGAGAAGAGATATTTGACGCGAGAGTATATTGAGTTTTTCAAAGTCGATTTTTATGGGATTTTTAATAGTTTCAACTACATCAAATTGAAGTAACAACCTAAAACAAGACTCAAGCACGTCATAACGAGTGTTTCAAGCCGTAAATCACGCCTGGAAAGTCAATCGGATGATCGGGAAATAAATACTCCCTGTTTTGCGATAAACATAAATTGGAGTTTGATTTGGATTGGATTTTAGTGCTTATCAACTTAGGAGGAGTTATTAGGGTTGATAAAGCCTATATAAAGCAAAGAGATGGAAGAAAAACGTAGTTGGGTGGCTCGGGAAAAAATTCAGGAAGAAAGAAAGAAAACTGCTCGTGAAGAAGAAGAAGAAGACTAGAAAACTGCTTCAAAATGCAGTCGTAGAAACAGTTGTTAATTCCATTCTTCAACTGCACTCGAGATCAGTCGTTGATGACTGTTCTCATTAATAATCTCTTTTAGCAACTGCACATAATTCAGAGTTGTTGCAATACTCTGTTGCAACAGATATAAGCGTATCGAATTCTCCGTTTCAATTATTTTTGATTCTTTTCTTTTTCTTAAGCACTTTTGGGCTATGTATCAATCTTTTGAGAGTGTTTTGAGAACATTGAGCTAAACCTCATCACTGGGATAATGGAGGGATCCATATTTCATGAATGAATGATAACTATTTTTTATTCTTATGACTTTTGCGTTGGTTTTATATTGATATATGATTTTTTTCTAATTAGTTGTGATTTTGTCTGATGGTGTATGCTGGGACTTAAGAGCTTTTTATGCGCCATGCTTACGATTTACAATTAATGTTTAAGAAATCTATTTTTAGCAAAGAAATAAAGTTAATAAAAGAGCGATAATTGATAAGAATCATTGTAGAAGTCACTCAGAAGTGATTTTGGTGGAATCCAAAGTCTCAGTTCTTCCCAGTATTGTTAAAATCTTTTAATTATTTTATAGTTTAAATCAAAATTAGTCCAAAACGAATCTTCACAAGTCTCAGTGAACGAACTATTTTTACAACTTTTTTAAAACGATCAAGTTTTTGGCGCCGCTGCTGGGGATTTTTTTTTTAGGTTAAGAGTTTTATTTTTATTTTTGTTATTAGGTTTAGTTTTATTTTTAGAATGTTTCTATTTATTTTGCTTTATTTTATGTTTTTGGGTATTTGTCTATTTGCTACAGGTTTTGGATCAGAAAGAAAGTTGAGTCATTGATTAAAGACTTGGAGTTGTTGACAAAGCGAAAAAGAACGGAAAAAGAAGAAAAAAAATTTATTTTTATTAAAATTTAACTTTTTAAGGGTTTTAGTTCTTTCAATTTTAGAAATTGTATTAGGGTTTTTAATTTTTGTAATTATTTTTATTTTTCTGTTAATCTTTTGGACATTTTTGGACTTTATTATTATTATTATTATTATTATTATTATTATTATTATTATTATTATTATTATTATTATTATTTTATTTTTTTAAACCCTAAGGAAGGGTGGTTAAATATAAACTGCACAAGGAAGGATGACAATTACGATATTGTCTCAGCCCCTTGGGTTCGTACAATGACACAAGAGTCATTGGCCCGAGTCGACTTCAACGGTTCATCGCCCATCTGGAACGGAAGGTAAAACTCGATCAATCCACGAATCTCTTGTCTGTGGGTTTACTGTATTCCTTCGTTTGCATATATGTTGAGGACTGAATACAAATTTATTTTCTAGTAAAAGGCAAAATTGTCCATATAAGATAAGGACTCGGATTTCATCATTGTTTCCTTCTTGCCCGCTTTAGAGACATGTTACCAAACACGAACCTAAACCTAAAATTTGACTAGAAAGAGACCGATAGGGTAACGAGCTTATTGGAAAATCTATCGAAATGATTGTATTGGTTTCTTTGTTAGCTCAACTCAAGGATCAAGAAGATTATTTTAAGTTCATTTGTACCACCTTGTAACCCAAGGAAACGTTTCAAAGAGGTAGGATTATCCAAGATCCATATAGCTTATGTTGCCTCTCTCGGTCAACTTAATCTAATTCAGATCGTACCCGAGAGGTTTTCTAAAATTGTAACTAGTTGCCTTTGGAGGAATAGAAGATGCCTAGAAACAATCTAAGTGGATTCGTCCTGCTTTTTGTTTGCTCGATTCAATAAGTTTGCTTAACCTAGTCAGCCTTGCTTGTGCTTGTTTAGAATTCCCTTCCAGTTAGGATGTCGAACTGGTATTACAATAGCCAATACAATGAATATCCGACTGAGGTTCAAAATGGACATTATTCTTATTATGACCATAATGTGGATAGTGGCTGGGACCATCACAAATCTTTCGAAGGTTATGGCTCATACAATGGTTATCCCAATTATTATTCTCATGCGAACCGGTCATACGAACATGAAAATAAGGAATATTATAGTACTAGTACCCCATCTTTGGAGGATTTAATCAAACAGTTAAAAACTAGTACTTTTTATAATCCTTCTTTTCCTATTCCTTCTATAGAAGGGTCCCTCAAGCAGTTAACTGAGTCGACACATAGGTTTGACTTATTTGTAAAGGAAACAACTGCAACAATGAGTATTGCTCAAAATGATCTTAATTGCCAATATAGTGTATCCAATATTACCCTTGAAAATGAGGATAGTTATTCACTTAATCAAGATGACGAGGATAGAATTGGTAACATTACTTGTTTAGATGAGGTTCGACCATTTTCGTGTTATTATCACGATGATTATGATAAGGATAGTGCAGTTGAAGAATCTGAAATATGTAGGTATAGTGATCAAGAAATTGTCACTCCAATTGCGCTTCATGATGATATTGTTATTTCTGGTTCAAATCCTAATAATTTTAATAATTATTCACATATTCAAAAGGAAGGGGATTTGACTAAAAATACCATTGTTTTAGACGATGTAGTATTTCCTTGTTTTGAAGCCAATGGTTTAAAGTTTATCCTGAGAATATTTTTTTGGACCACCGATTTAGAAACAATAGTCTTAGATAAATAAGATAGACTTGTAGATATTTTAAATATAAGTGAGGATGCACCAACTGATTATAACCTAGAAGAAGCAACTGACAATTTTAAGGAATCTGACGATCTAGAAATTAGGAAAATTGTGACTAGTCTATCTACGGCCACTGAAAATTCTAAGTTTGGAGGTGATTATCATTCTCTTTTTGCTTTATCTTTGACTCTTAGAAAGATCCTTCACTTGGGACTTGATATATGTGCCTCTACCATTCTACAAGATTATCTTCCTACACGTTTTCCCGAACCTAATCATGTCCAGAAAAAAGTTCAGTTATTAGAAACCCATCCTCTGGTTGATGTGGGTACTCAGACAATCATACCAAGATTGACTTTGTTTTCCCACAAAATATTTTTTTTCAATTATGGGGACGTATGAGTTTCAAATGTGTCAGTTTGTTTAAGAATGACCATCGTTTTCATTGTGGTCAACTGTGTGAGTCAAATCGGATTGACTTTGAGGATCCATAATTATTCAGGTTATTATTATGTGCTTATAAGTTCTTGGTTGAATTTTTCCAGACTCTACAACCTGATTCTCCGAATCTTGCCTATGAGGAAATCAAGCCCATGAAAACATTTTATCTAGACCCTTTTATAGAGCTGAACCTGAAGCACAACTAGATGTAGTTGTATTAAACAGAAAACTAGATAAGGGTGTGCTCGGTTTGTTCATTTTCTTGGCCTATTGTAATTTTATTTTTTTTGTGATAGCACTATTTGATTCAGATGACCCACAATTGTTCCAGCTATTGATGTATGATTTTATGAGGTGACTAATTCTTTCTTAGTCTGGATGAAGACTTTAAACTTAGCACTTCTTGGGAGGTAACCTATGCTCTTGCGACACGGTAATATCCTTCCTTATCTTTTTTCTTCAAATGGTAACAGTCCCTCCTTGTTTATGTTTTTAATCATTTATTTTTAGAACATTGAGGACAATGTTAGATTTAAGTTTTGGGGTAAGGGAGAAACTTTTAGTTAGAATAATGAAACTCCAAAGTCTAGAAACTTGTAAACAATTCAGGATGACACTAGCCATTCTAGGTAGATAGAAACTTAGCTCTTTTTCTATAGGAATTAGTGTGCCCATCTATATGGTCTATTCGTAAAAGGACACCTAGCTTAGGTGTTAGAAATAACATGATAGTTGTCATCATATCTCAGAGTCTATCTCGACAATATCACCTTCTATTTTTATTGTTACAAATTTATGTGTTATTCTAAGTGATTTGATGGGGCACTAACATCGCCTTGTTATCACCGTTGGGATGAAGTAAAGTGATTGAGATCAAGCCCCATTATTGTATTTTATTTAGACAAAAAAAATAAAACAAAAAAGTAAATAATTGTTTTATTTTCAATAAATCAACCATTGGGGCCTTTGTATATACCAGCTGAGTCGATATTAGTATAGGACTAAACCCAGTGGGAGGGTATCTCAATCCATTAGGATTCATCCTGGCACTGACCTTCAGACAGATATGGGAAACACCGTTCACCTTAGTCAACATGCGCAAACTTCATTATTTCCATATCCATCTTCTAAATTTATTCGTGTGATTGAACTTTGATAGATTCTGAGTATCGTGGGTTGAACGACTATCTAAGTAGATTTTTTTTTCTTATATATGAATTTTAGTATGAGTCATATAGGGTGATGATTCTCATTGCCGAAGAATTTAGTAGCCAACTAAATAGCATGTTCAGTATCTACCCTCAATCGTTCACAAGTAGCTAATATTTGGAGTAAAAGGTTTTGTGGATATATCTCTTGTAAACCCTCACGAGACAACACTCGTCTTTTAGGGTCACCTAGGAGTTTACGGCTAGCTGCACGTGCTAAGTGTTGTCGTGATTCCTACGAAAGTGAGTTAGTTTTTTATTTTCAAGATTAGATTTACTCGAGGACTAGCAAATAATAAGTTTGGGGGTATTTGATAGACACATTTTTGTGTCTTATTTGTCTTATATTTTCTATTTTGTTAGCACTTATTTTATACTTACTATGGGTTTTTATATGTTTGTAGGTATTTTTGGGAAGTAAACATTTGTGGTAAAATTAGCTCAAAAAGTTGTTAAAGGCACCCAGAAAAATTACTAAAGGCACCCAAGGAGAATTGCTAAATTCACCCCACCATTGGATATAGGTACCCCCTTTCATTTTCAAATTCCGAAATTGGCGAGAGAAGAGATATCTGACGCGTGAGTATACTGAGTTTTTCAAACTCGATTTTTATGGGATTTTTAATAGTTTCAACTACGTCAAATTGAAGTTACAACCTAAAACAAGACTCAAGCACATCACAACGAGTGTTTCAAGCCGTAAATCACACTTGGAAAGTCAATCAGCTGATCGAAAAATAAATACTCCTTGTTTTGCGATAAACATGAAATAAAGTTTGATTTGGATTGAATTTTTAGTCCTTATCAACTTATGAGGATTTATTAGGGTTGATAAAGCATATACAAAGCAAATAGATGGAAGAAAAACGTAGTTGGGTGGCTCGGGAAAAATTCAGGAAAAAAGAAAAAATACTGCTCGTGAAGAAGAAGAAGACTAGAAAACTGCTTCAAAATGCAGTAGCAGAAACGATTGTTAATTCATTCTTCAACTGCACTCGAGATCAGTCGTTGATGACTGTTCTCATTACTAATCTCTTTTAGCAACTGCACCTAATTCAGAGATGTTGCAATACTCTGTTGCAACAGATATAAGCGTATCAAATTCTTATTTTTGATTCTTTTCTTCTTCTTAAGCACTTTTGGGCTATGTATCAATCTTTTGAGAGTGTTTTGAGGACAGTAAGCTAAACCCCATCACTGGGATAATGGAGGGATCCATATTTCATGAATGAATGGTAACTATTTTTGATTTTTTATGACTTTTGCATTGGTTTTAAATTGATATATAATTTTTTCTAATTAGTTGTGATTTTTTCTGATGGTGTATGCTGGGACTTAAGAGCTTTTGATGTGCCATGCTTACGATTTACAGATAGTGTTTAAGAAATCTACTTTTGGCAAAGAAACAAAGTTAATAAAAGAGCGATAATTGGTAAAAATCATTGTAGAAGTCACTCAGAAGTGATTTTGGTGGAATCCACAGTCCCAGTTCTTCCCAACATTGTTAAAATCTTTTAATTACTTTCTAGTTTAAATCAAAATTAAGTCTAAAACGAATCTTCACAAGTCTCAGTAAACGAACTATTTTTACCACTTTTCTAAAACGATCAGCTGAATCACAACTGGTTATTGGCCGTCCCTCTTCTTCTTTGAGTGTCCTCTTGAATTCTTCCAGTGGTGCCTCTGCTTTTGTGCTTTTGAATGTGGCTACTTTTTTTGCTGCTTTGTCGTCAACTTGTGCAACAAGCATGGTGAGTATGACACTTATTTCCGTGATTTGTTCTTTCAAGTGATTTGCTGTGAAGTCCGAGTATGATACATATTGTTGATTATTGACGTAGACTTCGAATCATAACTTGTTGTTGATGCATTCACTAAGTTTGGAAAAGCAAAGAGTTGAAGCTGTAGAGAAACGAGCCCGAGAAGTATCCCAAACCACCGAAGGTATTATTTCTTTTCTCGACCTCGTTAGTTACATCCTTTGTTTGAGTTTGAATATCATTTCTCTGATGGGTAGCTTCGACGTCGAGATCCAGGCTTGAGGCTAAATTCGAAGCCGAGAAATATGAGAAGGATCAGCAACAGTCTTTTCGAACTTTAAGCTTTAAGTATGAAGAATTAACGTTCCAAGCTCGTAATGATGCTGAAAGAGTGAAGGCTCAAGATGAAATGTTGCTCGTTCTTTAAGATAAGATCAAGTCACTTCGTGAACAACAAGATGTTTATCGAGAGGGTTCATCTTGGTGTAACAAGAAGATAAAGATTTTAACAGAAGAACTTCAGTCTGTCTCTTATGAACGAGATCGATTGGTGATTTCCAAGAACACTTTGCTGCAAAATCGCAAGCTTGAAATGCGAGATACTCGTAAGAAGTACGACAAGTTGCTGAAGCAGTTTGATGAGCAAGGTTTTGCTTTAAATAAATATAAAGGTCCTTCTTTGGATGAGTAGAGATTTGTATGTTAGATCATGATCGCATCGAGGCCGAGAAAAATTTAAATATTGTGTTAGAAGGTAGCTTGCTCGGGATATTTGTCTCCCTCTTTGTCTTTGACTGGTTTGTAATCTTCTTCTTGTTGACTATGCAGAATCCCGAGTTAAAGCTGAGCGACATCGTGAAAATCAAGAGAAGCTTCAAAGGGAAAAAAAGACACCGCTGAAGAAGGCCAATCGCTATAAAGTTGAGCGAGGTGATAATGACAAACTCCTTAAGGCTTTGAAGGAAAATCGCAAGTTTAATTGTTCAATCTCACCAAGAAATTCCAAGCTCAGGTTGACCAGCTGAAACTTGACCTGGTTGTTGCCTCTGCGAAGACTACTTTTTCGACCGTTGTACAGACTATGGCTTTCGAATGTGAATGTCACGCCGGGACCGAACATTCAACCTTTGCAACCACAGGTTGAGGCGTCATAAGGTGGAGATGCACGGGGTGAATCTCAAGTTCTGGAGCATGGTGGGGGATGACTGATTTTGAGATTCATTGTACTCATCCCGATCAAGTCAAGCTCGGCCTTGGTGAAAGTGATGATGTTGTAGATGTTGGCGTTTTGGCTCAATCATTTACTATTCTTTCGGTTTGCTCGTTCATGTTTTCACATTCGTTAGGATGTTGCTGAACTTTTTTTTCTTTTCCTCTTTTTGGTGGTTCAAGGAGTTGAACCTGATGATGTAGTTACTCTCGGCCTCAAGCCTTATTTTGAAATGAAGAACTCTTTTGATTTTGTGAACTTTCCTTGAATTGTCTATTTTTAGTTGCGATGCTTTTATGCCCTGCAAAAGCCATTGCTTGATTAAGATAGTGCGAGATCGATCTCGGCTTTTGTAACTGTGCGAGATCGAACTAAGCTTATGTAATTTCTCGTGAAGGTGCTCAATGATGTTAAGACCCTCGGATATCAACCAGCCTTTGGTGCCCTCTTCTCTAGGGGGTATCTGGAAATACTAGAGACTCTTCCTAATGAGTATGTCCTATCCCCCTTTTATCATCCCCATAATTGAGGGGAATCCTTCATTGTTAGTAACGTATCCATCCTAATAGGGTATCTTGTGGGGGACGATACCTTAGCTGTGAATGGCGTCAGGGGCCAGCTGATGTCACCATGTAGCCGGTACCTCCTTACTGGAAGGGCATCATTCAACCCTGATGGATGGACGGACTCGGGTGGGTTCTTGAGAGAATACATCCCCTCAGGCGTCTACTTTATCAACAGATGTATTAGATCCCTGCCACCCGACATCGCTTTAGGATATGCTTCCTGACAAAAATATGGGAGTTAGGTCCCCTTTGTATCGCTCGTTGTTAGCCGAGCACGAAATATAGTATGACCATAGGAAGGTCGTAACGTAGGTGTATTAACCAAAAACGTAGGCGTAATAGACAAGTATTAGGGATAGTACCCTGAATGATGTAGCCAGAGTTACACCTTTGTTCGTACCTGATTGTGCTTATTATTGTAACTTGTATTCTCATGGGAAGTATCATTTGAGGAATTTGATGTTCCAAGGATGTTTCCAGACTCTTCCATGTCCATCTCGCAGAATATAAGAACCTTTTTTTGATGCACTGATGAATGAAATATGGTCCATCAAAAGTTGGTCCCAGCTTGCCTAAGTACTCGTAGGGTGGTATCTTTCGTAGAACTAACTCTTCAGGTTGGAATTCTCGAGGCCATACTCGTTTTTTATATTCTCTCCCCAATCTCCGATGGTAGTTTTCTAATGTCTGGAAGGCGATTTCCCTATTTTCGTCTAAGTCATCCAACTTCGATAAAATCAAATATGATGTGAGATTTTTCTCCCATGCTTCAGTCTTTGTGGTTAGGATCACGACTTATGTTGGTATTACTGCCTCAGTTCCATATGTCAAGAGAAAAGGTGACATGCATGTTGCCTATCTCCTTGTTGTACGATAAGCCCAGAGCACATTGTGAAGCTATTCACACCAGCCTTGTTTGTATTCGTCCAACTTCTTCTTGAGATTGTCTGTAATAGTTTTGTTTGTAGCTTCAACTTGTCCATTGCTTGTAGGATAAATAGGTGTAGATTTATTTTTCCGTATCTTTAAAGCATTGAACATGAGATCAATGTTTTCTCCCTGAAACTGTGCACCATTATCTGACACTATTGTTGCTTGGATGCCAAATCTGCATATGATATTTTTGAAGATGAACTTGAATACATTATCTCTGATGTTTTTCAAAGCCTTTACCTCCACCCACTTTGTGAAGTAGTTTGTTGCCACTATCAGATATTTCCTTTCTTTCGTTCCTTGGTGTAGGGGTCCAACGATGTCGATTCCCCATTTAGAAAATGGCCACGGACTAAGGACTAAATGTAACTCAGAAGACGAAGCTTTATTTTTCTTTGCAAATCGTTGACATTCTTCACATCGCCGAGCTAGGTGTTTGGCATCCATATGTATGTAGGGCCAGAAATATCCTTGAGTTTTTTCCTTTTGTGCTAGTGATCTGGAAGCGTTGTGATTTCCTGCATCTTCATAATGTATTACGTCAAGAATTTCTAACCCCTCTTTCCGAGAGAAACATCGTAACAGAGGTCCGATAAAATATCTTCAATATAATATTTCATCCCTGATTTGATAGTTGACCGATCGTCTTTTGACTTTATGAGCGAGTTTAGGTTCTTGAGGAAACTTTTCAGTTTACCAATACTTCATGATTTTTTCCCTCCAATCTTCCTCGGTTTCGATGATCTTTGTAGATACACTTTCCTTCGTTGGTGTTTTTTTCACCAAAGATCGATATAACCTATCGATTCACACTACCTTGACTTCTGCGACGTTGAACATGGATGCGATGAAGGATAGCGCATCTGCATGCCTGTTGTCTTTTCGACAAACATGGCGGATCTGGAGATTCGGTATTTGTGTTATATATTGATTAGCTTGTTTCAAGTATTTTTGCATGACTGGATCCAACGTTTGATATACTTTGCTCACTTGTCAAACCACTAGTTCAGAGTCACTGGTTAATCTGACTTCAGATATTTTCATCTTGATAATGATACAAAGTGCATAAATGAGTGCCTCGTACTAGGTCTCGTTGTTGGTGGAGGGAAATTCAAATCGAAGATTTGGACTATTCTTATTCCTGCGAGAGAAGTGAGTGTGATATCGATTCTATTTCCTTCTCCATTGGATGATCCATCTACGTATACTTTCCATCGTCTCAGATGACATGTTTTTAGGAGGGGATCGTCATCCCGCTCTTCTTTCATACCTGGGATATCTTCTACCTTATCTTTTTCGGATAAAGGAAAATCTACCAAAAAGTCATCCATGACCTGTGCTGGTGTTGTTGCTCTCGTTTCATATTTGATCTCGAATTATTTTATTTGAGCACTTTATTTTGACACTCTTCCCACTTGTTGAGCATTCTCCAGGACATATTGGATCAGACTTTTTTGTTAGTACCTTGATTGTGTGAGCTTGGAAGTAAACTCTCAGCTTTTGCGTCGCATATACTAGAGCCACTATCAATTGTTCCATCTTTATACAATTCTTCTCTGCTGAAGCCATTGTTTTGCTGATAAAGTAGATCGGCGTTTCTTTTCCTTCTATTACTCGAACCAAAATGGCACTTATGGTACTCGAAGTCGCTGCCAAATACAAATTTAGTTATTCTCCTTGTTTAGGGCTTTGTAGTATTAGAAGTTCTGCGAGATAATCTTTTATCCCTTAAAAAACTTTTTCACACTTTTATGTCCATGAAAACTTGTCTCAATTTTTCAATGTGCTAAAGAATGCTTTGAATCGATCCGAAGATCTTGATATGAATCTGCTCAATGCTGTTAATTTCCCATTTAGCTTTTGCACATCCTTTAGCGTTGTCGGGGATGGCATCTCTCGTATAGCTTGAAATTTGACTGAATCCACTTCGGTTCCTTGCTTGGTAACCATATAACCTAAGAATTTGTTTGTTGTCACTCTGAATGTATATTTGGCTGGGTTGATCTTCATGTTGAATTTTTTGAGTTATAAGAAAATTTCCTTTAAGTCTTGTATATGACTCTCTTTCTTCTTGTTCTTTACTAGTATATCATCTACATAGTCTTCAAGGGTTTTATGAATCCATTGGTCGAACATCTCTTCCACCATTTTCTGATGTGCTGCCTCTGCATTCTTGATCCCAAACGCCATCCGGGTGTAATAGTACAAACCTCTCGGTGTGAAGCAGTCAGTATTCTCCTGATCTTCTTCGACAAGCATGATTTGATTATACCCTGAGTAACTACACATGAGCAAGAATAACCCATTCTCTGATGTCGAATCGTCCAGTTGATCCAAACTCGGCAAAGGAAATCTATATTTGGGACAAGATTTATTCAGGTCGCTGAAGTCGATATAAATATGAACCCCTTTGTTTTTCTTTGGCATAATTACCATATTCGATATCCATTGAGGATATGTTGCCTTCCGAATTATACATGCTTCTTTCATCTTTGTTAATTCTTTTTCCACTGTATCATGATGCGCCAATGCGACTATCTGAATCCTTTGTTTGAATGGATTTTCCCTCGGATCGATCTTGAGATAATGACACGCAACTTTAGGATCGATTCCTGGCATATCGTTCATCTTCCATGCGAAAACATCGACAAAATCCTTCAATAAACATATTAACTCTTCCTTTTGTTTTGATTCTAATAATGTTCCAACTTGGATCATTTTAGGATCTTCTGATGTTCTAATGTTTATTTCCTGAGTAGGTTCTGCTGCGGAAAATGTTGGCTTCGGATCGCCCGTTGGAATCGCATTCAGTAATTGTTATACGGCCTCGGGAATGTCTGACTCATTCCCCTTTCCCCAGAACAACTCTCTCTTTCTAAACTCCCCATGTTTGATGTAATAATCCTGCCTTTCTTTCCCATACTTCTCTTTCTTGTTTTGTTTCTTGTTTTCTCGGACAACATCTGCCTTTTACTGGTTCTGCTTCAAATCATTTCAATATGTTCTCGACTTTCCTTCCCATCCCCCAAAATTTCCAAAATCCCTTCCGGCGACGGAAAATCGAACTCGCTGATGATAGGTTGATGCGATTCCATTGATCTCATGTATCTATGGTCTACCCATGATGGCCTTGTAGGGTGACACCACATCCACCACACAAAATTTTATGACCACATCCAAACTTCGGGCATGTATTTTCAGGGTGATTTCCTTTTTTGGCTTTGAAGCTGATCCATTAAAGCCATAGATGTTGTACGTGGATGGGACAAGGTCATCGTCGGAAAACTCCATTTTTTAAAAGTGTCATAAAAAAAATGTGTACAGAACTTCCTTCATCCACAAGTGTTTTGATGACTTCCCATTTGTCCATTCTAATTGTTATCACCAAAGGATCATGGTGATACTTGCTGTTGCACGGAGCATCGCAAACTGAAAAAGAGATGGGCTGCATCATCCAATCTTCCATGGTTGGTTCTATTGCAACATTGTAGATCTCCCTAGCATCTCGATATCGTTTATGAATCAGAGTCATAATATCCTTGTAAAAGTCATACTCTGATATATGCGAATGTATGATGGAATGGTTCGCATGATTTGTCAGGTATTGGACTATTGGTTCGATGACGACCTTCTGTAGTGTGGGTTGTTCTCTTGTATATCCGGCCTTAATGGGTACCTCCATGAACTCGTGCAATTTTCCATCGTCTATCGTATCTTGGATCGCAAATTGTAAGCTTCTACATCTATCAGTGTTGTCACCTCAGTATTTGTGATATCCACAATTCTCTCTATTGTGACTTCACACGGAAGGTTGCAAACCTCGGTTTGATGGATATTTGATTTTATAACCTCTTTTCACCATTTCCGTGAAGATGCGACTCATGGGTGCATTGAGTTTGGTGAAGGTCTGATTCTCAAATCTTGCCTTTTTGATGTCCCGGGCCCACCCTTTTTACCCGTTGTTTCCAAAATTTCTTTGCTCTCCGAAGTTCCTTTTTGGTAGTGCAAATTTTTTATCCTCCTGATCTTGTTATTGATGATATGTGCTTGTTTCTGGTGCCTCGAAGGGTGCTACTATATGTATGCCTCTTGTTGTTGAAGGTGTGGGATAAATTTTTTGTATCTCTTCCAATATGATATGGTGCTCTTGTAATGCTCGTAACTCGTTCATTGTACTGGGTGGAGTGCCAAGCATCGATACGAAAATCGGATCATTCTTGTTCAACGAGTTCGAGAAGCCAAAGATTTGCATTTCTACTGAGACTTTCCCGATTTCCAGGCATAACTTTCTCTATTTGACCACCAATGATTTTAGTAATTCCTGAGGTCTTCTTTTGAGGGCAAAAAGCTTATCAAGTCATGGTATGGTGCAATGGCTGTCATGCAAGCTTCCAGGAAAGCTCGGGAGAGTTCTGTGAAGCTGTGGATTGATCCCTTTGGCAAAGTATCGTACGAGTCTAGAGCTTCTCCATTTAAGCTTGCGGGGAAATACTTGAACATGACCACATCATCGCTCTCCCACGTTAGAAGTGGCAGTCGATTAGATCGAACGTGTTGAACAACATCTTTGTTTCCATTGAAGATGGAGATAAAAGTCGGCATCGTACACTTTTGTGATATGGGCTCGTAGAGCAGTTCATACGACAATGGTGATCTCTTTGCTTCAGACATGATCCTGGACAACCTCCATGCCCCTTCACTGCCTTTGTTTGTTATTACCATATTCTCCAGATCATTCATCTTCTTTATCATATCTTCATTTTCTATGATATCGATCCCTCAGATTGGTTGAAGGACCTCATTTCCTCTTCGGTTGACCCCGAAATGAACTCGATCATTGTTTCCATGATTCTTGCTTATTACTTCCACCTCGTACACTAACTTTGCTCTCAGTTTGTTGTTCTCTCGGATTAAATCCAGATTCTTTCTCATCATGTCTTCCACCATCTTGTCTTGCTCTTCTTGTCTCTTTATGACCTCGGCGAGTGTAGCTGCTATGCTCCTTTGATCAGAGGCAACAAATTTTCCTTTTTTTTTTGTTCTGTTCGTTTGGATTTCTTGTGTTATTATCTCGTGCTTCTTCTAGTGCAATCCTTTGTTCTTCCTCGTTCTCGATGCCACCATTCACGAGCTCGTTGTTCTCAGGGATTTCTTCCTCGAGTCTTTCTCCGTTCACACCGTTTGCTAGATTTGGAGGCCGCACCACTTCATGAGTTAACTGGTTGATAACCTTGTCTTCGATGTCTGAAGTTTTTTTCCTACAGTTATCTCCCCGAGTGAGGATGAGTCTCTTTGGTATGGTGCTGTCCTTTGGGTTTGCATGATCCTTGCTGGTAGTCATGATTACAATATTCTTTTCTTGGAAAATCAGAGTTTACCTAGCAAATGGGTCCTACAAGGTAGCTAATGAGTTTGCTGGCTATAACAGTACACGACTGTCTTATACGTGTATGGATCTACCTTTCACTTTTCAAAAAGGAATCCTTTGACAAACTAAAATTTGTGTTTTCTGAAAAAGTCAGATCCAAGTTTTTCAAAATAATACTTTAAAGGGGTTTTCTAAACTTCTTGACTATCTTTATGATGAATAAATAAATGCCTAGAATGATTTTTTCTATTGATGATTAGTATTTAATGTTTGATAATTAATACGATGATATTCTCCTTGATCCAAGAAGATCTTTTAATAGTTTTTTTTAAAGTATAATAATCCTGGTTTTTCGATCTAGAACTCTCTTAAGACTTGTTTTATTAAGAACTTTCTGATCTACGTGTATAAGATGATAAATCTTATGACGGTTAACTGAACCAGTTAAAGTTTTTAGAAAGTAAAATGAGAACTTGAAGATCTTAAAATGAAAAACTAAAGCTTTAGAATTGTTGACTGAAACCTTTGACCAAAGGTCAGGTGAGACGAATATCTTTACTCAGTCCCTATTTCTAGCGTCAAACTGTAGTAACACAAAATCCTACTACCAAGATTATATAGATCTATGTATTTAAATATAGATGCAATGTAAATAAAAGAGCAACAAAGCATGAAAGTAAATTACGAAATATAAATACACTCAAGATTTTTACGTGGTTCGGTTGTTAATGAAACCTACATCTACGGGTTATGTAATATTGGTTGAGTGAAATACAAGCTATGAACTGATTACAATTAAGAAATGTTTTATCTCTCAAATGACCTCTCTTAATAAGGATTAGCGTTTAACTTGCTAGGTATTTTTTTTTCTCTCTCTTTAATTTCAGCCCGCCTTGAATGTGAACAAATGATCTTCTTTTATAGCTCAAGCCTTATGTCAGATGGCCCAATTATCGAGTATGATTGATTCTTCGATCTTGGATATTATGTCCGATCATCTCGCTCAGCCGCCCAATCTAGCATATCCTCTTGTGACACGTTATCTAGCTATTGGTCTTCCACTAGTTTGACTAGTCTGACTTCACATTTAATGTTCTCAACGCTCTCTTTCATCTTCACCATTCTTTATCTCTCCTCTTGATACATGTCTTCATCTGCTTTCCTTAGTAGATATCTCGATTACAACAAGCACGTGGTAAGATGATCCCCTGCTTTTCCAACCTTATTTCTTTATATCGCTCATCCCTTGGATGTCTTCCATGTGTACCATAGATTTTCTCCCCTCACAATATTCATTAGCAACTACTTCTTCCTCATTAGTGAAATACAGCTGCTTCACTTCGGTCATAGCTTCAAGATAGGTATTACGGCCAAACCAAGCGTCCTAGCAAATGTAGCTGCATTCATCCGACGATGCAGTGACATTCATCTTAGACAAGTAAAGCCATTGGCACATGCAACATTGGTGGTACAATGGTGCATACCCGAGGATCCAGAGTTATCCCAACTCAAGGAATAGATCAAGGGTGCAAGATAAGTCATGTGATGACTTATGCATTAACCTGAAGCTATGACAAAGCTTAGGAAATATGAGTTCAGCAATGGCTCAGACCAAACGTGTAACAACCGCAATTTTCGCATGGCGCTTACTCATGGACGCGTCATGGCCTGGGTTGAAGCTTCATCCTAAGCTTATAAATCTTACCCAGATATGCATTAGGGTGTGGATGCCTTGACCTCAAATTTTAGTGTTAAAGCCCTATTATGCGTGATGCGTATTCGAGGAGGCATGATAGTGCAAAAGAACTATTACACCGAGCCAAAGTTGCGTAAGTAAAAGCATTATAATGCCATGATGCATGATTCAATGCATCACCGAGCCAAAGTTGCGTGAGTAAGAGCATCATAGTGTTAATGCACTATTATGTCGTGATGCATGATTCAATGCATCACCGAGCCAAAGCTGCGTACGAAGAATGCATTATAGTGTTAATTGATGTAATTTTAGAAGTGGTAAATAAAGGTTCGATTCTCGAACTTGTGAAGGTAATGATTTTAGAAAATAATGATTCTAATTAACTCTAGAAAATTCCAGGAGTAAGAAAAAGACTAAATAACCTAAAGATGATTTTTGAATAATTTTAAAAGGACTAGGAATCAGGAATCAGGTAATTCTAACAACCTATGTGATTAATCAGATAATTCTTATTAAATTAATTGAAGCACAAGTAATTGCCAAAATTGGTTTTATTATGCTAACAAACAGAGGTAAATCACAAGCATAGACTATCAAAATTAATTAACCAAGCATAATCCATCAAGCAAAAGCACAACTGTTGAAAGAAAACCGTTTTCACTATTTAAAACTATGCAATTCTAATAACAAAAGAATTATAAATAAATATTAAAAAATAATTAAATCACATAAAATTGAGAAAAGTACCTTATCCATCAT
>JAJJMC010020201.1:676530-695393 GCA_023531435.1 Papaver californicum
CTTTTTCCGGCGTAAATCACTCCAACTCGATGTGTTTAATCTTGTATGGACCTCTAGTATATTGTGTATCAATTTGGGAGCAAAATATGCTAAAAATTACGTGAACCAAAGTATCCAGTTGTATGCTGTTTCCGTCCCGATCCCGTGACTGGCAGTTGACTCGGTCAACTCGGGTTGACCGATTAGACTCGGGTTTGACCCGATTTGACCCGATTTGACCGAGTTGATTCGAGGGTACCCTTATCCACTTCTAGGGTGCCAAATAACACTTGTCCTTGGGTGCCTTTATCACTTTTTGAGCCAATTTTTCCACAAATCTTTATTCTTCAAATGTACCTACAAAAGCATAAAAACACGTAATAGATGAAAATCGAATACTAACTCACTAGAAATTAAGGTGCAAATTAGACACTAAAATGTGTCTATCATTAAGGCACTATTATGCCGTGATGCATATATTGAAAATGCATCACTATGCCTATGTTGCATACCAAGAATGCATTTTAGTGCTAATGCACTATTATGCCGTGATGCATGATTCAATGCATCACCGAGCCGAAGTTGCGTAAGTGAGAGCATCATAGTGCTAATGCACTATTATACCGTGATGCATGATTCAATGTATCACCGAGCCAAAGTTGCATAAGTAGGAGCATCATAGTGCAAATACACTATTATGCCGTGATGCATTATTGAAAATGCATCACCGAGCCAAGAATGCATCACCGTGATGCATTAACGTGTTTAAGTGTAGCTTACCCGAGAATGCTTCGCTTGGCTTTGGCAAGAAATCTTCATTTTCGGCCTTGCAGTCGATCGATGACACCTCCCATTCAAATATTTATTTGTAGAAATACAAATAAAACATATATAAGGAGGGGACGTTGGATGAAAAAATGAAAACATTCTTATTTGTACCTTACCCGAGAATGGTTTGCTTGGCTTTGATGCTTACCCGAGGTCCCGAGGTCCCGATGTTTGGCTTTGGCAAGAAATCTTCATTTTCGTCCTTGCAGTCGATGGATGACTCTTACTATTTTTAAATATTTTTTTTTGTAGAAATACGAATAAAACATATATAGGGAGGGAGCTTTGCTTGAATGTGCATGAACAGTAATGCACATATAAATGCGATGTAGCCTATACGTTGGAGCATACTTGATGCATAAGCATCAATATGCTTGTAGCTTAACCGATGAAGCTTGAATGTGCATGAGCGGTAATGCATATATAGATATGCGAAGTGGCCAATACGTTGGAGCATACTTGATGCATAAGCATCAATATGCTGGTAGCTTAACCGATGAAGCTTGAATGTGCATGAGCGGTAATGCACAATATGTTGGAGCATACGTGATGCTAAAGCATCAATATACATATAGCTTAGCCTATAAAGCTTGAATTATACGAAAGCATCATTCAATTGTGCTACGTACTTGAGAATGCATATTTGCATAATAAATAGCGATAGTTATGCACAAGCTAGTGCATATCTTGCGAAAGTCCTTCGGCCTATATGGACTAGGTTTTGCTTGGCCTTTGGCCTTGCAACGAAGTTGGAATCGATGTTGGTTTTGCCTTAATAGGCTTAAGTTGCTAGTTCCTTTCGAATTGACCCTTTGATGAACTACGATCATGCTTGATCCCATCAAGGTACGGGTTGGGTACATAGGCATCCGCAATGCAATGCATTGAGGTGCAGCACCTTGTCGCTCATATCATCTAATTTGGGAGATGATTGCGATATTTTGGTAACTCATATCATCTGGCTCGGCACTGCTAAGCAAGAGATGATTGTTGCCACACTTGATAGGGTAGTTGTAATTCCATTTGATGGATTGTTCATACTTCCTAGCAACCGTTGCGGCATGGAATGGCATGTGCCTGAATGTTGCACCCTTGGCAAGAATAAGGTAAATGCAGGCTCCAGCGCATGGTCGAAGCGCAATTGATGAAGCGAAAGTTTAGGCTTGAAATAGCTTAAGTGTTGGTCCAAGGCATGAGTTAGGCCTGTACAATGATCGAAATTATGTGATGCTTGCCCAAGGCATCCCCATTAGCTTGTATAGCCTTCAAGCCTTGGTAGAATAAGGGTAAGTTGGAATGGTATGCTAGTCCAAGGAATGGGTCAGGCATGGACAAGGATTGTATTTAGGTGATGCTTGTCAAAGGCATTCACCATAGGTTTTAATGGCCTTGCACCCTTTGTAGGTCAAGGGTGAGTTGGAAAGATATGGAGACTACGGTCTGAGTACCATGCTTGCAAATCATGTTTGGAAAGGAAAATATACCTGGAACGGTATAAACGTAGCTTGAATGATGTGGGAACTACGTTTTGAGTATAATGCTTACAAGGCATGATTGGAAAGCAAAAATTTACCTGCACTTTCCAGCGAGAAGCTAAGCTTTAAGGTCCGGTTACTCTCTTTTAAATCGCGCATCGGGGAGTTCTAGCCTGCCCAGCAATGCGCCAGAGGCGGAATTTTCCGGTCTGTGACAAAATGCGTCATTATGGCTATTTTCTCGGCTAAGTGATATGATTAGAGCTCATGCATACTCAAGGAAGCGTCATAAGAAACTGATGCGTACTTGAGGATACAATACGGGGAGATGATGCTTACTCGAGGAAGTTGCAAGACAGACTGATGCGTACTCGAGAGCGCAACAACGGTTCAGGATGGCGGTTATGAGTTAGTTACGAACATTACATGTGTGGCAGAGTAAGAATATGGGTTGGGATGGTTCTAAAGTGTTATAACCTATGTTTGGCATTCCTAACTTCCAAGGACAAGTGTAGCATCCTCGGGTACAGAACACAACATGTGGCGGTTGGAGAAGCATATTGGCGGTTAGGATAACTACCTATGGGCACATGGATGTCTATAGGCTGTGCACTTGTTTGCACATGGTTTTGGCCTGATCCCTGTAGTATAAATAGGCTAGGGATCAAATAAGTTCGGGAATTCAGTAGAGTGAGTTCGTATGTAGAACCATTGAGAGTTAGTGAGAGTTAAGCAATCACCAAAGGGGTGATTTGCCTGTATAGTCCATGCGATGGACAAGTTTTGTAATCTTCCTTTGATGCAATAAAATGAGTTTGTTGCGTTATATCTTTGTGTTTGTAGTGTTTCTGATTTTGTGAGTTTGATTCATAGAAAATCCTCTAATGCAGTATGGGATGCATTATGAGTTAATATAAAAGAATTGAAGTCTTCCGTTGCTAAGTGTCCAAAGAATTGGACATGAACGTGCTTTGGTGCAAGCATGCTAGGCTGAAGTGCAAGTGGGTGAAGTTAATTCACGGAACCATTATATTGCCGGGTCATGGCTTAAGGTAAAATGAAAGTCGCGAATTTAGATCGTGACAATAGGCAATATAACCAAAGTCAGAATCAACAGGATGTTTAGAATAACTTCCATTCAAAACGCCCATTGACACAACAATTACCATCTCCGAAAGGAGCAGGGATGGCAAACGGATAACAACGATGATAACGCATTTGATTTGTAACAAGAACACCACCAAAGTACCTCACCATCTTAAGTTAAAGTTAAATATTAATTAGAAGATATCAAGCTCCGTAAGATTTTCAGGAAGGAAAACCGACTATGTTATTTATAGGAGAAACATAAAAATGTATCAATTAGAAGAGGAAGAAGTTTGGTATAAAAAAATCAAAAAAAAATATCAATTCTGCAATCAATGTGGGGAAGTTCTAGGTCTCTTCAATTTTCTATCGGTTGCTTCGAAGTGCTGACGATCCAATTCCCACCCAACTCACCCAGCAAGGCCATCAAACTCATTACCCACTTAGTCCTCAACACCAATTTCAATTACTTTTCATGGGTCATTCTAAAAAAACTTTTGTTTCTCCTCGTGCAGTAATGCAGTATGAATTTGGTTTCCTTTGGTTACTTTGTTGGCAGATGTTATTGTAATGAATTCATGATGTTGTAGTAGATATGTAACTGGTTTTCTATATGAATTTAATTTCTTCTTGTTTGTGTTTTAGATATGTAACCCAGTTGCATCCTCTTTATTGATTATAATTTGAACTAACAACTAGTTGTTTTTTTTTTGTTTTAACAATTTTGATAAATTGAATGGCCCCCTCAACTAAAGGTACCACTTTCTGATTTCTTTATATTTAAACTGTTATTGATCAACTGTGTTGAGTTAATGTTGGTGAACAATTGTTTAGATAAACTAGGATAAAACCAGTTTCATCCAGGTTTAATCTGCAGTTTCAGCAGGTTTAACCTAGGATGAAACTAGTTTCATCCAGGTTTAATATTAGATATAAATTTATATTTGATAGGATGTAACTATTTCATCTTCTTGTAGGAAGCAAAAGCAAGATTAAAGGTGAATTAAGAACCAAGAAAAAGCATGATGTAAATGTGGTTGGCGAAAGTAATGAAGAAGATCATTTGGAGAGAATTGAAGGGAAAAAAACCTATCGGTCAAGTATGAAACCAATGGTGGATTTAATGGGTTCATTGGAAATCACAGAAAAACAAGAGGATGAATTAAGGAAGATTGAGTTTTGGAGTTTTCTGAATGCGATCAAAGAAGGAAAAATTGGCAAGGTTGAATGTAACAAAGCTCCAAAGGCATTAAAATACATCATAATGAGTTATGAATCAAATAACTCATTTAATATTGGTGATCGAATTTTAAAGACGGATCCTAACTCACTTGTTGTTACCTTTGCAATGTAGATAATACATATGAGTGAAGAAGATAAAGAACTTTATGGGCCAAAGGAAGACCCTAGTCTGAAAACTTCTGAATTTTACATAAAGTACTTCAAGAAGGAGGATGCAAAGAAAAGTGGAGACAAATTGGAGAAAAAGGACATTGTTAAAGGAATCAAGGTTGTTATCAAGAAAGAAGGAAAAGAAGAAGAGTTGGTGATCCTTTTGTTGTTGTACATGTTTTGTACAATTTTCTTCGCAAACACTGGTGGTATGTATATCAATTACAAGTACTTAAATTGTGTGAAGTCAATTGATATCATCAATAAAATCTCATGGCCGGATCTCATCCATGAGCATCTAATGGAAAACGTTTCGGAAGTACATAAGACACCTTACTCCGTAAATGGTTGTAGTTTCTATCTGTTTGTGAGTTTCTATGATTTTTATTTTATTTTCTAACATTCGTTATCTTCAATACAACAAGCATAAAACTAAACAGATTCATCTTGTTCTTTTTATTATTGCAGTACTGGATGTTTGAACATATTAAAGGTATTGAAAAGAAAGACAAGAGTGATAACTTACCTAGGTTTTCAAGATGGAACATGTATCAAATGTCTTCTGATGTCGAGGCGATGCTGGAAAAATCTTTCAAAAGATCAAAAAAATCTATAATATAAAGCCATAATATTTCTGTAATCACTAGATGAAACTAGTTACATTCTGTGTAATATTTCTGTAATCACTAGATGAAACTAGTTACATCCTGTGTAAGCACTGGATGAAACCAGATACATCTTGAATCTGAAAATGAAAACATGATATCTACATGGTTGTAGATGATTGACTTTGTTGGTAGTTGGACTGAAGAGGAAAGACAATTATATTTGTTTAATGAGGCAGAAAACAACCATGAAGAAAACATCTCCAACTTGAAGAATGAATTAGAAGAGAAAGGTAAGATTATCTCTAACTTGAAGGTTGAATTAGAGGCTAAGGATAAGATAATCTTAGACTTGTGAAATGAAGTGAAAGTATTGAAAGGACAACATAAGTTGCAATCAGAAACTCCACAATCTTCACCTTCTTTTCAGATTATTATTCATACACCACCTCCAGATTTCTTAAATCTTAAAATCACTCAAGAGATGAACATAGATGTAGAAGGTGATGTTCCTCAAAACGTTGATGCACCCAATGAAATTCCTGAAGCTGTGAACACAGATGTAGTTATTGAAGCACAACCTCTAGCATTTATGACTGAACTTGGGTCGATATAGAGAAACGTGAAGAATGTGTATCAATATACAAGGAAGAGGAAAAACCTTGGTTCGGATTATGTTAGGAATGATGAAAAGAAGAAAAGGAGTGATAAGTTGAAGAAGTTAGATAAGAATAACAAGTTGTATAAAAATTACTTGAGTGGAAACAAAGCGACCGAAGAAAAGTTAATCAAAGAGTTCTACAAATCTGGAAATCTAAGTATGCACAACTGTTTTTTGTTTTGATAAAAAAAAATTCATTATTGTTTAGGATGAAACTGGATTCATTTTAGTATGGTTTTTTTTATATCAAACTGTTCAACTTGGATGAAACCAGTTTCATCCTGTTTTTTACCTGTTTGTTTCATCCTGTTTTTTAACTGTTGTAACTATATGAATGATCAATAATACAAAGACTGCATTTGGAATTACAATAGAGGTGGTGATTTTGCAATATCTATCATGGGTGAATACATCCAAGAAATGATGTTAAATTATTCTGTGTCGAACAATATTATCGAGTTCAAGGTTATGAAATTGAGGGAACTGTTTCAACCTAACAGTAAGTACGATCATTATGATTGTGTTTCTGAGAACACTTGCATGGGTAACACACAAAATTCCTTTTTTTATTATTTTTTTATTAATTTTTTTAGTAAAAATGATTGAATTAAATAGTGCACTTATTTTTTTTTTCAGTTTTATGTCTCCATGGAAGATGAAAAAATGGCTACAAAGTTGATAGATAATGAATTGCAGAAGTTACATAATGCTAACATCAACGATTTCCATTACCTGTTGATCCCGATGAACCACCATTGTGAAGTTACATCGAAGCCTGAATATAAAGACCATTTTACATTGCTTCAATTTGACTTCCATGACGTTTCTTGGACACACTACACTTATCTTCTCGATACTACAAAAAATGGTTGAGGATATAAAAGTAATGATAAGAAGAGTGAACCAAGTTCTTAACAAACTCTATGATAAAAACATGGATGATACCGAATTCACTATCGTAAAGAACTGTCCACAACAGGGCAAAAGGTAGATCATTCACACTGTGACATTTTTTATTATATATTTTTTTCATTTATTAAACACAAAACTAAATGAAAGACTTGGTTTTGTAGTCCTGACTTTGGAATGTATGTTATCTACTTCATGGAGTGGGCGATAAAAGATGGTTTCGCTTTTGAAGACGAAGAAACTCTAAGGGAAAAGATGAGCACAAAGCGAGTAGACCTCGTATATGAAATACTCAGTAATGAAAGAAGTTGTTGGAAGTTGGAAGAGAACTAAGACGGTTTTGTAAAGAATCTGGTTTCTTCTAAAGATCGTAAAGAAGTTTAAGTTTAAGTGTTTTATGTAAAGTGCTATTAATGTAGTTTAGTTGCAAATCAATTAATATGAACCTAGGATTTCATCTATGAATGTATATATCCTAATTGCAGATCAATTAATATGAAAAATTTTACTTGAATTGTTATTTATTGATAATTTTTAAGTAATTTTGTCAAAATATGCAGGATAAAACTGGTTTCGTCCAAGCAAAATAACATTTTTCAAGCACAGGGTTTTTCTGTCAGAATATGCAGGATGAAACTTCATCCAAGCAAAAAATCTATTTTTTTTTAAGATTATGCAGGATGAAACTTATTTCATCCAGGATTAATCTGTGTTGTTTATGAATTCATTCAAGGTTTAATCTGTGTTGTACCTAAATTGAAGAGCATCTACAATTGAACAGCCCAAAAAAGACATTAAGATAAACTAGTCATTATAATTGTTCAAATAAAATATAAAAATCCCAAACGATGATAAACATAGATTTTTTCCAAACAAATACTAATTATAAAAAGAATGAGTCTAATGCAACAAGAAGTTGCAGAGAATGAATAAGACCAAGAATCATAAATTGTCCAGAAAAATCAGATGTTATTAAGGAGGGAGAATAAGGCGATGCTTTTTGGTGGGAGGATGACGACATGTCGTCTTGTTATGCCTTGCTTTTGTATGGCAGTTGATGCATGTAATATATCTCGTGAAACCCGAACCGATGCTAGGAATCCTCTTTTTCTTTGGTCTTCCTACTTTGCCAGCAACATTTGGTGTGTGGATAAGTTTTTCTTCAGAAACAGTTGAAGGCTTGTCATGATTTGGAATTGGTTTGATTGAATGATCATATGCATCCTGGAAGAACCCAATACTGAAAAAAGGATTAAGAAATCATAGACGCAAAGCTTTGCTGAAGCCATACACACGATAGCGTGAGCACAAGGGAACTGATCAGTAAACCAACGCTGACAGCTGCAGTACCACTTGATAAGATTAACAACATGAGTATGATCGGAGGAGTGTACTTCAAACTCAAGTCCACCATACTTGCTTATTCTCCAAAAACTGCCGGCACGAATTGACTTCTCAACTTCTTTCACAAGATTAGGACACAAATATCCAGAATACTCTGACCCTTCAACCTTCCTTGAACTCATCTGCACCATTATCTTGACTTGAATCTGGTCGACTAATGTTACAATAGGCATACTTTTCGCCTCCCTAATCTAAGCATTAAAGGATTCTGTGACATTTGAACACATGTCTCCGCATCGACATCCTTTATAATGTGTTGTGGACCAATTCTCTACGGGAAGAGCACTCAAGTAGCGGTGAAGACCTTCGCATCCCATTTCCTTCAACTTATTCATACCGTCAAGAAAACCTTCAATAGTTGACGAATATAAATATTGAGTGAACAAGTCCATTGCAATACCATATTCTTCTTTCTTCTTCTTAATCTGAGTACGGACATTGTTTTTCAAGTGATGATAACATTAACCATGATGAGACGTAGGAAATACAACAAGAATACCGAAGACAAAACCATCGTGATGATCCGAAAGAAAAAGTTAATGGGCGAGGACCTAAAATAGACTCTAGCTTCTCCAACCACCAACGCCAGTTGTCGACATTCTCGATTGAAACAATCCCGTATGCTAAAGGGAAAATTCCTACAAAAACAAAACAAAACACACAAAGAAAAATCGTTAAACGGAAAAATTCAGGGTGATAAACACAAGATGTAACTGGTTGCATCTTATAAAATATAAAAAAAACAGAGTTATATACACAGGATGTAACTGGTTGCATCCTGTGAAAAAATACTGACACAAAAAATGCAATTTGTGAGGATGCAATCTGACTTCAATAATAAAATGAATTTTTATCAAATATATCTATAAGAGAAGACATACCATTATTTGCATTTTTTCCAGTAGCCCCTATAAGGCATCCCTAAACTTTCCCGTCAAAAAAGTTCCATCTAAGAACAACACCGGACGACCAAATTCGAAGCCAAATATGCAAGCCTCAAAAGCTAATAACAAACTCTTGAATTGGTTTCCTTCTAAGACTAAATCAATTTGACTTCCTTCATTTGTTCTCTTTACAGCATCACACCACCATAACAAATCAGTGTATCCCTTGGTATCATCACCATATAACTCCTTCAAACATACTTCTTTCCAACATGCGCTTGATCGTAGCTCAATGTTAACCCATAATCACTCTTCAAATCAGCCATAATATCACATGGTTTCTTGTTTAGATTTTGTTTGGGTTGGTCAATTACCAAATGCTTAACTAACTCACGTGTAATGGGAACACTATTGGTTTCATCTTTATAACCGGCACAACACGTATGGTCTCCATTATAGTTTCGAAAGATAAAGTGCTTCTTCAAACTTGAAGTCTTCGTCGATGCATGAACCTCCATTTTTAAATTCCTCCTTATAAAAGCACTCAACCGTATCTCGTGTATCATCACTGTTAAGAACCTTAATTTTACGACCAAAATAATGATTATACTTTTGAACAACAACCCGAGCTTCTTCTCATCCTCCCAAAATCTCTTGGCCGACACCTTTTATAATGAATTCCCATTCATCCCCTTTACAAGTTTTTTTTACCGCAAGTTTTACATTAAATGCACGCTCGTTGTTGGGACAACAACCATGATGAGAAGTAGGAATAACGGACAATTGTTGGCTTGCTTCATCTAACAACAACTCCATCATCAAAGGTTTTTCACGGACAAACCCAAGTTCAAACTCCAACAAACTCAAACTCTTAACGTAACAAAATTATATCACCAATTGAAGATTAAAATCACTACCGACAACCTTTTTCTGTCCCTCACCACCATCGGATATAAATTGAATTGATGCTGGTGACATCTTTTTCTAACACGAACACACATACAACTTCAATTCATCGACCGTTGACGTCATACTAACCTTGTATGAACACGAGTCCGTAGAGTACATAATAACATAAACAATCTGGTAATCAAGGTCCATCTACAACAAACATATTAACAATAATATGTTCTCAATGACAAAAGTATTCAGCAGATTTTCTAAACAGCAACATAGGATGACAAACACATGATAAAACTGGATTCATCCTGCTTTAAAAAATGAAACAAGAATTTGTTCAGAAACATCAATTGAAATTAGTTGAAAATCAGTTAACTATTCACAAAATTCTCCTACTGATCACATCAGCAATGTACAATGAGAAAGCAACATAAAATCAGACAACGCAAGATAAACTAGTCACTGACTCATCAGTAAGTAATGCTCAAGAAAGGTGTCTTGTTATCAAATAGCATAATAAAATAATTATAGTCTATATATCTGCCATGTCATCACTTCAGCAGTCTCCCTACTGTTTTAATGCAATTTCTATTTACCCATTAGATAGTTTATATAAGAGCCAGGAGAAGAAATTCAATTGAATAGTGTGTCATGTGATATAATGTTAGAAGGAAACTTTACTTGCCAATCTCATGTTACCTTAACTTAATTAAGCGATACAAACCAATCACCTCCCCATCCCCACCTAGGATGAACTAAAGCCGAATGAAGACTAAATGGCTTCTGACTCAATCTCAAGCTTCAACAAGGGCATAGTTGATATAATATCATCCAATTGAACAAACCCAAAAGATAATCATACTGAAATTTAGCGGAAATTTGATGAGCATTCAACACTACAAGTTGAAATTGGTTTTATATTAACTGGTCCTCGTTTCCTAAATGATGAATTGAAACAAAATTGTTGAAGTTTTCAATCATAAAAATCAGATTATTACTAACCCTAGAAAAATCATCGACAGAAAACCAAAAATTGACAAGAAAATTATATAACCAAAATAGCTAATGAACTTCAAATCATACTGAATCAAAAGAATAAAATGCATTACAAGTTTCCGTATCTTCATCTTAGAATCAAACACAAACAAAAAAAGATTGAATCTATGAATCGAAATCAGGCTAAAAACTAGATGAATTGAGATTGAAAACTTACTGATTTGAAGTCTTAATCAGATTTCAGTAGTAAATATCTCTTAACCTTCGATTTCACAGAGGTTCATCACCATGATTGAGCTCTCAGATCTAAAAATCGTTTTCCCCTAAAAGTTTCTGAAGAACAACAAAAAAATGATTCAATTTTTTTTCCTTATAAACAAGCTAAGTGAAAGGCAATTTAGTCAGAGTTGCTTATTTCTTTTAATGAAATCTGGGTAGAATGCCCAAATTGGATATTCCAAAAGTATATTTGGAAAACTTGGGTATTAAAGAAGTATATTAATTTGGTTGTCCTCTAGACCCATAAAAATGGTTTTAGGGGTTATTGAACTAATTAATTGTAATATGATAGGGTAACATACAAAAACTACAACTAATAGAATATGCAAAGCTACTTGAACCCTCATATTTTAAGCTTGTGTATGAGAAATTGAAGGTGAAGGCGAAGGTGCTTGTATTACCAAATACTTAACAACTAATTTCTCAAAAAAATATTCGTTGACAAAGTCAATCACTGTACTAAAATATCTAAAAATGGGGTTGTGAAATCATCCATTGCAGTCGGCATTGATCCAAATTTAAACCTTTCCGACATTAGTATACTTACAATTGTTATGGTGTAGGAATTTTGACCATAACGACTTTTCATGACAATCGTCAAAACCATCATGGTAGAAATCCCAATACCATGATAATTGTAGATAGTGTTTTTCATAATTGATGAATAACATCACCCATCATCATGGTCCATATTTTTAAGCATGAAGATTTAAACACTGGAAATGAAACTTTTCCATTTTCATTTGAAAATGGTAGGAGATAAGAAGGCGAAGGAGAAGAGAACAATCTTTAGAGTTTTTAGATTTCTTTTGTTTTGTTTTTAGATTTTGTTATGAAATAGGACTTGATTAAAATTGATACTAGGGAAGAGAATTCAGGTAATTTAACCGACTTTAGACATCCCTTATCACCTATCCTAAATGGAAATAAAATTAGCAGTCCACATTTAAATGTGGTTAACCCCAATTGAACAAGAAAAATCTAATAAAATTTTGTTAAAAATTGTATTTATATTAAAATAATAATTGCAAATTAGGATAATTCTTTTTTCCGGTGTAATACTTATCATATTAGGCTTTTTTTTGGTGTGTGTGGATGAAAGTTGGGCTTTAAATTTATTTTTATTTCTTGTGAAGGAAAAATGGGTTTTAAAAGGCCCAAAAGTTTATTAAATTATCACGTTAAATACTAAGTAACGAATAGATGAATCCTGTTTATAGGCATAAAAGAAACTTACTGGGAATATCTAATAAGTCCAAAATAGAATCATTAGGTAGTAAAATCTAAAACCTCTTACCCACAGATTTTTTATAATGGCCAAATTGCCCTTAACTTATTATTTTTAATGTTAATTATAGTGGTTAATAAATAATAATTAGTACTAATATTAATCATTATTGGTTAATAATAAAGATTAATGGTAAATGTAAATTATTAATATGGATTTGATTAAAAGTTAGAGTTAGTGTTATTTTGAGATACGGTTAGGGAAAAAACTTGTTTTTTTTGAAGAGAAGTGGAAAAAAAAAGTGAAGAAAAATCTTTTTTTTTTTTATCAAAATGCATGAAGCAAGTCAGAAAATATATATCAACTACAACGAGATCCGGATATGGATGATTTTTTGTATTAGAGAATGATTTTACCTAAACTCAAAATCAAACACAAACTCAACTTCAAGCTCAAGATAATGATTTTTACTATCCAGATCTCGAAGATGAATACATGGATGAGGAACCTTATGCTAGTAATTAATACTCAAGTATTCCTTGTATATGAGGTTTAATGTCGTTTTTGTAGGTTGATGATAAGTGCACAATTTACATATTTTAAGTATCATTTCCTTATACTTATTTGCTAGATTTTATGTGAATTACTGCGTATTATTATAACTTATGTAATTTATGTGTTTTATTAGGTTACATCTCTAAAAGAAGTGAATTTGAGCTCTACAAGGAAGAATTGCTAAAGACCCAGTGGAACTCAGTATATTCCAGGATTTCTACCCACCATTTTATATATAATTGAAAGTCTAAGCCAACACAAAAAGAATGAGGTCATTCCGAGTTCGTATGAAGAAGTTATGAGCAAAACCGTGAAACCAACTTGAATTTGGTATCTGTTGGGCCTTATTGGGCCTGCGCGGGAAGAGAAATAAGGGAAGCGTTTTGGGCTCTCCTTTGACGTGAAAATTAAGGTTTTTGTTGGTTTTTGAGGAGGTTAAGTCTCCTAATTGGACAATGAATCAAAAGAAAGTTGAAAAGTTTAATAAGACTAGGTTTCCTAGTTGGATAAGGATCATGAAGAGGTTACCAAAGGCTATATAAAGGGGAGCCTAGATATAATTTTGATACAACTTCTGTTGATTCATCAAAAACTTGAATTTTTTAAAAATAGTTCAGCGTACCAGAGAAAGGTTCGGCTCATATATTGTTAGTTGAACCAAGGTCAGAAGAACAATTCAGCTATTTCGAAATGAACTACTTGTTAGCCAAACTTGTAATGTATAATTTTCGCGCCAACAAACAAGTTACAAGTTTGGCTAATATCTGGTGACATTTAACTAGCCGAACATTCTAAACATTATTATGCATGCCCTCTAGTAAAATGTTCGACTAACAACGATAACAGTAACCCGATAGTTAACTTTATGAAAAAACACAAGTTCAAGGTTCAGCTGAATAATTGTATTTCCAAATTAGCCAAACTATTATAAGTTTAAGGTTCACCTTATATTATAAATATCGAATCAGCCGAATCCATAAAGAAATTATCTTTTTGGTCATTTAATCTCGTGATATTCTTGTAGATCGTTCTTGATGAACCTGTACTGATGGACGATCAACCTCCGTCTGTTGCTACTGTTTATGAAGATAATAAAGATCATTTTCACAATGACTTAGTAGGTAACCCAATTGATGTTTGACTTTATTTTGTAAATTTAAGTGAAACCTTTACTAACTTTATATTTGATCTTGCATCCATGTAGACATGGAACACTAAGCCAGAAGTAAGGGCTTGGGATGAGGAACATTGGTCGGCTAAATGTTAAATTTCTAGATTAGCCGAACCTAACATTAATATTACACAAATTACGCCTATTTTGGGTTCAAACAAAATAAATCAACAACAAATAACTTTTCTATTGTCGAGAATCACTTGAAAAAGACTGAAACTGCCTCCATGTTTGTAATTGTTAACCTCCAATGACTGTAGGTAAGCATGGGCAGCGGTTCCCCATGAGAACTTTTTAAGGGTTTTAAGACCCCTTTAACAATTGGAGATATTGAGCATTCATTTCTAGTAAGGTTGGGAAATATATCTCTGTCGAGAGTATATAACAAATATGTAGTTACAGTTTGTTTGACTCTTTCCTCGTCTATCACCAATGATCCTTCTGTAACTTTCTCCTTTTGTCTTCTCAAAACAACTTTTTAAATTGGTCAAATTGATCTTTTTCAACTTCTTTGGTTTTTTACCGAGTTCATGAATATCCACACTATCCACTTCTTTACAGGTGCGGCAGAACTCGAATTTGGTCTTGGATTCAGTCAAAGCAATAGTTTCTTTAGACATTTTATAGAGCTCTTCCCAATTTCATCTAATAAAACTTAACATCGACGCTTTCCCCGAAACCTTGAAGGCCTCTTCCCAATTTATGCATGCCCTCTTTCACTTGTTGTTACTGTTTTTCATTTTCTTCTTCTGCTTTATTATCATCCTCCCTATTTTTATCTTCGTCTTCATCATCACATCATTATTATCTCCTCCTTATTTTTTCTTTTTCTTTTTCTTATATGTCGTCTTCTTCTCTTTCTATCTCTGATGGTGGTTCGAATTACAATGGAACCTGACGCGCTATCTTTGAAAGTTCCCCAGTTCCCGAATCCATATTTTTTGGTGTAGCCTCCTCGAAGATCGCAAGTTTTAGAAGTAGAAGAAGTTACCTCCATGTTCCTCATTTTACCTTTAGCTATGTTTTTAACACACACGAAGTAGAACACTTAATTAATACTAAAAAAAAAAATATTTTGCTAGAAATCATAAAAGATTTTCCTTAAAGATATAAGTTTGGCTCAAAATTCTAGCAAAATCATAAAGTTCGGTTGTCCCGAAATATTTGATTATCAGCCGAAATTCACTCATTAAGTGTAATGCTAGCAACAAAAAAAAGTTCGGCAGTCCCGAAATAACAATTATCAACAGAACATCACTACTTATGTAACTGGGAGAAGTTCGACTAATTTTTAATAACCAATTATCAGTTGGACCTAACTATTTGTGGTAATGTTAGCAAAATCAAAAAGTTCGGTTATCCCAAGCTTTCTGATTATCAGCCGAACTTTACTAATTAAGTGTAATGCTAGCAACATAGAAAAGTTCTACTTATATTTAACAAATAATTATCAGTCGAACTTCACTACTTGTGGGATTTTTGAACTAATCGTACTAAAGTTCGGTTGATAATTTAAACGAATTATCAGCCAGGCTGTTCTACAACACTTGAGAAGAAAACTATGAGCAATTCGACTGGTATATGGTTTCAATTATCAGCTGAATGTTAGTTTATAACTGCCCAAAACCCTTGTTTTTATTTAAAATTCATTTCTAAATCAAATACAAGGAAATAAAATATGGGTTTATGGGAATTACATTCAAATATTTATGTTAATATTTGGTTCTCCCTCTCCTCATTCTCTAACTTCACTTGTTTCAAATTGTGCTTTAACTCCTCCTTCATTTTCTCGCGGATTAGAACTCCTGTGAAAGCAACCTTCATATGAGGCATTTTGTAGTTGCGTATAACCGACGGTTAATTGTCGGCACGAAAAATTAAAATTGACAGTCTTGGGAGAAAAGTTCGGCTGGAGAAGAAGTGAAGAAAAAAATTATGAAAACTAATTTTGGGATTTTGATTTACGTTACGTTTAAGTTTCAAAATTAGTAAAGGGCAAGGGGTATTTTGCGTTACCTCCCCTTCAAATATTGCTAATTAAGAACACCTCCTCTAGAGATTCAATATTAGCGAAACCTCTTACCGTTAAAAATTCCGTCCATTTCCTAGTTAGCTGACTCAACCTTGATGTACGCGAGGCATGGATTAGTATATTTTTGATAAACATTCCAAAATGCCCTTCTATTTTAACATGTGTCAGGTTAACAACTTCTTCCTCTCCCCGATTAAAATTCTCGTCTTCATCTTCTTCTTTCAACACTCAATTATCCAGTTCTTAAAAAAACACCAATAGAAATAAAACCCAAATCAAGCATCAGGTTTATGATCCAATCCTAACCAAATTGCAATGATTCTCTCAATTCGAAACAAAACCCAATTTTCAAAACTGATTTAAGAATCCAAAATTAAAATTACCTTTCAAAAAAAAAAATCCCCAAAATAATTGATTTTCAGAACCCCTAAATCTTGAATCAAATGATCTAATTTCAATGATAAGAAACACTATATGATCCATTTACGAAATTAAACTTAATTTTCAATTCAATTCATCTGTTTATGCATACCCAAACAACAAATAGAATGCCTTTCTTAACAACATCAAGCATGATTAAAGTTTACATCAATTAAAAACAAACTCATCAAAATTAAATCTTCAATTATCCATCTATGGTGTAACCCCCAAAATTGGGAATCTATAAACCCTAAAATTCAATTCCACACATAAACTTGAATCTAAATTTTTCTCAAATAAATACAATTAAAGACCAGATCTATTTTATGTACTCACGCAATCATTTTGACGAACCACTATATATCTTCGAGTTAACCTTGGACCATTATAATGAATTTCTCAGAAATATTAACGGAGGATGTGAGGGAGAATAAAAACTAAGAAGTTGATGTTTTTGGTGCCAGATATGAAAATAGAGTTGATGGAGATGAAAAACTATGTTAATGGAGGAGGTGAGGGAGAAGAAAAAGTGAAGTTTCTCAGAAGTTTGTTAATGGTGTAGGTTTTATGGAGTTGACAGGCAACTAAATGAAGGAAGATGATGATGGTGTGATAATGGAGAAGAAGGAAAATAAGTGGGCCACCTTTTAAACCAAATCTGACGGCTAGAAACACAATATCATGGACGTATTGTGTGGATGCCAAATACGTGTTGCCAACTTTATTTTATACAAAAAGGTATTTTCGTCGTTTTTAGAAAATTTTACCAGACATATACGATTTACGTGTAATCCGTGGACCAGTTAAAGAGATAACTTAATGATAAAAGGATATGCTAATTTGAATCTTTAAAAAAGATTTTCTAAATTAACAATTTTTAAAAGTTTATAATTTTAAATATTTAAGGGTATCTTAGAGCTATCTATTAAACACTCCCTGTAAACCCACCTTGATATAATTATGATCTTGTATGCTCGATAAATTTCTTGTACGCCTAAAATTAGGCTTCCAATGGATATGTTTACATAGTTATTGAACTCTTGGGGGAGGAGAGAGAATGTCCGTTTTTTTTAGCTAGGGTTTCAAAAAACTTTAGCTAGGGTTTATGTTTTCTTCTTTGATTCTGGTTATTTTCATTTGATTTGGTATGGAATTGATGAACCCTAATCTGAATATGATTACAAGTAATAATCCAGGTACAACTACAATCAATAATCCGAGTTCTAATAGATTTCTTAATTCAGCTATTACAAATCCGAGTTCAACTAGGGTTCTTAATTCAGCAACTACAAATCCGAGTTCTTATATGATTCTTTCAGCGATTTTAGAGTTTCAAAAGGAAAGTGATTCAATTTCGGTGGCTATAAGAGAGCAAGCTTCTTCTAAAAGTTCTAATACATATGCTGATTTGCTAAAATCTACAAATTTTTTTGATTCAACAACAATTGATCTTAATTCTTTACCTAAACCTATTTCAAAAGATGGGAAAACAACTTTGATTATTCCAATGGAGTTATTTAATGAAGGATGTGAGATGTGGAGGTTTAGCCTAATTGGAAGATTAAACTTTAATGGGTTAGTTTTTGCTGATGTGAAGAAATCTCTTTTTGAACAATGTCAGATGGATGAAAGAAGATGTAATTCGTGCCTATGTCAAAGGGTTTCTTTATTAACAAGCTTGATTTTTAGAAGATAAAGAGAAAATTCTGAATAAGGATGCATGGATTGTAGAACAACAAGTGTTACGTATTCAAGCTTGGACTCCAAGTTTCAATCCGGAAAAGCAACGAACATCACATGCTACGGTTTGGGTGAAATTTCCAGGTTTGTTTATGGAATTATGGACTGAAAAAATTCTCTTATCTCTTGGCCAAGCTTTAGGAACTCCAATTGTGGTGGATAAGAGGACTTTAAGCCATGAATATGGCTATTTTGCTTCGGTTTTTCGTTGATATTGATTTTTCAAAGGAAATTCTTGATGAAATTGAAGTTATAGTGGGTGGAAGGCGTTGTATGCAAGTAGTGGATGTTCCAAACAGACCTAAATTTTGTAGCCATT
>JAJJMC010020201.1:730393-754819 GCA_023531435.1 Papaver californicum
TTTCAGAATCCTAGTAGAACTAGGAAATGTGCTAAGTTTCCTTATTCTACTCCAACAAGATATATCAACTCCAAATCCTTTCCTAATCTCATATGACTTCCCCAGGCTAGCTACTACCCCACCAAGGCTAGCCACTAGCCCATCAAACCACTCTAGCACCTCCAACTCGTCACTTAGCACATTAGCACATACAGTTCAGCCAACTTAGCGCCTGGGCGCTAGCAGCACAAGCTAATTTGCCACCATGTGGCTTTCCCCATAACTTCCTCATACGAGATCCGAATGACCTCGTTCTTTCGCCGTTGGCTTTGTAATTCAATTTCCTACACAGTGGAGGGTGAAAGGCCTAAATTCATCAGAGTTTTACTGGCTCCTCGGTAATTCTTCTCATACAGCTCCATTCTACGGGTTTCTGAACTGTAACCTGAAAAGATAACTAAACTTCGAAAGTAATAATAATACATAGTAATTCACTCAAATATAGAAAATAAGGGTCAGGAAAAACTACTTAAAATGTATGATTTATGCACCTATCAAATTCCCCCACACTTGCCTTTTGCTAGTCCTCGAGCAAACTACAAATCTAAGCTAATCTAAAATACAACTCCGTTTCGTCGAGTAACGGTTACACTTAGCATGTGTAACAAGCCTTTAAACCCCTAGGTGTCCCTAGTGGACGAGTTATAGTCTCATGAGGGTTTACAAGAGATTTACCCACAAAACCTGCTTCAACTTCTAAAAACTCCCAAGCACCTACATACGAAAAGCTACAAAGACATAAAGTTTCTACATACCAACAATAAGAAGTCAGAAATATAAAGAACATTATTCTCATGCTTAATCCTTTAGTTTGGAGAAAACCACCAAATAAAAGAGTCCCGGTTCGAGAGTGACCGAATATTTCTGCCTTACCAATAGGATTTTATGAATTTGACACTCAAAAGACGCACTTTATGGTTCTCACATATGTGCAGGCAAGAATAAAGATAGAAGGCCTACACATGTTGACAGGTAGGAAGGAAAGGTAACCTTCCGAGTCATATTATGATGTTATCCCGTAGAAAGTGGGACAAGAAAGAACCTTTTTTATTTTTCTAGTGACCTCTAAGAAAGGAAATCAACCATTATGCGAAGATGGGAATTGTTACTTACCTTCTCATCCGGTCAACAATCAGCACCACTCTCCCAACATCCCATAGAAACGTCTTCGGTATCAACTGTAGATAATGAACTCTTGAACTTCGTAGAACTTGACACTTTGTAACTCTTTTTCTCTTCAGTCTCAACTGTAACTCTTTTCTTTTCACGTTCTCAGCAGCACCTTTTCACGTTTTCAGCCTATATTATTTTTTTTTTATTTACGTGAGTATGCTTATTCTCCTGGATACTTTTGCTATTTTTCTCAATTTCTTGATTCGTGAGTTTTTTCTCTTCCCGTGAGTTCTGTTTCGTCTCTAAATCTGTATAGAATCCACACCTTTCGATTTCTTTCGCTTCTGTAAGTCTTCAACATGTTTAATTGTATTGTTGCTTACTCAAATATGAATTTCCTCTTTAAATTGTTGCTTGTACCTTGACGGTCTTCAACTTTCCTTCAAATTTTGATGTTCCGCTTGTTGATGATGCTATGTTTCTATGGACGTTGTCGAGAGAACGATGCCAACTGCAAAACAAACTACAAGAATAAGTTAGCAACTCTGATGACACTCTCATGGTTGATAAAAAAATAGCGCTCAAGAGATCAAAAATAGTGCTGAAAATTGGTGCGAGGTTAGGTAGCTCATCATTCTACCCGGAATTAGCGCAGATGAAACACTCTAAAAGTATAATTGAAGGTCTGGTGCCTCACTCATGGGTATTGAATGATCACAAGTCTAACTTGTACTCTCCTATCGGAAATTTATGTCCATTTTGGTCGGCTCTAGCCTCTCAAAAACTAAGCACTCCGAATATAGTTCTCTAATATTTCTAAGTTCAATTGTTTCGAGTAGAAGTCCGTATGTAAACGTAGCTAGCCGTATGCAAAGTGACTCTAAAATCTCTAAAAGTTGAAGGTTTTCATGCAAATGTGTGTATGCCTAACAATGCTACGTAAAAATTTATATGCCTAAATACTCCCCCACACTTAAACTTTACATTGTCCTGAATGTAAATTGAATCATCCAATGTAACGTCAAGAATGAGAAATTCTACATGCTCTGAAAATAAAAATCAGAAACAAAAGAAAAAGGTAGAATACAAAACCAGTGGGTTGCCTTCCATTCAGCGCTTAGTTTAACGTCTATAGCCCGACTAGGCAATCTGTGCTACTCCTCCAGAGGGAGCGCCTGTTCTAGTATTATGTTATCCTTTTCAGGCTCAAACGGCTCATAATATGGCTTTAAGCGATGCCCGTTCACTTTAAGCTCCTTCCCCGTTGTCAAGCTCCGAATCTCCACTGCACCATGAGAAAAACCGTTAGTCACAACAAAAGGTCCTTTCCAACGAGACTTCTTAAAATAGAGGTGAGATTTACTCAATAGAACTTTCTGTCCAACAGTAAACTGTTTTTTAGAAATTCTATTATCATGCGAAGCCTTTATTCTCTCCTTTCTTTCCAACGCAAACACCTGTTTAGCCAAAGAATCCTTAACACTAATAGAAAAACAAGAGTGTACGTCACTAGGATATCGCATCGTCTCATTAATGTTGAAACGTATTATTTCTCCCGTAAACTCATAAGAGAAGAAAAACACAAACTTAAAGAACTTGGCGAAAGTACTGAAAGAACCACTTTAATCATAAGAGAAGAAAAACTTCAATCACTAGAGTTCCATGAAGCTATCGAACTCGGAGTCAAAGAAAAATGCACTCGAAAGGCACCAAGAAAACGGATGCGCGTGCTAACGCGCAATGGTAGGAGCCGTTGCTTGTAGGCCTTGGTCTTCAGTTCTGAGTACTGTAGCGAAGAGAATGAATGCATTGGATGGATGCCCGGGCATTGAGAAGGAAGGACGCTTTCGAATTCCAGTGTCAACGTCCCATTATAGACATCAATTTTTTTTCGCGCCGTGCGCATGAATGGACGTCCCAGTAGCAATGGTATAGCCGAGTCCGTGGATCCCTCTGCCATCTCTAGTACACAGAAATCTGCTGGAAAAACTAACTGATTAACTCGTACAAGCACATTTTCAACAATACCTTGAGGATATACATTAGAACGGTCAGCTAGTTGTAAAACAATTCCAGTTTCTTTCAAAGGTCCTAATTTGAGAGATTCATATATAGATGCAGGCATAACATTCACTGATGCTCCTAAATCTAGCATGGCCTTATTAAACGTTGTGTTACCAATAATGACAGGAATATCGAAACTACCGGGGTCTTTACACTTGAGTGGGAGCTTCTTCTGCAAGATAGCCGAAGCGTTTTCCCCCACTCCCATTACCTCATTGCCGTTTAATTTTTGTTTATTGGTGCACAGGTCCTTCAGAACTCTCGCATACTTGGGAACTTGTTAATTGCGTCAATCAGTGGAATGTTCACGTGAATTTTCTTAAAAATGTCTAAGATATCCTTATCTTGTTCCGTCTTTTTCGAGTTAGCAAACCTGCGAGGAAAAGGTAGAGGGGAACGTAAGTATGTAAAGGAACCTTAGAATTTTCGTGACTTACCTCAGCACTTTTAGAGGCGTAAGGGCTCTCTTCGGAGTTACAGTTGCTTTCTACTTCTGGGACCGGCCCTTTCGGGTCTCTATTTTTCTCGGCCTCTTCTGATTGTACAGTTCGTGTACCACTTCTCAATGTCACGACACTGACATTTTCTCTTGGATTGATGGGTTGAGAAGGGAGTTTCCCACTATTCTGTGTCTCCATAAGATTCAATATACCGGCCATAGTGCTCATTTGAGTTTGTAGCTCTTTTATCGCATTGTCTGTTGTCTGCTGATTTTTATCCATCTTTGCCGTAATATTTTTCAGCATGGCCATCATCTCCGACGATTCTGAGTTTTGAGCTTGTTGTGGAGGTTGTGCTTGTTGCATCCCATTCTGGTGATTAAAAGCCGGCCTTGAAGCAGTAGCTTGCTGATTCGCATAGCTGAAATTCGGGTGATCTCTCCAACCTGGATTATATGTATTGGAATAAGGATCATACCTTTGCCTCTGCTGGTTCGGAAAAATAACACTTACTTGTTCGGCCTCATTCTCATAGGACGGAATGATCACAGCGGCCATCTGTTGTATCATTTTCTCCATTTGGCTCATTTTCTGCTCCAGGTGCGGTGCGGTGCTAATCTCGGCCACCCTCTTGACCGATGAATCACGGCTCAGAAATTGTTGGGAGTTGGCTGCCATGTCCTCAATTAGCTCTCTAGCTTGCGTTACCGTTTTGTTCGCCAGTGCACCACCACTTGCGGCATCGAGAAGATTTTTGTCAGTTTGTTCGAGCCTGTCGTAGAAGTACTGTACGATCAAAACATTGCTGAATTGATGATGTGGGCAGCTAGCAACTAGTATTTTATATCGTTCCCAGCTTTCATACAGTGTTTCATCTGGCGTCTGTTTAATTCCGGAGATTTCTTTATGGATTCGAGAAACCTTTGATGCAGGGAAATATCTCTCTAGAAAGAGCTTTTTCAAGCTATTCCAAGTTGTAACACTGCCAGGAGGTAAATAGAATAGCCAATCCTTAGCCGTGTCCAACAGAGAAAATGGAAAAGCTCGAAGCATGGCTCCATTAACGTCGGGTTCAGCCCCAACCATGGCCATCGTGAGGTTATTGAAGTCCATCAGATGCTTATTCGGGTCCTCATTAGTCATCCCGTGAAACTTAGGAAGCTCACGGATCAGTCCCGGCTTAATCTCGAAAGTAGAAGCTGTCTGTATGCACTATTGTTGCGTATCTAGATTATGAGACGCTAGATCCTTCATCGTGCGATTAGCGTCAGCCATTGGTACTGGTTCTGATTCTACGTCCGAATCTGTAAACTTGCTTGCTGTACTCGGAGGAAGTGGCGTGTTGGCTTCCCGGACTAGTTCGCTCAGTGGAGTACCAGCTCGACGTCGTAAACGCATTCAAGTACCTGAAAACTTCAGCAAGAATTAGTAAACTAAAAATAAATAACAATCCGCTAATGCCTCCCCGGCAGCGGCGCCAAAATTTGGTCGTGTCGTAATCAACCAAAATATTCAAGTTCTTACTCTCTAAAATAGAATGAAGTATAGGGATAAGAACAAGTTCGTTCCCACAAGGAGGCAGCAATTATCACTAATTTCAATCACGTAAACAAGTAAACAGGGGGATTTTGTTGTTGTTTTAATAAACTAAACTAAGCTAAAAGTAAATACGCAAGTAAATAGAGATGTGAAATAGGGAGATAAAGCATTGATTAGAGATTTCATCGTCCGTTATCCAACATGTTATCAATCAAAGCATACTCAACATTCATGCATTAGTAATACCAAAAACCCTAAAGTAGCCAGTTATCTCGTCTACTTCGGCAAAACTCCTAATATCATCACAGAATGAGTACCTCCACCCTATGAATTCTTATGCACCGGATAACCTGAGTGAGTACCTCCACTCAAGTTCAACCCAATGATAGCTATGGTCTTTGTCAGTTGAGGTTAATCTAAATAACCCGGCGCAGTTCGCTACTCGGATTCAACCTAGGTCAAGCTTCTACACATATTCGTATGGCAACATCCCGTCGTTAACAAATATGTTATACTACTTGTAACCGGAGTCCCTCGACAGAATCGACTCTCAGAACTCCAGTCTAGCAATAGATATCGATGCTTATTTATCTGATTCCGGATTCAAACAAATCAGCAATCAATCATATATCATTATACTTAGTAGAACATGAACGATATTAAAAACAATATGAAATCATGAGATATGCGCCATTCAATTAATAAACATGTCTTCAAACATCAGATTACATCCCTAACCAATATGAAAGGTTTAGCTCATCATGGATTTCTCAAAACCCATGAAAATAAATAAAAGATACAATTACTCAAACCCGGAAGGATTGCGATGAATGATTCTGGCTCCGAAGCGCAGCTGCGGAAGTAGCCAGCAGCCTAAGTTGCGCCTAAAACCTTCTTCTTGTTCCTGTTTTCTTCTCCTGTTTTGTTCTAAGTCTTTCACCGTGTATTGTGTTGTTTCCCTCCTTAATTCTCCTGGATAATTATGTATTTATATGTACACAATTCCGAAATTTAGTGTGTCTTGCCTTTGTGTTTCAATTCAGCCGAAAAACCTTGCGTTTTCCCTTGTTTCTCGGCTGCCAACTGTGTGTGTGGCCAACTCGCGTGTGTGAGCTTTGGATAGTGAACCTGACCTCCAATTGTCCCTTGGGCCTCCAATATATGCTATATCTACCTCTCCAAAAGGCTTGCCACGAGAAAGGCCTGATTTATTTCTATAGAACTTGAGTTAGCCACTTTCAGAATCCTAGTAGAACTAGGAAATGTGCTAAGTTTCCTTATTCCACTCCAACAAGATATATCAACTCCAAATCCTTTCCTAATCCCATATGACTTCCCCAGGATAGCTACTACCCCACCAAGGCTAGCCACTAGCCCATCAAACCACTCTAGCACCTCCAACTCGTCACTTAGCACATTAGCACATACGGTTCAGCCAACTTAGCGCCTGGGCACTAGCAGCACAAGCTAATTTGCCACCATGTGGCTTTGCCCATAACTTCCTCATACGAGATCCGAATGACCTCGTTCTTTCGCCGTTGTCTTTGTAATTCAATTTCCTACACTGTGGATGGTGAAAGGCCTAAATTCAGCAGAGTTTTACTGGCTCCTCGGTAATTCTTCTCATACAGCTCCATTCTGCGGGTTTCTGAACTGTAACCTGAAAAGATAACTAAACTTCGAAAGTAATAATAATACATAGTAATTCACTCAAATATAGCAAATAAGGGTCAGGAAAAACTACTTAAAATGTATGATTTATGCACCTATCAGCTACCATCTTACGCTTCCCTTTACCCTCAACTATTTCCACCTTATCAGTTTTTTGCCTGCCCTCATTAATCTGCACGTCGGGCATTGGGCGTGATCGTGGCGCTTCAATCTGGAGATCAGTAGATGCATCAACCTGTAGCACAAGGTTCAAATTTGGTTAAAAAAATAAGAAAAAAAAAGAGCTGTGCGAACCTCATAATCGAATTTATAATCACAGAAATTTAATTTCCAGGGAAAGTAATTGGGGAAACGCCCACGAACATCTTGAACTTCATCCTTGGAAATATGAACAAATACCCAAGGACCTTCGATCACTAGTGGAGTCCGGTACCACCTATAGTCATGATCCAATCAGATTCTTTCTTCTTGTTCCGATCAGACTCTTTCTCCACTCTCCGGAACATACTTGAGCTTCGGATCGTCAATTTCGCGCAACAAGGGGAATCCCAAACTGCACTTGCGAATAGGACTAACACTCCACTTCACAAAATTTCTTACGGAAACACTATCTGCATACGTGGTATGAAAATTTTCAACCGTGTAATGTTGTTGCTCTGTGGTGTCTGGAGTATAACAGGTAAGGTTAGTTCTTCCTTCGCTCCGGAGGCTGCATTCATCAAGTATCCGCCACCAATTTCCGTTATACTGGATAACAGGCCGAGATAAACCATGAGGAGCATTGCAGCGGGATGCAAGAACATCGAACTGATAGGGATGATCCCGCTGATATAGGGGAAGACGAAGCCCAGCCTCCAATGCACCAGCAGAGATCAGTAAACTACTGGTTGAATACTTAAAGATTTCAGCTGCTCCCAGAGTCATTACATATTTATCTCCACCATAAAGAGAAACTCTGAATCCCTCGAGATGATGTTTTGCTTTGAACTCTTTAATATTCATTGATTTATAGCTATAACTAGCATGTCCACGTTTACTCCTGGGGGCAACATTAACGGCCACAGAAGGGTCAGATGCAGTATCACGAGTTGTGGCATATCTAGTTGCATTACTCCGAGAAGATCTCCTTACTTCTAGCTGATCATCGTGTTGAGAATCAATCTCAGGAGCAATATTTTGAGTTCTCGAAGACATAGTGAAAATGTATCTTTTATCTGTGAAAAAGACAGGGAAGAATCAATGCATGAAGGAATAAAAAAATTAAAGAAGCAATTAGGGAAGAAAAATCATAAAGAATTACCATTTCAATCATCCCTGTTCTTATAAAGTCAATATTCATCATGGTTAAACACCAAAACAAAATGGGTGCAGAAGGATTAGATAATCACTTACATGTAGAAAGAGGGGAAACAGTTTCTTGATCGAAAGTAGAACAAATATGATTGATGCAAAAAATTCCTGAATCGTTGTTGTTGTTGTACCAAATGATAAAGTTATTTCTTATGATCTCAAGGAGATGAGTTTCAAGAATATTCACACATTATCATCAGGCATTCATGCACGTTACCGGTGGTTTGATGCTTATCAATATGTTGAAACACTAGCTCATGTTTGATTGATTTTTAGCAGCTTTCTTCTTGCCTCCTCTTGTGCATCTACTGCATGTAGTAAAAAGTTAATCAGTCTTCCTTTAACCTGTTCAACTGGGATAAGCTGGACTTGGCATTATCGTCAGTACAAGAAAATGTCCATTGTTAATAACATATTTTTCGACACCAAAGGCTCCCCCAGGCAGTTTGTTGTGAACACACCACCATATGGGAAATCTTAGAAACTGGCTATAGAAATTTAGGCCTTGGTCCAATTTTTTACTGATCTTTACAGAATTTCAACTCAATCAATTTCCGTTCTATGTTTAGCTTTTATTATGAGTCCATAGGAAAACAATTGAAAGTCCTTGAAGTCCATCTTGAGGGTCTAGCTTTCCTATATAAAGGACAATTCTATCTCTCTTATCTTCAACTACTTTCCTGATATCTCCTTGTTGGATATGCAACAAGGAAAATGTTAAACAAAAGAAGTTGTTAAGGTTAAGAATCTCTGATTGATAAACACACAATGGACAGAGCCACCTGCTCAGCAAATTGTCCTTAACATAATAATCCGCGAGTACTCCTCAAGATCGAGAGATGCTATACCCTAACAACGGAGATGTGTCCAGGATAGAACTATCCGTTATGACTTGTATAAGCACAATACAAATCACCCTCAAACGAACTTAACAGCAAGATAGAAGGAAGGGAAATAAACAAGCAGTGTGCGCAAAACAAAGCAAGAAGAGGGGAAAAGAAGACAGGATAGTAGCTGCTTCTGGAGTAAGTTCAAATGAAGAAATTCGTTTTCTTTTAAAGGTAGAAGAAGAGAATAGCTTTGATTGTATGAGAATTAATTCCGTGCATGAAGCACGGACATAATGATTAAAATGGATTTAAAACGGTAAAATATATATTCCCTTTTTAATTCAGCTTAAATCTCGCCGGGTCAGACGCCCCCCACATTTGAAACAAATTTAAGAAAATATATTCTGTTCAAAAAGGTAAGTCTTGGTTGGTCCACAGCCGCAGCTACGCCCGCACCCGCAACACACATTCATTCCTGCAAGACGCAAGTGCAAGTGCAAGCGCACCCTAGCCCGAGCCCGTGCGTGCGTGCTTCGGTGCGAAGCACCGCGCGTGTGTGAAAAGCATGGTTGCACCAACTAGCCCATAGCCTTAGTCCTCCCCCAACCACAAAAGTGTCTAAACCCTAAGGGCCTCCCTTAGAAGCAACTTTCTTGGTAATAAGGAGAGGAATCATCTTTAGTTTCTCCAATGTGGGACTAAAGGTTCATTCACAAAAGTGAAAATCAGCTAGTTAGCCTAGTTTCCTTAGTGACCCCTTGGTCCTAAGATCCATTCCTACCAAGACCAAAAAAACAAGTAATAATAATAGTTCATTTTCTCCAACAATCCCCCACATGAATGAAAACCCGATAAAAATTAGAAATCAGAAAGCGAGAAACACCACTTAGGCAATAGTTTTCCATAAGGTCTTGAACCTTTGCTTAGTGAGAAATTGCCGGAACTACTTGATGGACAGTGAACGCGATGTCTTGAACTGCCATCGTTTGGTGTAGTTCATCAATAACTTCCATGCGTGATATCTCTCTGGGTGCTGTCAAGTTCGTGCCGTTGTGTCCATTTTGGCCCTGGACGTATCACATTTCTCAGAATGCTCTAGAGAATCATCTCAATTCTCATAGGAAGCGGCCCACTTCCTCATTCAAATAGGTGAGTTCTATCAAGAGTGTTTACTGCTACACCCCACTTCAATCTTAAATTGAAACTATAAAACTTAATAAGACTTAATAAAAAGTCATCCTTCACATGCAGTCACACTATCACATATACACCATAGGGAAGGGACGGAGAATGAAATTCTCTGATAGTTTTTCATTTAACCCACCACAAATTAGTTTTCTCATTTGAAACCTTGATCTTGGGATCTCCGGTCAGCAAGGTTGAGTATCCTTCATGGCAAGTTTAATTGATGAGCTTAAGTCCCATCCCCCTCGATGCATAACTAACTATCTCCTTGGATAAAACTTTCGTCAAAGGGCCTGCAATATTCTCCTTAGACCTCACAAAGTCAACAGGAATAACGCCACTTGAGGTTATTTGTTTTAGGGAATTGTGTCTTCTACGAATGTGTATAGACTTCCCATTATAGTTGCTGTTTTTAGCATTAGCTATTGCATCTTGACTATCACAATGTATATATATATAGCTGGCACAGGCCTATGCCAAAGAGGAATGTCTTCTAAAAAGAATCTTAGCCAAGCGGCTTCCTCTCCTGCTTTATCTAACACAATAAACTCTGATTCCATAGTGGATCGAGCTATACATGTCTGTTTGGAACTCTTCCAATATATAAACCCGCAAGCTAGAGTGAAAACATATCCACTCGTAGACTTAGACTCCTCTGAGTCCGATATCCAGTTTGCGTCACAAAATCCTTCAAGGACCACAAAATATCTCTTATAACTTAAACAAAACTTTAAAGTGTACTTTAAGTACCTTAACACTCTAATAAGTGCAACCCAATGCTCCGGCCTTGGATTACAAGTATACCTACTCAACCTACTCACAACATAAGCAATGTCTGGTCTCGTACAATTCATCAAATACATCATACTTCCTATAACACGTGAATATTCAAGTTGTGAAACTCCGTTACCCCTTTTCTTTTTGAGTCTACAACAAGGATCATACGGAGTACAAGCAGGTTTACAATCAAACTGGTTATATTTTCTAAGCACAGATTCAACATAATGAGATTGACTAAGACTATATCCATTAGAATTTCTTCTATTCATCCCTAAGATCACATCAGCGGGGACTAAGTCTTTCATGTCAAAGTTCTCATTAAGAATGCTCTTTGTAGAAATAATTACATCCATGTTTGTACCAAATATAAACATATCATTAACATACAAGCATACAATCACACAGGCATCATTCACAAGTTTAGTATAAACACACTTGTCCGATTTATTGATTTTAAAACCACTAGAAATCATTACATGACCAAATTTTTCATGCCACTGTTTAGGTGCTTGTTTCAAACCATACAAGGATTTTTTCAGTTTACAAACTTGTTTTGACAACCTTTCACTACAACGCCCTCAGGTTGGTCCATATAAATTTCTTCATCTAATTCACCATTTATAAAAGTTGTTTTTTACATCCATTTGATGTATCTCTAAGTTATGAATGGCAGCAATAGCAATTAATATCCTAATGGAAGTAATTCTCATGACAGGTGAATAAGTATCAAAGATATCTACACCTTCTATTTGTTTATAGCCTTTAGCTACTAATCTAGCTTTGTATTTTTCCACAATTCCATCTACTTTACATTTCCTTTTGAAGATCCATTTACAACCTATGGGCTTACACCCTAGAGGTAAATCTACAATCTCCCAAGTATCATTCTGTATAATGGAATCCATTTCATTAATGGCGGATTCTTTCCACCATGGAGCTTCAGAAGAAGTCATGGCTTCTCAATAAGTCTGTGGATCAGTCTCAACTAAGCATGTTATGAAGTCTGGCCCAAAAGATTTTTCAGTTCTAAGTCTTTTACCTCTTCTAGGTTCAACTTCAAATTCATCTCCCTCTAAAGGTAATGTCTGACTAGTGGAAGGGATATCTAGGGGATCAACACATATCATGCGAGATTCATATTTCAAAGGAAAAATATTTTCAAAGAACACATCATCCCTAGATTCCATAATTGTATTCACACAAATTTCAGAAATTTCAGAACTTACAACCATAAATCTATATGCAGTAGTATGTTCAGGATACCCTATGAAGACACAGTCAACAGTTTTGGGTCATATCTTGGTTCTCTTAGGTGGAGGAATGGACACCTTATCCAAGCACCCCCACACTTTAAAGTATGCATAAGAAGGTTGTCTACCTTTCCATAACTCATATGGAGTTTTGTTTGATCCTTTAAAGGGTACTCTGTTCAAGACATAACAAGATGAGAGGACGACCTCCCCTCACAGGTTTGCAGGTAGTCCTGAACTAATTAACATGGCATTCATCATCTCCTTAAGGGTTCGGTTTTTCTGTTCAGCCACACCATTAGATTGTGGTGAATAAAGAGGGGTTACTTCATATATAATGCCATGTTCTATGCAAAAATCTCCTATAGGAATTGCATACTCACCACCACGATCAGACCTAACAGTTTTAATGGTAGCACTCATTTGGTTTTCAACTTCTAGTTTATAGATCTTAAAGGCTTCTAAGGCATCATCCTTACCTTTAAGTAAATATATGTGACAGTACCTCATACAATCATCTATAAAAGTGACAAACCATTTCTTACCACCTCTAGTTTGAACTGATTTCATATCAACTAGGTCTAAATGAATTAATTCTAAGGGTTTAGAATTTCTCTGAATATTTTTTCTATAGGATTTTTTAGCATATTTTGATTCTACGCATATTTCACATTTATGTTCATTGTCCAAACTAAATTTGGGAATGCAGCATATGCTTGCCAGTTTAGTCGTTGACTTATAGTTTACATGTCCAAGTCTACCATGCCAAATATTCAATGACACAAAAAAATAAGAAGAATCAATTTTATTCATTTCAACAGAGGTTATTTTAAATTTGTAAAGACCCTGAGTCTTATAACCCTTTCTTACATAATCCTTACCCTTAGTGACAATTACTTTCCAGATTCAAAAACAAGTTTAAAACCATTATCATCTAAAAAACCACAAGATACAAGATTTTTGCAGATGTCCGGAACATGAAGAACTTCATTCAATGTGAGAGTTTTGCCAGAAGTGAGCTTTAGCCCAACTTTGCCTTTTCCCGCAACCTGCGCTGCGGACGAGTTACCCATGTAGAGTTTCTCCCCTTCCCCTACCTTCTGATAGAAGGTGAACATATCTCTGTTTCCACAAACATGCTTGGTAGCACCAGAGTCTACCCATCAGTCTCTCACATTGGTTACCAAATTGACTTCAGACACCGTGCCAGAAAACTCGTTCTTGTTGTTTTCAACCAAATTAGCATTGTTTTTCTCGTTACTAAAGTCCTTAAGTTTTCTACAGTGCATTGCCATATGGTCAGGAATTTCGCAAAATAACACTCACCTTTAATTTTACAAATGCCAGATTTGGGTTTCTGAAACGTACCTTTCTTGTGAGGACCAGGCTTGCGTTTGCTGCTGTTGCCCTTTTCAATATTGGAGGACTTGTGTTCAATTATATGAGCCTTGTTGGACATATCCCTTGTGGAAGATACATTCTTGTCTTTGGAGCACAGTAATTCTTCCACTTGAATCTTCTTACCCAAATCAACCATACTGACTTCACCAGTTTCATGTCTCAATCTTCGTTTGTATTTAGACCAAGAAGATGGTAATTTCTCAATCACAACAGACACTTGAAACGTTTTATCTATCACCATACCTTCAACAAGAATTTCACTAATAATACGCTGAAGTTCAAGGAATTGATCAACCACTGATTTGTCATTTGAAATTTTATATTCCAGGAACCTAGCTACCAAAAATTTCTTACTTCCAGCAGTTTCAGCTTCATATTTTGCTTCTAAAGCAGCCCATAAATTAAAGGCAGTAGAGTTATCTTTTGCATTGTAAAAGTCATACAGTGCATCTTCTAGAAAGTTCAGAATATGATTTTTTACCATATAGTTCTGTCTAACCCAACTTTCCATCTCTCTTTCATTTCCCGCATCATTCAAAGTCTCATCAAAAGATTTCAGAACTAACTCATCCGACATATGAAAACTCAGAAAGAACAACATTTTGGATTGCCATCTTTTGAAATCTTTGCCACTGAATTTTTCTGGTGTGTCCACATCCTTTTTACCCATTGTTACAGAAGAAGTAGATATTGTGTTAAGATTGTTGGATCTGCAACAAGGAAAATGCTAAACAGAAGAAGTTGTTAAGGTTAAGAAATCTCTGATTGATAAACACATAATGGACAGAGCCACCTGCTCAGCAAATTGTCCTTAAGACAATAGTCCGCGGGTACTCCTTAAGATTAAGATATGCTATACCCCAACATCGGAGATGTGTCCAGAATAGAACTACCCGTTATGACTTGTATAAGCACAATATAAATCACCCTCAAACGAACTTAACAGCAAGATAAAAGGAAGGGAAATAAACAAGCAGTGTGCGCAAAACAAAGCAAGAAGAGTGGAAAAGAAGACAAGATAGTAACTGCTTCTGGAGTAAGTTCAAATGAAGAAATTCGTTTTCTTTTAAAGGTAGAAGAAGAGAATAGCTTTGATTGTATAAGAATCAATTCCGTGCATTTAAAACAAATTTAAGAAAATATATTATGTTCAAAAAGGTAAGTCTTGGTTGGTCCGCAACCGCAGCTATGCCCGCACTCGCAACACACACTCATTCCCGCAGCCATAGCCACAGGCACACCCACAAGTCCACAAGACGCAAGACGTAAGCGCACCCGCACCCGAGCCCGTGCGTGCGTGCTTCGGCGCGAAGCACCGCGCGTGTGTGAAAAGCATGGTTGCACCAACTAGCCCATGGCCTTAGTCCCCCCCAATCACATAAGTGTTTAAACCCTAAGGGACCCCCTTTAGAAGCAACTTTCTTGGTAATAAGGAGAGGAATCCTCTTTAGTTTCTCTAATGTGGGACTAAAGGTTCATTCACAAAAGTAAAAAGGAGCTAGTTAGCCTAGTTTCCTTAGTGACCCCTTGGTCCTGAGATCCATTCCTACCAAGACCAAAAAAACAAGTAATAATAATAGTTCATTTTCTCTAACACTCCTTCTCTTGGGGCTTTAGGAAAATGCAATCCAAGTGACTACAAAGTTCTTATGAATATTAAGAAGTCTCTAATTCCTTGCGAGTTTTCTTACGAGTTAACTTCATGGGTTCAAAATACAGACTGCTGCGACTGGAACGGAGTCAGATGTGATGACAATACCAACCGTGTAGAAGAAATCAACATCATCTCAGGTGATATTTCTGGCCAAATTCCATCCTCAGTAGGTAACCTTCCGTACCTCGTATCTCTAACTTTCAGGAACATTAAAAACATCACTGGTTCAATCCCGCAATCTATCAAAAAGTTAAAGCTTCTCAAATGGCTGGATCTCAGCTATTTGAGTCTGCCGAGGCTGGTTTCCAACTTCCTTAACCACCTCACTGCTCTCACCTACCTCGATCTCTCGTACATTCATTTCAGAGGTTTCCCCTGATTTTGTCCGTGACAACAAACAATTCGAGATATCTCGATTTTTTTAGAACAGGTCAAATAACAATGGTTCGAAGCACTTCTTTTTACACTATTTTGAAACCCAAGAACTCAATTATATGGATATGTAAAATAAAGGATTTCTCTTGTTCCATTCCCCACAATCTCTCGGACCTTAAAAATATACGAACTATCCAACTCGATGGGAACAAACTCACAGGTTCAGTACCGGAGTCATTCGGGAAATTTAATGGTACTATACCCGAGCTTTACTTGTCTCGCAATAAACTCACTGGTCCAATTCCAAAATCTTTAGGAGCGTGAGATTGATTTGTCAAGGAACAAACTTGTTGGGGATGCATCCATACTGTTTAATGCAAATCATAGTTTGACAACATTTATCGACTTCGTCGAGGAACCAGTTTGAGTTTGATCTAACAAAGGTTAAGTTTCCAAAGGATTTAAATTGGTTGGATATATCACATAACAAAATCTTTGGTGGAATCCCTGAAGTGATTAATGATTTGGATAATTTGTATAAGTTGAAGGTGGGACACAACATGTTATGTGGTAAAATACCAACCGGAGGGAACATGCAGCGTTTGAAAACCACTTCGTTTTTTCATAATAAGTGTCTGTGCGGTCACCATTGATGAATTGTAAGAGAGAGTGATGGAGTAAACATTAGGAAGGTCTTGTAAGAGAAAGGGTCTTGTAACTTGACATCTTGGAATGTCAGTACAGATTTTCATTGGTCTTGGTCTCTATTTAATGTTAATCTTAGTATGTAATTCCATCTCCTATTATACTATTAAGTTTACAATCTAAGCAATGATTTCTGTTAAAGCTCTCTTCCACATTCTCCGTTTACCATGTCATGTCGTGAATTCGTATATTAGTTCCATATGTTAGCTGAGCATTCCATCCCCTTCAAATCGCCTCATTAAGAGTGGTTTGGAATCTGGATTTGGCAAAAGAGGCACAGGAGTGTGATTGTGAAGCTGTGGGTGTAGTTTATTTACTTATAATTAATCTACTTATCGGAAACAGAATGTTGGAAAATCTTTGGAGATTCTTTTCATATACCCATTTGAAAAATCTGGCTTCGAATGGAACGGCTGGTTGCATTGGGAAAAAGCAAGCATAATCCAAGACGAGCGACTACATTGGAATCCTATAACACATGTAAAATCATCACATTCAAGACATTTTCATCGTTTATAACAAATCACACTACAAGAAAAACGGGTTTAAGCGACATGTCGTTTTATGTTGCTTAAAGCCCTTCTAAGTCGCTATAACCGTTATAGTGACTTAAAGTGGCACTCGCTTCCCTGGTTGCAAAAAGCCATCCTTGTAAAGGTCTTGAGCGGCCATGCAGTCGATCTAGTAATCAACCAACTTATCTAAAGCGAGTACTTTTTTCATTGCTTAAGATCTAGACCAACTACCATGGAGCAAGTAAAATTGTGATCGCTTAACATCTAGACCAACCAATATAGCAAGTAAAATGCCAATCGCTTCAGATAGACCAACCATTCTAAAGCAAGTAAAATACCTAGTTGATAGATACATGGAACAACTCGTCCTGAAATTGCTTGATTAAGGTTTTAGGCGACCAAATAATTTTGCTCGCTAAAAGCGATTTCTTATTTTGATTGGCCTGAAGTTGGTTGCTTAAGTTTTTAAGCTACGAAATTTTTTACTCTCTAAAAGCGATTTGTGACTTAGGAGCTATTAAACTACCTAGTTGGAAGATACATGGAACAACTTAGCCTGAAGTTGCTTGGTTAAGGTTTTAAGCGACCAAATGATTTTGCTCGCTAAAAGCGATTTCTGATTTGATTGGCCTGAAGTTGATTGTTTAAGCTTTTAAGCTACCGAAGTTTTTACTCAAGTTGGTTGCTTAAATTTTTAAGCTACCAAATTATTTTGGAATTCAGATTTTGATTGGCCTGAAGTTGGTTGCTTAAGTTTTAAAGCTACTAAATTTTTTTTACTCAAGTTGGTTGTTAGATTTTTAAGCTACTAAATTATTTTGGAATTCTGATTTTGATTGGCCTGAAGTTGGTTGCTTAAATTTTTAAGCTACCAAATTTCTTTGCTCGCTAAAAGCAAATTCTGATTTAGATAATCCCATATTATAATTATAATTAACAATTAATATTGGACATTATCACTAATTAAAATTCTATAATTAAAAATGACAACTTCTAATTAAAATTCTACAATTATATTTATTCACTTTTAATTGATATTGAAGTAACCAAAACATCTTAATTAATTTCTAATTAAGATTCTACAATTATACATATACTGATATGTACTTCAGTATCCCCACCAATTACATCGCCAACATCGTCGTTCTCATCTTCTTACAAATCATCACCACTAGTCTATCTTCAACTTCATGTTCATCTATGAATTCATCTTCTAAATCATCTGGCATAGGTTGACAACCAATCTTCTCCGTCACAAACTTGTAGATTTGCACCATTATTTACAACCTGTAGAATGATGAAATATAATGTCACAACTTGTAGACTTACGTGAAACAACGAAGTATTTAAACAAAAGAGTAACAATGGAACAAAGTATTTTCAAGATCAATAAAGGTGATGCAATCACACATAAACATCAACTACACAATTTAATAGTTTCTGATCACACAATTGAGGTTCGTATAACAATTACTCCCTCCGTTTCTGAAAGATAGATTTATTTAGTTTTTTTATCAATTGAAGTTGAGACTAAATTTCTGTCTTACTATTTAGCCCAGGGCTATAACAGATGCTCATTTCTCTTTCTCTTTTCTTGGCGTATCTACATCTCTCGATTTGAGCGAAGGAAGTGAGCACCATGGTGCTTGCTCCCATGATCCAACTTTAGAATCCGAGTCCAACTCTACTTTCTTCTATCTTCTTTGATCGCACAATTCATGCTTTCCGTATTAAATAGGAGCCAAAAAAGAAATAGGCAAAAGGGTTGGTTTTACCCTTATAACCCCGTATGTCAGGCAGTAACCTATAAAGGCTCGGTTTTTCAATTTCCCCATTCATCATCAGCACCTAGGGATGTTCATAGCCGGTTTCGGTTCGGTTTCTGGCCAAAACAAAACCAAAATCGGTATAGCCGGTTTTACAAAAACCTTACAAAAACCGAATCTTTAACCGTCGGTTCGGTTTTTAAACGGTTCTACCCGGTTTCGGTTTTCCCGTCCGTTTTCGGTTAACCGTTTATTTCTGTCAGTTTCAGAAAACTGACAATACAAATCCAAAAAAAATAAATAAAAAATAAACCATTGCTGTTAGCATGTTACATAGAGCAGGAGTTGGTTAAAGATAGAAGTCACTGTTCTGTTCAGTGTGTTCACCAAGTATCTTAAGCTCTAAATTAAATGCAATTAAGTAAATGTTAAATTTTCTACTACGTACATACAACCTACAGGCAGTTTGAAACTGATAGCTGTCTAAAGAGTCCTATATGGTGAGAAGCTGGTGCTTGAATTTCTTAATATCTCTGCCAGTAGCTAAACTGATGAATCACCCATCTCTCTGTTTGATGTTTGCAGCAACTGAGAAGAAGCCGTTGCTAGTAAAGTCATGTCTTTTTTATCTCAGAAATTGGGCCAACTGGTACTGCAATGAGATAACAGCAAGTCAGCAACTATTAACTTATAATGAAGATACATGAACAAACAAGCAATTTTTATTGGTAGTCATTGGCATAAAAGAAAAATTTGATTTGGACAACAAAGAGTGCAACAAATCTATTGATACCAGAATATCAATAAGGAGTAAAGATTTTCCACCATTTTACTAAACCATAAGCTAGAACCATACCTACATAAAGAAGAACTACAGTAGTAAAAACATGATAAAGATCAGTTACTGTTATCATTTTGAATAGTTAATTGAAAGAACCCAAGATTGAAGTTTTGGTTGAAGTAAAAAAGACACAAAAAAAGTATACCTAAAAACAAGAAAACCTTAACCCTTTAAACACAGTACATATGAACTGAACCATCATCATCATCATCACCATCATCATTACATACTAACCAACAAACATAATACTTCATATCTGATCTAAAAGAAGACTAAACTAAACCCTAAAAAATGAGTTTTTTTTTAAATAAGTTTATAAAACTGAAATCAAAAGAAAACCCATGCTTTCGATCTCCATGAAATACAGTAAACAAAAACAAAAATTGTTTACAAAAATAATTACTTTAGAAAAGATACTATTCACCAGATTAGGTTGAAATAAAGCAAAAATGGCAAAACAAATAACAAGATTAGGGTTTATACCTGATGAAATCTCCTTGTTATAGTCTTTAACTGAATCGAATATGAGAAGAGGGTTTGCTTTTGATTTCAGGAGCAAATAACCTAGATATAGGGTTAAAAAAGAGGGTTTTGCTTTTAGATCTGATACATGGGTTTTGATTTTGAGACGGGAGTTAGGAATAGTCTTTGATTTGTGAAAGTTCACTTTCGATCTGTGGAATTTTCAGATTTGGGTTCAGGAAGAAGATGAAACAAAAAGCGAGTTTTGTAAAAAATAATAATATGAGGAGTTTATTCACTGCTTATACTTAGTAAGGTTTTGATTTCTGAAAACTTAGTTTTGATTTCGAAGATCTCGTTTAGGTTTAGAAAACTTCGTAGACGAGAAAAAAGAAGAAGAGGAAAGCGAGATAACATTTTGGGAGAGAATAAGGAAATGGAGAATAATTAGGTTGCAATATCAGTGATTCAGTGTATGAGTTGAGAAGAAGAAGAGAAAAGATGGGAAATGGACTTGGTGGGGTGGAGGGCTGGAGGCTGCTGCAAAAATTTTTGGAAGAGAAGAGATGGCCGATGGGAAATGAGAATTAGGGTAAGAGACGGTTTATATATGAAGGTTAATGGAAGGTGTAGATTTAATCTATCAAGATCTATATCAACGGTCAGTATTTGTCGGTCTTCCATAGTAGTTGAGTTCGATTTTGGGCACAAACCAAAACCGAAACCTATACTATCGGTTTTCAATTTTTCTTACCAAAATCCTTCCATTACTAAACGGTTCGGTTCGGTTTCGCCCTAAAATGTTCGGTTCGATTCGGTTTCCGTAGAAATCCGTTACCATGTACAACCCTATCAGCACCGCAGTATAAACCCTAGGTGTCTCCTTTGGTAAGTATCGCTCTGCTTTTCAGCTATATTCTTATTTGTCTGTCTATTAGGTGTGTTTCATTGATTTGATACCGATTTAATATAGTTGAAGAGGTGATAATTGGTAGCAAAGCTAAGAGGTATCGCGGGTGGAGATTAAAAGCTGTTGTGAATCCTTTCAAATTGAGTCTAACTAACAGAGCTTTTAATGAGAAAAAAAGAAAGAGGCGTGAAAGTGATACCAGAGATAGTAAGAAGGTGAATAACAAGTGTAGTGGTGGTAGTGGAAATCCAGAAGTTACTGTTGGTAGTAGTAGCAGCAGAAATAGTGAGGAACATGAAATTATGAGACACAGTAAGAAGAACAAGAAGATGAAGATGGATACCAATTGCAAGGCGGCAAGTGTAGTGACGAGAAGGTTCTGAACAGCAGCAGTATTTTCGATCACTATGGAATCATGTATGAGATATTGAGCAGGCTCCCAGTCAAATCGCTCATGCGTTTTAAGTGTGTAAGCAAACATTGGCAGTTCTCAATTTGCCAAGATCAAGGCTTGATTGATTTACACTTCACTCGGTCAAAGCAACATTGTCCAGATCGCTTTCTTGTTGTGCCGCTTCATACCAAGGTTGATCTCAGAAGAAGGCTTTACCCAGGGTCGTCCAGGAGTACAAGTAGGTATACGGAGTATGAGTATCAACAGTCTTTTTTGCTAGAGAATTTATTTGAAAGTGGAACATTGCCGGCTATTATTAGAACTACTGTTCGAAAATTAGAGCAAAAGCCATTTCATTATAGTAAGATTCTAGCACCTTTTAATGGTTTAATTTGTTTTGTTGACCGTCGTTCAGCCGCCGTTTGCATATTAAATTCAAGTACTAGTGAACATTTAAAGTCTGATTGACAATGTGTGGAGTGACCATTCCCTATTATATTTTAAGTTTATTATGGAAATATTAGCAATGTGAGATTATTATCCTTCACACGCCCCCTCACGTGTAGGATACTTTTTGTGGTTTCTAATACATGGACCCTTGTACGAATAACCATTATGTTTACTTTCTTACGGGTCTGATTCTGATACCAAGTCAAAGTCTACGTACATCCAACTCAAAACTAATTGACAATCAGTGAAGTGGTCTTTTCCTAATATATTTTAAGTTAATTATGAAGATTAGCAATATGGAACTGTGGATCCGTTCTTTGCTTTGTCAAAACGAAAAATACAATTTCGTTGAAAAATATGCTCTTGGTGTATGGTTACCGACTTACTTCTTTGGATTTGATCCTGCCACCAAACACCACAAAATTGTATGCACTTGGTGCGTACGTAAACAAGTAACAGACTTTTCTAAGATCGTAAGAGCAGATGAAGAATACAGAGGACAGACATTTGTGAGGTCTTGACCGTAGGAGAGAACACTTGGAGAAACATCAATGAAATGAGAAGGCTCCATTTTCATATGTTGTAGAGTTTCAGTTTATTCAAATGGTTTCATTTATCGGGGTAATGGATCCGTTGGAATCCCTGAAAATTTAAATGCATTTGACGTCGGACAGGAGAAATTCAAAGTGATTAAGGTTCCTCAAGAAATCAGACAAATGTGAGAATCCACCAGGAGGCCATTGTGGTCCTTCCATAGTTTAATAGAAGTGGGTGGACATATAGCTTTACTACAACGGTGGACTGATAAGGTTGTGAAGCTATGGATTTGCGGTGATGATACTTCTACTGGCAGCTACAGCAAGTGGTCTGAAATTACTATGAACTTACCTTTTCGGTTGGGGGCAGGCATGGTAGATTCCCTTACTTCCATGGTGCTGCAGAAGAAAACCGGATTTTTATTCTAACCACTAAAAACCCAACTAATGGATCTAGCAAGGTTCACAGTATGCAATGATTTTTCCATTTGTTAAAATATAAATAATGTAACGATATCGAATACTATTAATGATTGAACGTAAATTGTATAAAATATAAATAACACGATGGATGGTTCAGCCTAAGCCTACGTCTATGGGGTAATGAGTTTATTACTATCTAATTTTTGTGTTAAAATGTGTGCTAGAATCTTAGGATAATATGTTTGAGCACAAGTACCGTGTTCTCTATCTCTCTAATCCTCTTCTCCTCTCAAAAAATGCTCTAACCTTTTCTTCGGAACTCTAACTTCCTATTTATAGAGTTTTGATGGGGCCCGTTATTCGCTTATTTGAACATTGAGATCGAGGATCGGGTATCGCAATCTGAAGTCTTACGGTATTAGCTGGGATCGTCCGTATTGTTGTGCGCTTGTCACGTAGGAGATGAGGTTAGGTGGGAGCACTAAATGCTGAGTGGACTTTTACACGCATGCAACGACTTTTTCCAGCTGTCCTGTCCCATCATCTGCTCGTGCCTACATCTTGGCCGTCCAGCTTCTCCGTCTTGGGATTGGGTAAAGTAGATCATACAATGTTTCGGTACTTCTCGCATGATGGGAGTATATTGCGCCTACTCTGAGATCTTGCCACGTGTATGGTGTAAATTATACAGTTACAGTTTACCCCTTGATTTGCTCGAATTGCTGAAGGCTATTTTGGTAAATCAACTTTCCACAATCACTAGCATGATCTTCAATTTTCATTCAATTCTCCTAAATTCCAGCGTCGCCATCCTTTGGCTATTTATGGTAACTTTCATTCAGAATTGAATTTTTATTCTCCTCTCTTGTTTTTTGTTATTTACTCATGCTGCTGTAGCTTTATTAATTCCTCCATCTTCTCATTCCCCCTGTCTTTGCAAGTGTCAGTTCGTCTTCAATTCTTGATTCCTTCATCTTGAAAATCTGATTACTAGCTTTGTTCCTCGCTATTTTCCGAAGCCAGGTGAACTTGCTCAATTTCACTTTGCTGTTTCCTGATTTTTGGACTCCTCCCGTCGTTGTTCTATGATCTTCCTTGAATCGTTCTAATCGATTATGATTTTGATGATATTATGATGTTTCTCATCTTCAGGATGGCTTTTGGATTTCTGTTATCTTTTTTGATATTTGTTTTAGGACATTTGATTTGTAATTTCTCTTTTAACTCTTGACATTCTTCTAAAGAGCCATGACAAGTTTTACCAGAAGTGATGGTAAATCAGGCAAAAACCCTTATAACCCCTTACCGAAGACGGATAATAGAGAAGATAAGCATCCCAAAGGTCTAAGTACTCGGTCTCGAGACCTCCTAGCGGGAAGGTTAAAGTCGGAGATTGTGAGAAGAGTCTCCCCGATAGTCAAGCCGAGGGTCGTTCAAAACGCTTTCAAGATACTTCTGTCTCGACTCGCCCTAGAAGTTCTTCACGTCATCTAACTCCGGCCGTGCCCCGTGGTATGGAAAAGATGCGTGATGGGACTCTGCTTCGTGATCTTCTACTCGTCGTCCCTGATACTTCTATTATGAGTACCAAAAATCTATTCCAACACGTGGCAACAACGGCAGTCGTACATCCTTAAAATTCTCAACTGCGTGAAATACATATAATAGGAAGTTGGCGTACCACATCATGGGCGTTCGTACGCTATAGCTCAAGTGGGATCATTCGCACCACT
>JAJJMC010020201.1:764819-777379 GCA_023531435.1 Papaver californicum
TTATTCTTCTAATGTACCTACAAAAGCATAAAAACACGTAATATTTGTAAAATCGAATACTAACTTAATAGAAACTAAGGTACAATTTAGACACTAAAATGTGTCTATCAAAAGCCACACCGAAAATAAGCATATGGTATGCATGATATGAAGTTTGTGAGAATTACCTTTAATAGCAAATGTTTGGATGCACAAATTGATTTTTTTTTTAACATGAGTCGTTTAAATTAACTATAATTTGGTTATATCTTTTTTTTTTGATGTGTTTATCAGTTCTATTTTATCTTTTAATAGCAATTTATCTACATATTTGCCTTAACAAGTAGATATTCATTATAAAAAAATACAAAATTTTGATCCTATCTTCTGTACTCAGTCCGACTTATCTCAGTTATCACTTATCATACCAAATAAAACCAAATAAGCAACTTGAAGGTGAATCAAAAATAAAATTGATTGAACACATAAAACGTGACTAGAGCTGTTCATGGCCGGTTTCGGTTCGGTTTCTAGCCAAACCAAAACTGACAATACAAAAAAAAAATACAAAAATAATTGGTGTTAACTACTTATGCTTAAAAAACAAGCAGGCCTGGAAGATCCTGCAACATCAACAAAGTGAAAATTTAAACCATTGATCATTAGATTCATTATTGCTCCATCTTCAGGATTACAAAATACAAATTTAAAGTTAAAGTAGCTAAATAACATACAGTAGTACAATTAGAGTTAAAGTAAAAAGGCAGTGCGGGTAGCTCCAAATGACTGGCTCAAGCTCCCTTGAATCTACTTCAGACAGTGCAGGTAATACAGAAATAATAACTAGCTCCATCTCCAGCTCCACTTCAGATCACATAACATACAAAAATAAACAATCTTAGGATGTTCAGATGGCAACATGACCTTTACAATGAATATAAAAACTATTGAGTTCAGAACTCTTCATCCTGATACATGTATAGACTAATCATGTTAATTTACGGATTACTAATACGGAATTCGACAAAATAGTGCAATCCAGCATACAAACAACATCATTTAACACCAACAGTACACAAACATGATTATATAAAAAATGTACATGAAGCATAAGACAATACTGCCAACTTAAACCCTTGAAAAACAAAATGAAGCATTATGTGATCCTCTCTTATGACTCAAAACCTTATAACACAAACATTCAAACATAGTCATGCTAATTTGCGGATTGTTAATACCGAATTGACAAAATATTAGACATATGAAGCATAAGCTTTTTAGTTTTACTTCAAGAGGGCAATCCAAGATTCCAACATACAAACATCATCACTAACACAAACAGTAAGTCGTAATTGTTTATTGGAGTATTATTGCTAAAAAAATTTGCTTGAGAGACCTTTGAATGTTTTTGGATTGAGATGATAAAGAGATGAAGATCCACAGTCCCAAATATGACTTTTCCATCTGTTGCCAGTCCCCATCCATTCTTCATTCCATGTGTAAACTTGCTAATCTAAATTAAGAAAATAAAATGAGTCTGTTAACATTATACTGTAACATAATGTTCTAATAAACATCAGCAATAGTACAAACAAAAGAGAAGCACAAACCTTGCTGAGATTATGTCGATCATATATGAAACCAGCTGGTTGCAACCAAATTACTTGGATTAACCTACAAAAGCAGTGTAAAGTTCAACAAAATTACAACGACTACATTCAAGGTTGGGCAAGGTAATGTACCACTAAATAGGTAAGGTAAAATAAGTAAACAAAACCTATACTTTTAGCTCTAAATCATTCCCAGTACCAACAAATTTAGTGTAAAAATAACTGTAACTAATAAGTACTCCTCACGTACCTACCGTCAAGTAAAGAACTGAAATATGTACAATCACCTCTAGTAACACCAAACTGCAATGAGCCATCAGTGTTGATAAGAATAAGTGTGGATAAGTCGCGGGTTATCTATTAAAGTTATTCATGGATGCAAACATAATAGCTAAGCGTCCAATAATCGTTTTGTAGGTACAAGCAGTAGCCATGGTATATTTCCAATGAAGCAACTTCCAACTGTCTGGTACACAGTAACACCAATACACCAGAACACTGCCCAAGAATATGCTCATAAACCATTCATTTCTACTGCATTTTTTACAAGATTTAGATAGAAAAGAAATAGATATTTTACACGAATGCAAACAGATACACTCATAAAAAGATACCTGCTTAAGAATAATGACCAAGCTCCTAATTTCATTTAGCGTGAGTGGCTTTTCCTGCTCATAAAATTCATCATTACCGACTAACAAGAGCATATGCCTGAAAAAACACCAAAAATAGGAAAAATTGTTGATCAAATTCATCATTACTTTGGTGCAGGTGAATAAGTGATGGTGCAGGGGAGGATTTTGATGGGTTAATAACTGGAGATGTGATGCTGAAAAGGATGAATTTGGTGGTGCAGATACTGGAGAAGGAGATGAAGTTGGAGTTTTGAACGAAAGAACAACAAAAGTCAGGTTTAAGCCTTTGGGCACAAAAACCATTTTTGAGCAACAACAAAATCAAAACCGTAAGTTCTTAGGAAAAATAAACCCAAAATTGAACACAATTATCTCTATCATCGACATAGAAAATTGAAATAAAAAAAAAACTTAAACCCTAACTCTAACTTTGGTACAGAAACACCCAAAATTTCACAGCAAAGTATTTGTACAAAACCCACAGAGATATGCAGAAAACAGAAAAAGAAGAAGAGATTTCAGAGATTTGTAAAAATTCTAACTCTAAATTCTCTAATTTTAACTAGAAATCTTAACTCTAAAATCCCGAATTTTAAAAGAGATTTGAAGAACAGGGAAAACGAATCAAACCCATGGAAGAAAACATAAAAAGATGAATATCCATAATTATTTTTAAAAAAATAAAGTAAAATCAGAAACAAGATATCCCAATTTTGCATCCATTAAAACCAGTGGATATCTCTGTTTTTTGCAAGAGAACAGGGAAAACAGAGTACACCCTTTTGGGACTTTGTTTTAGTATTCTATTGGTGGAATCTGAACTATTGAAGAGAAGGGTTTTCGGTCTCTTTGGTGGTGAGTTTGATCATGTTGGCGGCTCAAATTGGAGAGAGAAAAGCAAATGACGAAAATGAAGATAAATTTTTTCTTAGTGTTTTGAAAACAAAAATTTTAACGGTGGATAAGCCACCTCATACGAATCATGGAAAGATTTTGATGGTCCAGATTCGAAGTTGGATGCTCATACAAATTGTGTGTTAGTTATTATTGTGTGTTAGTTACAAGGTGGATAACGGATTTCGGATGTCGGAAGCAAAACGTAACGAATTTTTGAATTTAGGATTCATCAAAAATATTTGTGTTTTTTTATAATTAGGGTTCTTAGTTTGTCCTTTATTTTAGTGTTATGATTTAATGAATTGGGAAAGGAATTGAGATGTTGCTTAATTTCTTGTATAAATTAAGTTAAGCTTTACCTAATAACAAAAAATATTGTTTTCTTATTTGATATTAAATATATGATCATCCCAATTGAAAGGAATTGGGACGCAGAGCATGATGAGGAAGAGGTTATTAAGGATAATATGCCGAACAACAATGGGTTGAGGGTACTGGTGAAGATTCTGACTCATAGGAAGAGGTTACTACGGATAATAAGACGAACATCGATAAGTTTAGGGCACCGATGAAGATTCCGACTCAGGGGTCGGTCCTAAATTATGAAACTAAAGCATGAAAAAATTTAGGATACCAAAAGAAAAACCCTAACTTCTTCGGATAAGAGTTGACGATCCGTATGAGTAGAAGATGAAAAACCTAGGACCATCCGATCAGCGTAAATTTTTAATCTTGAACCGTCAGATGAATCTAACCATATTTGTTTTACTTATTGACCACGAAGTTCCTGTTATTTACGTTTAGTACCCTTATATATAAACACCCAAACCCTAAGTTATTTCATCACTTCTCATTTTCAACCCCTCCTTCCTAATCTCTCTGCCTCACTCACTGAATCTCTCTTTCTTTCTACAACCAAGCTACCTGGTTACTTTTAAGGAAAATGAAGTAGAAGAAAGAGATAAAACCCTAACCTCTAAAATCCTAACCCTCTCTTCAAAAAGTTTCTCTCTCGTAAAAACCACCTTCTGTAATTTCTACAATTTCTCTTTGTTTGGATTCGCTCTCAACTTCAGAAGCTGCTGCTAATGGAGATGTTGTTTTGAACTTCTTTGACTGCGTGAAATATAAATCTAAATTTTAAATTTTCTTTTTATTGAACCGAACTAGATAGTGATTACAACGATTGCTATTGGTATTTATAAAATTGGCTAGTATAATATTTTTCTGATCCGTATTGAATTATGATATTGGCGAATAACAAACGAAATTAATCCAATTTTTGATTAGTCGGAATAGTCGGATAATAATAATATGACCCGACATGCATATTTTATAAATTTTTTTTAAGTTATCAATGTTCGGAATAATCGATTATATGCATATTATAGTCGAAATGGTAGGATAATATACATATTTTGGTCGATTTTTGATTGATCGGAATAGTCGGGTAATATGCATATTACTATCATAACGTCGGAAACGGATATTTCTATCGTAACGTAACGAATTTTGGAAATTAGGATTCATTAAAAATATTTGTTTATTTTTTTTATAATTATGGTTCTTAGTTTGTCATTTGTTTATAAGTTATGATTTGATGAATTGGGTTGAACCCCAACAGATGTTCAATTAAAATTTGTTGAGATGTAGCTTAAATTTCTTGTATAAAGTTAAGCTTTACCTAATAACAAAAATATATGAGGTGTACAAGACAAAAATGACGGGTTGAGGGTTCGGGGTTCAGGGTACTCACTAAAAACCCAAGCCAACCCCGGAACTGTTGATCGTACGGTTGAGATTAGTATTAAAACCAAATTACTCTACGCTCTTCATTCACCATGCACCCATCCATCTCTAGCCATCCATTAAGCGTTGATCCAACGATATATAAAACATAAATAAGAAATGTCGTACGGATTGATGACATGTTCAAAACAATCGTGAAGTGTTGCATGATAAAAGAACAATGTAGAAGTTCAAGTGTCGTGACGTGGCAGATTAGCTGCTACGTTAATCTTATCCGTCAATTTTCTTTAATTTCTATCTAATCCTACGGTATCTAATATGTCTCTCCTTGGAAACCTATAGAAAACCCTAATTTCTTGCTTCAATTCATTTCGTCTGTTTTATGTTCTCTCTTCCTCTTAACGCGCCTCCCTTCTATTCTCCCTTAACTGAGATGCATAATTTCTCTTTTGTTCATCGAGTTTACTAATAATTTTGATTTATTTACATCTTTTGTTCATCGAGTTTTTCTCCAACGGGTCTGATAATGGACCTGATGTTGTTTTTACAAAACAACAATGCATTTTTCCACCATTTACTCTTCCATTTCTTCTTCTTTGATTCTTCTTCTTTTGATATGGGTTTCTGTAGTTTGAAATGTAACGATTCTATAGATCTTGATGTCGTTGCTACTGTTAAAGGAAGAAATTTCTCTTTTTTATGTTTTTTTTCTTCTTCTAGTACCTTCAAAATCACAACAACGAAAAATCAAAAACTGATACAGAGAAATCAAGAAAATGGGGTTACTATAACCAATTACCTGTAAGTAATCCATTTGAGGATCGAATTCATAGTCACTGAAGTGATGGGGGTGTTGTGTGATTGGAAGTATTGGGGTTTTGCTTGTCATCTTCCTCACTCACTCTTCTCTTTCAGCTGTACTTTGTGATATTTTCGTTGTCTTCAGGTGTGGGGACTTCCTTGCTATTTCGTTTTAACATTCTTAAGTTTAATTGGGTACTTAAGTTTTAAAATGTATCCTGTTACTGTTACGGATCGGGTAATTTACTGTCTGTATGCGTAAGGAAATGATAACTCTTGAAGTTAAATGTTTGTTTTGACCATATAAATTACCGAGATCCAAGAGGTGGATGATAATTTTGGGATCCAGGTGTTAAGTGAGGAGGCTAAGTTAGCAGAGGTTTCAAAACTTCAGAAAGCATTGGATTCCATGAGCTCCGAGCTGGAAGCTTCTAAATCAGCAACCTTAACTGAGTGCAATAAGAGTGTGTTGCTTCAAAGTCAGCTGGAAACATATATGAAGGAAAAATCATCTTTGGATTGCAGAATTACTGAATTGGAAGATTTATACAAGGAGTATTCATGTTTGAAGGTGCGGTTCTGCATTTTTGGCTTTCTTATTATTTGAATCTTTCGAGTAGTCATTTCGACTAATTTTCCTTTCTGTACTGTTTTATTATTGAAATTATACTAGTGCAATAGAAAAAGTTGACTTCCGAAAAAATCATTTCACTATCCACCTTGACATTCTTTTGCCAATTTTTTGGATAAAACATCTGCTCTAATACGTCCATTCTTGGGTTAGCAGAATGCAATAGATATGAAGAGATGACTTTGATGCATTACTCTTGAAAAAAATTGTTTGTCATTGTCCACTGTCCTAGATTCCTGTAATCAAACATCTTCTTGTCAGACTTACCTTATTTATACTTTGCAGAGTTTATCAGAACCCCAAGCAAAAGAGAACTCTGCTATAAATCTTGATCTCATCAAGGCTCAAAGCGAGAGTAATAGTACATTGTAGAAGTTAAGAGAAGTGGAGGCACAGAATTTACAGCTTCAGCAGAATTTTCGAAGGTATGGTTTGAGCGGAACTTGCTCTCTTTATTTTTTTTTTAATTTTTTTTAATTCACTTTTTCTTTGTTTGCCATAGACAAGTCATTTCAAGTTTTGGTGGTTTCTAATGCATTTTGTTTTTTTTTCCTTTGTTATCAAAGAACTTGATTTATTAGGTATCTATTGTTTTTCTGAAACAGTTTGGAGGAGAAGCTTTCAAATTTAGAGAAAGAGATTCATGTGTTAAGACAAAAGGCGTTAAGCTTTCAAATCTTGATGTAGGAGTCTCATTCGCCTCGCTTGCCCATAAAACTTTTTTCACCATTTACGTGCATTGGAACTGAATCATTCAAATCAAAGATTATCACTGACAGGCATCAGGTATGTTTCCATAATAAATAACAGTCTCATTTCTCATTTTGGAGACATTATCCTTATCTCGTGCTACATGAAAACATCAATTATCTAAGATAAATAGAATTTAATATGATCAATCATTTCCATGTTACAAGTTTTAGCATTTGTTTAGCTAAATTTTGAGATTATTGTGCAGGAGAGTCATGAGTTTCTTTTAAGGTGTATCAAAGAAGATTTAGGATTTCAAGATGGTAAACCAGTGGCAGCTTGTTCATGTGCAATATAAAGATTCTAGAGAGGAATTCTGGTAGAGATCAACCAATGAATTTCTAATTTCTTCATAGCAGGCTACAATTAATGACAACAGTCCTTAGTATGATAGCGTTTGTAGGTTCAAATTTGTTTGCAATATATAGATTCTAGAGAGGAGTTCGGGTAGAGATCAACCAATGAATTTCTATTTTCTTCATAACGGGCTACAATTAATGACAACAGTCCTTAGTATGATTGTGTTTGTAGGTTAAAGGCATTTATGACTTGTTGTTTGATTATCTAATAAGTATCGTTTGGTGGTTGTCTTTTGCAGGTTGAGAGATCAATAAGGAAAGCAGTGATATTCTTACAATGGATCGATGGCCTGGTATGCATGTGGGTTAAACATATTACTGCATCTTTATCCAAAAAAAAGTTGTCTTCTCCTTACATCATCATGAATAGGATTAGGATGCATGTTGTGTGTTTTTTTTTTTTTCCAACTGACCATTGAAACAAGGAAATGCAGGAGAGAACTTCTGTTTTCTGTTCGTGAACATGATCTTAACACATATTGGAACACATAGCTCTCATTTTCAGATGCCATCTTGTCTGGTGCTATAACTTCTTGCTCAGTATTTGCAAAATCTTTGTAAGTCTTCTTTACTTCATATTAACCCATTACCTTTTGTTTTAATAATATTTTGAGATTGTGTAGTTATACTTGTGCTCTTTGATGCCTGGGTATACATTATGTTCCTTGATTTCTGGATATATAGTTTGTCATTTACATTTGATGTAGTACTATACCTTTTACTTTTGTATTTAAAGTTTATTATTGCTGCAGGTACACTATTCTGCTCAACTCAAAGCTTCAAGGGAGAGAGCTTAATGTCAGAGTATTTGAATGAGGCTTTGAAGAAGATTGGTTGTCAACCTTCTTGTTCTTTTGGAAAGTGAAACTAGACATTAAGATGATACAAGTACTATTAATTTTGTATGTATTTTGGTTCTTGTCGGGATGTGTATGAAACAGTATTGTTAAAAGGTTATGCTTGGTGGGATACTCGAATGAAATATATTTGTAATTATCTAATATTAATTAGATGTTTTCATTTTAATTATATAATCTTAGTTATAACTTTTTTTAATTATAATTAGATTTTCGGATTATTTAAATCAAATGAGCAAAAAAATTAAGTAGCTTAAATGCTCAAGCAACCAACTTTAAGCCAATTAAAATCTGAATTCTAAAATAATTTGGAAGCTTAAAAATTTAAACAATCAACTCGAGTAAAAACTTTGATACCTTAAAAGTTTAAGCAACCAACTTCAGGACAATCAAAACCACAAATCGCTTGTAGCAAGCAAAATCATTTGATCGCTTAAAATTTTAACCAAATAACATCAGGTTAAGTTGTTTCATGTATCTTCCGACTAGGTAGTTTAATAGCTCCTAAGTCACAAGTTGCTTCTAGAGAGTAAAAAATTTTGTACCTCAAAAGCTTGAGCAACCAGCTTCAGGCCAATCAAAATCAGAAATCACTTTTAGCGAGCAAAATTATTTGATCGCTTAAAACTTTAACCAAGCAATTTCAGAAAGAGTTGCTCCATGTATCTATCAACTAAGTAGTTTACTTGCTTTAGAATGATTGGTATATCTGAAGCGATTGATATTTTACTTGCTATATTGGTTGGTCTGGATGTTAAGCGATCACAATTTTACTTGCTCCATGTTAGTTGGTCTAAATGTTAAGCAATGAGAAAAGTACTCGCTTTAGGTTAGTTGGTTTATTACTAGAGCGATTGCATGGTCGCTCAAAGCTTTGACATACATGGCTTTGGGCAACCAACGGAGCGAGTGCCACTTTAAGTCGCTATAACGGTTATAGCGACTTAAAAGGGGCTTTAAGCGACTTAAAATGAGTAGTCGCTTAAACACATTTTTTTTGTAGTGCCTTATCCCTTGTATTAGAGTCATTAATGACGACCTCTATTAGCTCATTTCCTTGAGCACTTTCCTGGATAATGTTCTCAACAATTCCAGACCCTTCAACACCAGCTGCATGTTTCGCAAGGTTAAGATTTCATTCAATTATCTCTGTACTTTTCTCAACCATCTTTTTTACTTTTGGTGCCCATACCATTTTACTTGTCTTAGGGTATTTAGCATTTGAATGTCCAAAAGTAGAACAGTTCTTGCATCTTGGAGGCTTCCAAGTATATTCAATAGTAACCTTAAACTCCTTGCCATCAAATACAACAGGAATAAAATCAGGAAATTCATTGTTAGCATCCATTTCAACACAAACTCTAGCGTAATTCATCCTTGTTCTAGCTAAAGTGTACTTATCAGAAAACAATGGAACTCCCATTACACTAGCAATCATACTTAAACCTTTAGCATTCCATAGATAGGTTAGAACATTCCTCAAATTCATCCATACAGGTACAGTCTTCATTTCCAAAATGTCTTGTTCAATGAAAAGCTTCCAAGGACGAACTAAGAACAATCTGTTTGAAATAGTAATAGATCCAAATTCCATGGCAGCACTTCTGTCTTCCTCTAAATCAAATTCAAAAATGAACATTGAATCTTCATGAAGAGATAAACGAAATTTTCCTTTAAGCTTCCAAGCATTTTCCATTGTTTCCTTGACTTGTTTGAAGGATAATCTACTCCCCACAAAATATCCTACTAAAAATCTATTGCAAACCTTAATTTCATCAATTAAATCAGAAGAAGAGATTACAGATTTCGACATACCTTCACTCTCTTGAGATTTGTGGTAGAATAACTTACAGGTAGAATAGTCAAAGTTTTCTTCATTGTTTCCCCCAAACAATGTTCTCCAATTTCATTTTTTAGGGTTTTCAAAAACATCATTAGAAACTCCAATGATTCCGTTTTGAGCTTTTAATGGTGGAAATTCTTTCTCGGAACCCACAGATGCTACAAATTCCTTATGATTTTGAATTTTTTCTCTTGTAATCATAATGACATTACCCCTTTTTGAAGAAGAGGAACCCCTTTTTATAATGCTCCAAACTGAAAATATAAGGATTAAGGATAGTGCTAAATCCATGGAGGTTGATTTAGGGTTTTGATGATGATGGAGAAATTGAATGGGTTAGGATTTTCTCTGATTTTTCCTATGGTACTAGGGCTTGAAGCATTGTTGCTTTTTTCCAAATGTAAATCCCTGGATTTCAATTCGAAATAGAAGGAAGATTTGGAGATGATACGAAGACTATTCGTACTTCGTCAAGGTGCTTCTGCTGGTGTAAGAAGGTTTGAGGTGACGGTGGATTGGTGAGGGAAGAAGGAGTAAAGGAGGAGGCGAGAAGCTGTTGTTCTGCTCTTTTCGCTCTTTTCGCTTATTGCAGAGCTTCTCTCTCTTTTCGCTCTTCTGCTCATTTAAGCTGATAATTAACATCACCATACTTATCATATGCCAAGAACAATAAAGAAATATCACTTGTGGGTAGGAGATGTACAACCATTCAGGTCTTAACAGCTCAAAATCAGTTCAAGCCCAAAGACGATAACAATTTGATGAAGATTATGCACCTTAGAATAAGTTAACAATTTGATGAAGTTAAGAACCCTATACTAATGAAGTTATGCACCAGACGTGTGCAGAATGGCAGTGCTCAAAGACAAAAATGAGTGCACACAAATTCTCGAAGCCTAGCGGCCTAGCAGTCAAGCAGTATAGCTGTCTAACTGTCTCAAAGTCTCAATGACTTAAAGACTAGCAGCCTAGCAGAATTACAACACTAGTAGTCTAACAGGTTCACATACTCACAATGCACTCATACCATTGTCATAGCTGGGGCATCCAAAAGGGGGAAGCCATCTCAAACAACAACCAGTAGAGGAGCCCATATCATTTTCTTTCCGTACTCCACTTCAAGTCCGCAACAGCCCATAATTAACAACTTAATGCACTGTATACAATACATAAGCCCACACTAAGTCCACAGTTCAAGTTCAAGTTCAAGTGATGATTTATGCCCACGGAAATCAAGTAATGATTATCCGCAACAGCACAAAGACCCACTTCATGTTCATTTTTCCCGCAAGGATATTATTATTAGAGGATGGATACTTCTTATTCGAGAGGATACAATCAACTTCATTTAACTCACATGTGTTTAAACTTATATTATACAGGATATTGCGGGACAAGGTTCATACCACTTGCTGGATCTGGATAGAGAAATTTTTCGGCATCCATAAAACCCACAATATCACAAAACCATATCACTCTTAAACCCTTAATGCAATAGTACAATGATTTGCGCTCATACTAGGTAAAGAAGATCAAATGCAATCTCTCTAGAAAGTCCATGTAAAAGTCCAAGAGTGTATGACCATTGGATCTTTCGCCATGGAGATGCCTACCATGACATTAATCATTGTACCAGGCATTCTCCACTTTAGGAGGAACTCACAACCAGCAATGCAATCATACAATAATTTGGCTTCACACTATGTAAAGCAGAACAAATGCAATCTCTCTAGAGAGCCCATGTAAATGTCTATGAGTGTATGACTATTGGGTCTTTCGCCACAGGGATGCCTAACATGATACTAATTATTGTATCAGGTACTCTCCACTTCAGGAGATACCCTAGGGACCGCATGTTAATTTCCTCCTGGCAAGAGAGAAGTTAGACATTGCGCTTCAACCCTGTCAAAGTAACCCAGGGCACAATATTGTCTTGCGGTTAAGCAATGCACACTCATTCAATGAACTAAAAATCAATATATATATATATATATATATATATATATTCAAAAGTTATTTTGCAGGGACAAAAGTACAAGATAAAATGAAAATGCAAGTACAACTTGAAAGAATGCATACATCCAATAAATATGGCGAGTATACACTTCGCAGGGAAATGGTCTAGCGCGCAACCACTAGCAAATGTGTAGATTTGCAGATGTCAAGGGTACCAGACAAAATAAGCACGCCACATACCATTGGCAATGTCAACCACCAAAGTACGATACGAGCAAGACATGAAGACATTTTCTTAAGAATTATTCTTTGAACAAATCTTAAGAAAAGGGGGGAATTTGTGAGTACCAAAACTCTACTCCAACACGTGGCAACAACGGCAGTCGTACAGCCTCAAAATTCTCAATTGCGTGAAATACATATAATAGGAAGTTGGCGTACCGCACCATGGGCGTTCGTACGCTATAGCTCAAGTGGGATCATTCGCACCACT
>JAJJMC010020201.1:777779-874156 GCA_023531435.1 Papaver californicum
TAAGTTGACTGTTGGAGCTTTGTCTCTATCAAGTCCGCAACAGCCCAGCAACATTATGTCTCATCATCTTGTCCACAACAAGGAAGCATCTCAAGCCCGCAGCAAAGAAGCAACCCAAGCCCGCATCAAAGAAGCATCTCAATCCCGCAGCAAGGAAGCATCTCTTGTCCACAGCATAATTCTTTCCGCACCATTCATCCCACACCCATCTAACCATCTTGCCCGCATCATTCTTTGCCCGCAAAAATTAGACTAAGACCATTTAAGGATAAGATCAACATAGATACGTGGCAAACTTTATCGACACATGGTAAAATGTGATGTATCATTATTGACAGGTGGCAAACTTCATCGACACATGGCAAAATGTGATGTATCATTATCGACACATGGCAAACTTCATCGACACATGGCAAAAATGTGATGTATCATTATCGACACGTGACGAACTTCATCGACATATGGAAAAATGTGATGTATCATTATCGACACGTGGCGGACTTCATCGCCACGTGACAAAGGGGTATTTTTGGTAAATATCATTTCTTTTACCCCTTCATAAACAAAAGCAAATGGATTGAGGAGGGGACTTTGAGCGGGTTCTTCTTCTGTAAGGAGGAGAATTAAAAAATCTACTGTAACCCAAAAATGAATAAGAACATAAATTTTTATTACCCGTGGATGTAGGAAAATCTCTGCCGAACCTCGTTAAATCAGTGTGTATTGTTTTCAATTTCATTTTCTGTATCATTTAGGATTCCAACTTTTAGTTGTGGTAATTATGAAAATGATCACTACACCTATCATCTCGCACAATGAGGGCAGAGAACTGAATCCGAGATAAGGTTACCGCGATATGTCTCTTGATGAGATAAAAGAAGAGTTTGGACTCCAACACTTTGAAATTGCTTTTTACAATGATCATGACGACTTGACGCTAGAGATGATGGAGAAATTTCTGTATGATGCACCTGCTTACTTCCGTGGGCCAGCTGAAGTCGGGCTTGAAACTTCCTTTGTATAACCGTGACCATCCCTTTCTTCAAGAGACCCTGGCGAATCACACGACAAGTCTAGAAAGTCTCATCAACGGGCCGTCATGCAGTACAGTGGGAATGCACGGAGGGTGTTGAAAGAGTGCAGTCTTCGTTCTCAAGGATTGACCGGCATGAAGTCCTACGTGCCCCCAGATAAGCGTGCAGATTATAACTGGAGGAACTTCAACAAGTCGTATTCTGATAACACTCAAAGAAGAACCAGGTACCGTGGAGCGCAAGTCTTCGTCACTTGTCCTTGACTGAGATACAAAGGGCTGCCGGAGAGTTTCATCTATTGGATGAGATTGACTTCAACGATATCAAGTTCCTTCCTGAAAAAGATAAGGTTCAACTCCCCAAGTCTGACCGTCTCCGATGGGACCACGATTATCTCTGGACCCGTAAACCGATTGTGATTGTTGGTTCCTGGGCCTATGGATGGAGTTGTGGTGATCCTCTTCAGCCAAGGGAGGGTGCTCCTGAGCAGTTTGGTAGCTATATTCCCTGGAAGAGGAATATTTTCGGGTGCCCCGTGGTGTGTTTTCCCGGTCGTCGTTAAACTTATTTCTTTGACGATTTTATTCGTTACCTGAATTTCTCGCGATTTTTAGAAAAGCGCTGCGGATTGCGTGTCGCTTCGTCCCCCTTCCCCTAAGAGGAAAGGGAAAGTTTCTTCCGCCGAACCGGTTAGGTTCATGCCTTTTTTAACTCTTTCGTTCTCTTGACACCTCGGTCCCCCTCCTTACATTTTGTGCATCAGGCTTTGAAGAAGGTAAAAACTGCTCCCGTGGGATCGACAGCTTCTACTACGCCTTCCGATTCTCGGGTAGAGGTACATATCCTGACTCGCTCATCTACCGACGATCAAGAGGAAGAGGAGGAGGAGGATGTTGAGGAAGAGGAGGAATCCGCATATGCAGTGATGGGGTTGACGATGATAACAATGTTGACGGTGACGGTGGTAATGATAGTGATGTTAGTCAAGCAGAAAGCGAGGAGGACAAAGATGATGAGGGCGAGAAATATGTTCACAATGTAGAAAGTGAGGCCTGTTCTCGTGAGTCATCCAAGGCCCGCTCTCCTGGGAGCTTAGTAAGGAAACTGCCTACCTGAAATGCTCCTCCCCTGGTGAGCGAGGTTGAAGATTCTTTTGTTACCAAAACTGTGAAAGAAGTCTGCACCGAGGTGAATAAGGCTTCGTATGTTGTCCCTCCTTCAATTGCCTCAATACCATTGTGAAACTCTTATAAAATAGATGCATTAGGAATAATGGAGGTTAAGAGTTCCAAAAATATATCGTTTTTCGAGTTTTATCCGGTGCAGTAAACCTCTTCTTCTCTAGATGTTTGATAAAATGCTATCTGAGAAGAATTTGTCAGATACATATATTGTGGCTGAAACTATAAACACCAAAGTAGATTATTATCATCAACAGAAAAATATGGCTAAGGTAACAGATTTTCCAATTTATCTGTTACATTAAGATAACAATTCTTCCTAACATTATCACAATGCAATCGGTATACACTGTGCAATGGGTTGGTTCAGCTGGTGTTCATTTTTTTATACATAAGCTACAACGTACTATGCAATGTGTGTGTGTGCTGTACCAACCATGGATGACAAATAAAGGTTATTGCTTTTGATAATTCCCTTACATGAAATCATACCTGAAACTGACTCTTAACATGTTTCAGCTTTGTGAATTCGGACAGTTGCTTCGCGTTGGCAGAATATATTCCCTGTACAAGTCTACTATTCTTGGTGCAAAAAATATATTTCGCCCCTCTCGCAACAAAAAAAAAGTTAGCATTGTTTGAACGGGTATATGGTCCTTATTCTAGAAGTTGTTCTACTACTATAGCATCCAAAATAGATGAAAATAAAGTTAAATCTCCATCATAGCCAACTCCAAAAATTTGGCTTTTTGCAAAATTAATCTTCAAACTTGTAAATATCTCAAAGGAAAGAAGATTTAATCTGAGATTCTTAACTTAATTAAAATCAGCATCAAGAAAAATAAGAGTGTCATTTGCAAATTGCAAATAACTAACCACTACACCATCACTTTTAGTTTGAAACCAGATAAAAGACCTTCTTCTTAAGCCTTTTTAATCATGCAAGTAAGAGTTTCTCCACCTAACAAAAATAAAAATGGTGATATTGGATCACCCTATCTTATATCCTTATTGCTTCTAAAATAACCAGCTGCACTATCATTTATCCTTATTGCTTCTAAAATAACCAGCTGCACTATCATTCACAAGCACAAAAAATCTTACAAACTCCAAAATATGCTCCTTGGGTCGACTTAATATCTCTCTAAATAAAGCTTCACCGCACAATGGATTAGTTAGATTTTCCGTAGCCAGCAAGAACTAGAAATCTTCACGTTCTAATATGCAAAATGAATTAACTTATGGATTAAGGTCATTTGGGTAGATTTCAATTAATTAATGTAAACACTTCAACCAAAACTAATTATTAGGGCTGCACAGGAACCGACTCGAAAAACCGCACCTGCCCGAACCCGACAAAATCGTGGGCTTTTAAATCGAATTCGCACGCCACGGGTTGGTATACGGTTTTGAAAATCATAAACCCGGTCACCACGGGTCGGTTTACGGTTTTAATATAGCACCCGCCCGTATAACCAGATTGATATGAGCCATTGATTGAGATTAAAAGTATTCATCCTAGCCATCCATATAACATTCTACTTACTTATCAAAAGAAAACCTAATTTTTTCAATCCATTCCATCTCGTTTCTTCTCCGCCTCCACTCTTCGACTACTTGATTTGAAAAATGATGTTTAATCAATTCATCTCGTTCATTCTTCTGCTTGATGAAGTTTCATAGTTCAGTTGATTCATGTGTAATGGGCAGTATTATCTTCTGAAATCAGCTTTAGTTGCTTATCTGGTCCTGTTTTAAGCTATCCCATGCTTGGTAAAAGCTGTCTGATATGACTAAGGCGTGCAGTTGGATCTTAGTGCATGTATTATTTTCTGCTCTTTGTTTGTGTTCAAGGAAAAACCCATTGATGGGTTTCTGTTAAAAATTAGTTTATTAAAATCAGATTCATTTTAAAACTTCATTGATCTATTTTTGTGCAGATTGTTTTGGATAGGGTGCATATTGGTTGTAGGAATGATGGGGATAGGTTCAATTTGTTTTGCCATGCATCACTAGAGTTTCTACTTCAACATGTGGCAGACTTTTCTTGGTACTCTGGAGTTGGAGCTGCTATAAAATATGAAGAGAATCGAGTAGTTGGGACTTGTATTTATAGAACCATCCAGCTTGATACACATATATAGATGCCAGCTCTATGCATGATTTCATTATTCTTGCAGTTAAAACACTTAAAGACTGATGGACTGTGGTGCTGCATGTGATAAACGAGCACCTATACCAACTCCAGGAGTCACCATCTACGGACTGATCCATCATCAGCTAGGCTATCACTTTATATCAGCACCACGTGAACAAATGTACTAGAAGTATAATGTGGGTCTTCACACGAAACCCCAAACAAACAAAATAGTGCAACAAAAGACGTCACATATTTGCTAGTCTTCCCCCACTCCTAACCTTTAATGTCTTCCCATTAGGTGGCAAACAAGTAGAGGTCCAATATCACACAAATGGACCTCCCTACTAGCTTCATAAGGGACCATACAAAAAAGTAAGTGCCAAATCGAAAGGTTTTTACTCTCTTTCTTTTAGATGACTGAATTTCTCTTCCGTCTAATCATTTCTAGATCCGTTAGAAATTCTTCTTTAGTCTAACGGCTATTTTTCCGACAATTATTTCTCACCAGAATCTCATAAAAAATTCTTTTATCAATGAATTCTAAAGAGTATTTTCGAATCAGTACTACCACAACATTGATCACTAAGAATCTATCTCAATCTCAGATTAATAATGCGAAAAAAGGAAAAATTACAGGTTTTACAGGAATCACAGAAATCACAAACTCAAATAATTACAAAGTTCTAAAAAACAAAGAATCACATAGGCTGGAATTTACAATATCACTACAAACAACTACCCCAAATCAATCAAAGTAACAACAACTATTCTCAATCTATCTTATTTCATTCTTGAGTTGGTTCCTAATTCTATACCTTTTCAGGCTGGTGAATCTCTAAGGGTGAAGGAAATTATCGATAGTTTTATCAACAGTATTCAAATTGGTATTTCCCCTCTTCTTTACCTTAAGATTCATCTCTCTAAAGATTTTTATCAACAATATCAATCTATTCAAGGGGGGTGCAGAAGCTTTGGTGTCTTTTCTAGTAACTGCAGCATCAACTTCAAACCCAACTCCAAGGATGAAATTCACAGCAAAATAAAGCATCACATAAAACATAAACCCAAAATACTAACATCCAAATTTCTCACTCCAAGTGAGATAACTGGTGTGGCCATCAGTAATTTGATTAAACATCAACAAAACACCAAGATAGTTTTTTTTGTTCCTCACCTCTCTGAGTAGTTAAAAAACCAAAAGAATTCAATCATTGGTGAAATCCCCTTACCTTTGTGCTTCTTATGGAGATTTTCTTTATCTTTGCTTGGTGGTGCGGCTTCGGGTTCTGCTAGACACTGGAGCTATAATCTCCTCATTCTTGTGCTTATCACTCCTAGTAATCCGACCTTCATATGATGGTGGGGGGACTTCGGGAGTGCTTTCATTGTTCTGTGGTGCTTCTGGAATCTCTGGAATAGCTGACTCTACCACCTGTTCTTCCTTTATATCCACTCCAGTGGGAATTTCTTCATTTTGATGAGGTATAGCTCTTCCTCCTTCTGGTTTTGTCTCTCGAGTTGCTCTATGTTGTGCAGGTGGATATCCTGGAGCAAGGGAAGAAATCGTATAAAGAAAATCGAGATTCGCATATGTTCGACCATGAGCCTGAAAGCCAATGGCAGCATTTCCAACAACAAATCTGCTGGGAAATTCTACATTACCTCCATCAGTAGCAACTGCAAAATCAGCTACCCTAAACCATTTGTTAAGTGTGCCAACAAAGAAAAGAGGCTTATCAGGATCCAACACATCTGCACCACATCCTTCAGCATCCATGCTTGAAGAACCAACCCATCTCTTACTGAAATTATACTCATACTTGGATGCAGTTATCTTTTTACCTTTGTAACTTTCTCCTTCTTCTTTTATCACCCCTTTACCATTGATCTTGAATACCCTCGCTACGTTGTGGGCTAGGCCTAATGGCTTATTCCTTTCATGCAAGTTGGTACCATCAAAGATGTTTCATCTCTGTAAGATGCAAGATCATAATATGCATGTACGGTAACAAGACTGCCATACTCTGGTGGTTCCAGAATCTGCACATCATACAAATAATCCTGATCAAATTGTTCACGGAAAAATCTGTGACTGTGATTTCTATCCTGCATCATTCACATACCAACATCTTTTTCTTCTTGGGTCATCTCGATAGTTTCATCATCTCCTTCACTTTCATCCATCTCCCAATTAGAAAAAAATTCCTCCTTAAGCAGCAACTCTGGCATTTCAAAGAAAACACCGCGATTATCAAAGAACAATATCTCAACCATGATGGTTACCTGATTCTGTTTTTGATGATCAGATTCAAATTAAAAATCAATTGCAGAATTTCTGAGGTATTTTTTGGGGGGAAGAAGATGAACAGAAGAGGGGAAAAAGATTAAAAAAAAAATGAATTAAAAACTAAAATAAGAGTTATAAAATCCCCTCCATATACCCTATTAACTATTAATCCATCTTTTTTCGCTTGGTTTATTGTGCATTACTCTGAGTTCTTTAAATATTTCAACTGCAAGGGTCATTCACGTCGCTTGGATATCACTAGGAATCATACTCCTAGTGATAGGAAATATCACTTCTTGGCATTGTTTGAAGCTGTGCCATAATAGTGGGCATTGGCTAATAACTTTAGAAGAAGGCATGGGTGAACTTTGGCAAGAGTTTATATATGTTATACACCATATCCAGTGTAGACATTGTGAACACCATATCCACTACAACCTCATGAACCATGAAATTTTTCTATACCCCTTGAAAAGAAATTTAAGGAGTAATGAATATCTATTGATTTAGCCTCTTTTCTCAGGGGAAACCATATTTCATGGCTTGGTTTTTTCTCATCCTAGAAAAACTTACCATTGGGAATTAACCTTGGCTAACTGATGTTTCTACCATGGGTCAATCACACAATTAAAAGAGAAATGGAATACCATTAGTGGGCCTTCTAGCCCAAAAATAGATAGTGAATTGTGTTACTGCAGGTCTAAGCCTAAGCTGGTATTCCCTAAATATTTTTTCGTTGTGAAACTTTAAAATCTCTTCATCAAAAAGGAGGGAAAAAGAGGAGTCACGTGATCAAACCCTTGACGCTGAGCTGGTCAACAAATAAAACACAATATCACTCTGTTAGACAAAGTTTTTTTCACAAGTATCTTCTTATTACCCTATCTAATACAAGTGTGCCCTCAAGATTTTGCTAGTAGTCATCCACAATCCTCTATACAGGCTGGCAACAATTTCAAAGATCAATCCTGTTTTAAGCACATGGGTCTGTACTCTTGAGTTCTGGTGGCAAATGCTCATTGGAGGAACTATATATATTCAGTTTTTTTTCTCTACCAACCCTTGGGACATGGAATACAACAAACCCGTCATGTACTTTTCAATCAAAGTGTTTTCAAACAAATTTCAAATTAAAGTTACTAGGATCATTGGCTATAACTGTTTCATTCATCCCAATCTGAAAGTCACTCAAAACTACTATAATAATACAACTCTCACTTTCATGGCCTCCTCTTCTTCTTCTAAACCAGAGGAATACATTGCTAGTCTTGTCAACCAAATGAACCCCTCTTTGAACATTCCTGAAGATCTCTTCCCCAAGGTTTTCATAAACTCTGATAAGATTCTTCCAAAAAAGAGAGTGAATTAGAAATGGTGTTTTGTTGGTAGACTATGCAGTAAAGCCTCTCATGAGACTAGAACTATTTCTAGATTCATTAACACGATTTGGGATCTCAAAAGGGAAGTTACTATGGAACTGTAGAGAACAAAGGAGAAACTACTATTTGATTAGATTGGGAAACATTGATGATTACAAAGTATTTAGACAAGGGGGTACTAGAGGTATATTTGGTAAGCTTATTGTTCTCACTGAAATTCCCTATGTTGGTCCTGAATTCATATAAGAAGCAAACTTCTATACTGTCAAAATATGGGTTCTCGTCAAAATAATTCTTACTCATATTCCTGACATAAGAAGCATTCTCAGGCCAGCTGGAGTATTTTGAGAGGAAAAAAAACCTTATGGCAAAGAAAGTGATGAGAAGAATATGGAGATCCTTCTTAATATTGACATTAGTAGAGGCTTGAAGTATGGTATAAATGCTTATGAATCTCCCATTGTCTCTCACTGGTTGGAATTTTCTTATGCTCTGAATGGAATCCAATTTTGTAAGGTATGCAGAATCTTAAATCATCCTGGGGCTATTTGTGAAGAACATATCAACTCAAACACCCCACACCCCCTAACCCCATCAATACCTCTCCTTCATGCATTATTCCTAAGAGAAAAATGAGGTCCTACTCTGATAAGGATGTTGCTGAGGAATTTGCTATCAAAATGATAAATGTTCAAAGACAAATAGTCTTAGCTAATAGCATAGTGAAGCTTGATGGTCATGAAGATTCCATTATATTTAAAACAGTCCTTCAGAACCATATTATGGGAAAAATCCTTACAAAAAACTCTAAAGTCCTGGGTTGTCAAAAGAAGCATAGAGAACTTGTGGCTGGGATCAAAGCTAAGGATTCAACTCAAAAAAAATATGAATATAAAGAATGCATCTTGGCTCCAAAACTATCACAAAGGAAAAACCAGCACTGAGATCATTAACCCAAACACCATCTTTCCCAAAGTCTCTCTTTGAATCCTCAATCCTTCTCCAAATATACTCTCCTTAGACATATTCAAGCTCAAATCAATGAGGACTTTAATAACCATAAGAAGCTCCTATGGGAAATAAGGACTTTGGAGATGAAAAATAAAAATGAGTTGGTACCCTATAAGTTTTTAAGCACTGAAACTAAAAGGAAGAGTGAGCTTGGAAGCTATTTATGATCAAAGCAAGAAGAGTAAAGATTATGTGGACTATAAAACAACAAAAAAGGTAAGATGCCCTTAGAATTAGTAAAAGTAGCTGCACTTTCCTTGGATAGCATATTATCATATTCACATATCCTAGAATCTCTTACTTCTGGCAATTTTTCTCTATTTTTCCTTGGAATTGCCAAGGTATATGAAAGCATAACACTAATAGATAACTTAATGACATTTTAAGCAAACAGAATCCTGACATTGTTTTTCTTTATGAGATTAAACAAAAATATGTGAATCTTAGCTCTATTCTTCACAACATAGGGGTTACCAATTTCTACTATGTTGAACCCAAAGGTACCATTGGCACTGCTGGTGGTCTTTCCCTTGCTTGGAAATCTAATATTAACATCTCCTTTGTGGATTCTTCAAGTAACCACATCAGTGCTATTATCACCCCTGTTAATGATACCCCTTGGTTATTCATAGGATACTATGGTAGTCCCTAAACTATCAAGGATAAGCTAAACTCCTGTAAAAGGATTGTTGATATCTCCACTAAATATTCTTTACCTTGGATTGTTATGAGAAACTTTAACTTTGTCCTTCATGAGCATGAAAAATTTAGTCAACATCCTATTGATACTTCTGAGGCTGATACTTTCTTGGCTAAAATTGATAAGGTGGGTCTTAATGACCTTGGTTATACTGAATGTCTTTTCACTTGGAAAAATAGAAGAATTGAGAACCTGCTTACTGAACAGAGATTAGATAGAGGACTTTATTCTTATTAATGGTTGGATATCTAACCCAACTCTACCATTCTAAATCTATCTGCCATTGGTTCTATCATTCTTAAAACAGTTCCTAACTGGAGATCTGTTCAGATTCCCTTCAAATTATTTGGTCCCTGACTTGATCACCAGGAGTGCAAGGATATTATTGCTAAATGTTGGAAGAAAAGACACCCAGGCTCTTGTTCCTTCATCATAGCCATAAAAGTTAAAGAGATCAAGGTCAAGGTTAAACTGTGGAACAAAGAAGTTTATGGGAATATCGAAATCAACTTGGAGGAATGCATCAAAAAGTTAGATTGGATCCTTTCAAACATCTTTGATATTTCCAAGGGAACTGCTATTCATGATACTAAGAAGGATGTCTATCATTGGAAAGACATACAAGAGAAGTATTGGAAAACCAAAAGTAGAGATCAATTCATCAGGCCTGGGGACCGAAACACTAAATACTTCCATGATTCTGCCAAGAAAATAGTGACAAAAACATGATTGACTCCATTCAGAACAATATGGGGGTATGGATTTATGACAGTACTGGAATTTCTGATTGCTTCACTTCTCACTTTAAAAGCATGGCTACTACTGATCCCATAAATATCAACCAAAACATCATAAATCTCATACCTAAAATTATCTCCAACACTAAAAATGCTAACCTTATTCATACCCTTGATGCTTTGGAAATAAAAAACATCCTCTTCAGCATGGCTGGTGACAAAGCTCCTGGTCCAAATGACTTCCCACCTAACTTCTTTCAAGCTAACTGGGAAGTTGTTGGGATGATATTATGGAAATGGTTCAAAACTTTTTCAAATATGGTTTTATCCTCAAGGAAATGAACTCTACCTTAACTCTCGCATCCCTAAAATTGATAATCCTACTTCTCCTGCTCATTTCAGACCCATATCCTTATGCAATACCACCTATAAAATCATCTCCAAGCTTTTAGCTGAAAGACTCAAACCCCTCTTACCAAATCTCATTTCCCATTTTCAATATGTTTTTATTCATGGAATATAAATCTCTGACAATATTGCTATATCTCATAAGATGATTCATCACATGAATACCAGAACTGGGAAGAAAAGTGACAAAGGTATCATGGGAATCAAAATTGATATTACCAAAGATTTTGATAGAGTTGAACGGAGTTTTCTGACGACAATCATGTCTAAAATGGGCTTTGATTCTAAATGGTGCAACCTTATTCACCAATGCATTTCAACAACAAACTTAGAATTCTAATGGCTCTCCTTGAGAATTTTTTCATCCTTCTAGAGGTTTAAGACAGGGGGATCCCTTATCCCCTTATCTTTTCCTTCTTTGTATGGAGGATTTATCTAGAAATTTTTCTAATGCTGAGCAGCTGGGATTGGTTCATGGTATTAAATTGTGTCCTGAAGCTCCCCCTATTAGCCATTTATTGTTTACAGATGATTGTATGGTTTTTTGTCAATCTAATTTGCAGGAATACATGAATCTAGTCCTGGTTTTCACTGGATTTAGTAGCACTTCTGGTCAAATGATTAATTTCTCTAAATCTGGGATTTTCTTCAATAAAAACTCATCTTCAGATATTGCAGAAAGGATAAGTAGTCACATCAAAGTTCAGAAGATTGACACTAAAGACAAATATCTTGGCTCTGCTCTCTTCACCAACAAAAGCAAAATTGAGGCTTTCAAACTTTGTTTAAACAAGCTTAAATTCAGAATGTCTGGTTAGAAAAGTGAAATTCTTTCACCCATTGGAAGAGTTAATATGATATATTCAGTCAACTCTACCTCCAGTACTTTTCAAATGAACTACTTCAAATTTCCCAAAGCTACCTGTAAAGATCTGAACAAAATTCAAAGCGATTTCTTCTGGAATAAAGATCCTGAAAATCCTAAAGGTATCTACTACATAGCATGGGATTTTGTTTACAAACCTCAAGAATTAATAGGTTTGGGCTTCGTGAACTTGGAATTCTTTCAACTCTTCTATGATAACAAAAATTGCTTGGAGACTCAATCTGAACCCTATTCTCTATGGTCTACCACTATGATGGCTTCTCATTTTGCTGGGCAAGAGGTGATCAGAATGAATACTACCCCTAAGGCCTTTGATTCTTGGATGTGGAAGGAAACTTAGAGGTAGTGGAAAATATCCAAAAATACTACAGCTGGAAGGTGGGCAATGACATAAAAATACACATTTGGGAAGATAGATGGATAAATAATGAAGATAACATCTTGATTAAACATCAACATTGCCCCACTGACCTTATCATTGTTAACCAACTCATGAACAACAGAGGTGAATGGGATACTGCTTCTCTTACTCTTTGGTTCAATACAGATAATCAAATTGCTATTCAGGATACTACTTCCCACATCAGTGAGGAAGACACTGTTCTCTGGAGCCTAAATGACAACGAAATTTCTTTGTCAAGTCTCAATATGACAAGCAGATAACTGAAACGTATAGAGATGACCCTATTAACACAGCTTGAAAGAAAATTTGGAAAATGGATACTTCACCAGCAATTCAACTATTCATCTGGAAATGTACTCATGTAATTCTTCCAACTAATCCCAAAACTGCAAGCATCTTCAACTATATCGATCATGTTTACAATCTTTGCAGAAGTGCCAAGGAAGACATTACTCACATTCTCTTATCCTTCCCTTTTGCTTCCTCTGTTTGGTCTAACTTATTTGGGGCTAACCACCAGGTGTTTCAGAAATCTATATCCTTCGTGGACTGGCTCAACAAAAGGTTTACTTCTTACTTCCCTTCCAGCAGTTGGATTTCCACTTATGTTACCACTTGTTGGTTCATACGGAAAGCCAAATGTGACTTCATATTCAACAAGATTACCCCCTAATGCTTCCTCTATTTCTAATAGTATCAGACAACACCTTTGCTCCTTTAGTAGAACTATTCATAACAATGATCATATTCTGAATAGTATCTACTACAATAAGAATTCTCAACTCACTAGAGAAAGGATTATAAGTTAGCACAGAGAAGAATTTGGTATCACTATAAGCATCAACATCCTGGTGGTTCACTCCAGTGAGGTCAACAATAACAACTATCTCTATAATAGCTTTGCTCTTGTTGCCATATCCTTCTCTGGGATCTGTATGGGAGCAAAGAACTGTAAAGACTGCATCCCTGGAGAAGACAGAGTCAGGAGAGGAGTTGATATTGCAGTAAAGTTTGGCAAAGAGTTGCAGAAGGCCAACATAGACTTTCAAGCTCAGGATGATGCAACTCTTGCAGAGATAGAGGATGTTTACAGGAATAAAGTGCAAGGAAGATTTAATCTTGAATTTCACCAAATGGGAGGTGAAAATTTTGAAAACATTGATTTTGTCCTAGGAAATCTTATCAAGGTGGGGCAACACCTAAACAATATGGCAATCGGTTTAGCTAAGTTAGCTGTTAATTCTAGAGTCCTTGGTGATTTAAACTGGAAAGGCCCCAATCTGTTGCAATTGTCTCAAACTCTTTAGTTGACGGATATCACGATATTGATAGTATTTTGTATGTTAACGAGGGTTCTGTGAACGGTGCTATCTCTAGCCCTATAGCCCAGAATCTTGGTTTTGCTATTGGGTAACTACGTTTTTGTACAGCTCACTCTGTTTTCTTATAAAGAAAAAGGGGAAAGAGAGTGGGGGTTAGGAGTCGGGGAAGTGTAGCACTGTCAAGAAAGCCAAGAGCATTTTAAATTTTAAAAGCACGATATATTTTGCCAGTTCGTGTGATGTCATATCACTCATTTTCATTGTTTGATGATCTAATTACTGGAACCAGCAGCGATGTCATATCACTCATTTTCATTGTTTGATGATCTAATTACTGGGACCAGCAGCTATAATGCAACAGGCATGTAAAACTTGCATGAGCACACACACAACTGGAAAAATGAGATGCGTCAATTTTTCAAAAATGCTTGACACGAGATGCGTCAAGTTTGCAAAAAATTAGGAGCGGACACACTAAGAAATCAACAATATTTTAGAAGTTAGAATTGTGGCTACTTGCTTACTCAAGTGGAATGATGTACCGGGTACCAAGAAACTATGTTTAGTAGATGGTGCGTTTGATAAGAGACATAAGAAAATATGCTTATGGAATAGTTAAAATTAATAAAGAAGGATTTATCAACGATTTTGTAGGAGATAATGGCTGGTGCATTAGTGTTGGAGAAGCAGAGCCAAGAACCTGGATAGAAGCAACAGAATGGGAAAGCGGAATTGGTTTAAATCGATTAATGTTGTTCAATGATATTTAATATGCGGTAAATTTTCTGCTAAACGAGAGTTTGTTGTAAACCGGAGAAGCAGATCTTTTTAGTTACATAAAGAAAATTCAATTACGCTTTACTAGTATCTCCTTCTACTATGCTAATAGAGTTTGTAATAAATATACAATTATTAGCTTATGTGGTTGGGAAACACTAATTTTTTCTGTAAATCTGAGTTGCAGCTTTTGTACAAATTGGTTGTTAATAAAGATGTTTAAAAACCATATTAGCCAAGTTACCTCCGGTTTCGAGTTTCATATACTGGAACAATTAATATTTTTATCAGAACTAAATTATTTATTAATCTTGGCTTGGTCATTCATTTGGATGCATTGTTGGAAATTGAGAAAGTGAAAATTTTAGAAAGTGGACTTTGGTCAAGTAAAAATTCTGAAGAACACGAAAATCAGTCTTAATCAATTTTTTTATTGTTTTTTTGATTTTATGGTAAAACCAAAACTTATAAAATAGGAATTTATCTTGAATTTTTATTTTAAAATTTTTATTTGGATTTACTATGTGGAAGATATAGCGATCCGATAATCGGTGTGCATGTCTATCTAGAAAATGACAAATGCCTTAAAATTGTTGTTACAATGTATTTCAATTTTTTTTTTGATAATGTATCAATTGTGTGGTTTGTTTGGAAACCCTCTAACAATCTCTATCATGTGTAAACTAGTATATCATGATTAAACTGATTGATACACGTGGCACTTGCATTCATAAGTGTATGGATTGTGATTTTATGAAAATTGATAATAGTCATGAAATGTGAGGGGAAGAATAGATGGTCTATTATCACATAGTAAGAAAATCCATATATTATGGATGTTTATATATATGAATTGTGGTTCATATGTTAGTGGAACGTCGATTGATTGACGTGTGAAAAATTAGATAATTTGTAAACCATGGTTATCATCCTAAGATATCAAATAATGTAATTTTAGAAACTATTCTATGTGGCTTATCAAGAAGTGGTATCTTACGGTTGATTCAATCAAAGGGAACTATGTGTTTGTTGCAGAAGAAATGCGATGGCAAGGGAATCATTCAAATAAAGGTTGACAGTGAGATTAACTATGGACTCTGAAGCATTGGACACAAAGTCGGAGATAAAGTAGATTGACAAAGTATATGCTTTTCAAAATAAGTATTGTCCTTGTCAAACAGTTATTTGGGAAGAACACATAGTTTGTGATAATACGTCGACGATATAACACCATAAAGCAATTGCTCTCAAATGTGTACATCAAAAGAAATAGTGTTTGAGAATTGTATCAAGTCGAAAATGGATACAAATTCTAGAGAGCTTATAATTGCTTCATCGAGGGGAATGAGGCTTATAGCCTAATTAATGGGTAAGTTGCAGCGGTAACCTAACCTAGTGACTGGAGATCCCAAGATCTAAGTTCAAAAGGGACAACTAAGTTGTGAAATACTCGCCAGTGACACTGAAAGAGATAATCTCTTTACCCATTCCTATGATAAAACAGTGTTGCCTGTAAGAGTTATAGGTTAAGAATTAATTTCTTTTAATGATTCCTATAGGTTAGTTTAACTAATTAAAGTATGACATGATACTTTCACTAGCAGATCACCTATATGAGTGAGAAGTGGGGCCTCTTCTATGAGAACTATAAGACTATGACTCTAAAGCACTCATAGAATTCCATTATCGTTCAGGGACGAAAAGAACACAACCAAGAAGTAGATATGTAAGAAAATAAGTTATGTGATATCTATTGCATGGGATTACATCGTAAGGTTGAATAGTTTAAGATATCACGTTCACTAATCAACCAGTAATCCTGGATATTCGCTAAGGAATATTCAAAGCCAATAGCCATCTATCCTTTTGCAGCGATGTTCCGCGCACAAACTCTCTAAGGCCTACATTAAAGTTTAGGGTTAGAGTCAAGCATCTTGCTTTTCTGTGTGACAATTTCATTCATGTGGGGGATTGTTGGAAATTGGGCTTGGAATGGCCACCGAAGCCCATATACAATATGAATGAAAATTGTGTTATGTTGAAACATAAGAAAAATCAAATGGACGGTCGAGATTATATCTAATATGGTTAGTTACGATCTAACGGTACTAATTAATCCATATCCAAGAGATGGAATCAAATGGTCAAAATTTAACCCTATGAAATTGGCAACGATTATAAACCGTTGCAAGTGACTGTTAAGGAACAATTATATCCATTTAAATTAGTGGCAGTTATCAGAAACTGTTGCGAAGTGACTGTTGGGAACAATTACATCCATTTGATTTGGTGACAATATGTGAAGAAACTGTTGCGAACAGTTGTCCCTTGAATAATACAATTGTAACAGTTGCAACTATTACCAAGCATCACCAAATGTATTATTTCAAAAACTATTTATACTCATGTTTTGATGAGTTTGAGACACATAAATAGACACAGAAAATCACACATAAATTAGATACAAAAATTTACACCGAATTATTTGGACATTTTTCATAGAGATTTTGAGAGTGTGTAAAAAAGAGTTTGTGCTAATTAATCTGCGTTCGTTGTTTGGCGTTCATTGAAGTGATGTTGAAGAATAACAAAGGTATTGTTGAATGCTGGAGACATATGCCATAACCTGTATCAACATCTAGGGAAAGGCATTAAATGTCTAAAGTAAAGAGATTACTCACCTGAATACATCCAAATAAGTTTGTTTAAGAACTATATATTGTTATTCTTCTTGTATTCTTCTTATTTTCTTGTTTTGGTTCTGGGAACCAAGTATTACGGAAGTTGTAATATATAGACAAAGACTAATGTTACAAAGGTGTAAGGAATTGGTAAAAATAATATATAAGTCGTATTATTGTCGAAATCGGTAACGAAGATTTTCCAACATGCATGATTCAATTGGGATGTTAGGTTGCTGGTCTCTCGCAGCAAAAATTTCAAACAAGAATTTTGGGTTATATTGAAGGAACGAAAATAGAATATATTCTTACCATAAAAAGTAAGAGTTGTGGATGATTTAAAAGCTTCAAATCAAAAGGAAATCTCACGACTAATCACTCGGGTTTTAATAGAAGGAAATATTATCTCGTGTTTGATAAGATAAAATCAGCGATGTTATTCTCAAAGTCTTGTAATAAGGGAACTTTACATGGTTAGGAACTTGGGAATCAAAGAAAATCTCGGCAGCAAAAATATTCTCGTGCTCATTACATGAAATATGGGATATGGATTTTGTTTGACGTGGTAGATGACTAGAAGACTCCACTATATGTTTTTGCTACGATGCAGATAGATATCCTTCTTGACAAGCAAGTTTTTGCATCACCAGTTCATTAGCACACGCTTTCGACCAGGTACATTTTTAAACATAATGTTATAATTCATCACCACACGAGTAATAGTAATGGTATTTGGTGTATTGAATAGATAGATTGGTTTATTGATATTTCTTTGGTTTCTTAATTTTGTTTACGTATATATTCGATAGATTGGTTTAAGACTACTCCACTTAGGTCTCTTTTTGTTATTCGATAGATTGGTTTACGTATATATTCGATAGATTCGATAAATACATATTGCTATTTTGTGGAAAGATGGAAGTTGGGTTGTTGCATTCTTTATTTTCTGTATGCAAGAATGGTATATGTGTTTTTTGTTACACATTTGGGTTTCATTTGACAATTCAAGTTTTCATTTTTTGTTTTGTTTTTGATGGTTTGGTGTGTTTGGGGAATTAAGGTTGGCATATAGATTATGGACATGAATGATCTCTTTGTTTAGGTTCATGAGTTTATAATAGATGGGTTCGTTTGTTCTTCTTTTGGAAGCAATATGGATAGGGGATAATTGGAAAAATGCCCCAAAAATGCATGCCCCGTTGGGAAAATGCCCCATAAGATTAAAATTCAGGGAAAATGCCCCACCGTCCACTTTTCCATCCATTTGGTGTTAAATGCCACACAAGTTCTTCACACACGTGGGACTTTAGACGAAACTACCCTTCATATCCTCTTCCAATCATAACTTTTTTAATCTTTAACTTTAACTAATATAAAAAATATTTTTATTTTCAATCTTTTTTACAAAAATTAGTTTTTTTTACGAAAATATTTTTTTTAAAAATTCTTTTTTTTACAAATTTTTTTTTTTTACAATTTTTTTTTCTAATTTTTATTTAGAGAAATATCATTTTTTTTCAAATATTTTTTTGATAACTTTTTTTGATAATTTTTTATTAAAATCATTGTATAATTATCGATTGTAAAAAAAATTGTAAAAAAAAATTTTTGTAAAAAGAATTGTAAAAAAAAAAAAATTTGTAAATTTTTTTTTTTTTTTGTAAAAAACTAATTTGGAAAAAAATAGCCCTAGATAGTTTTTTGTAGCCCTCAAAAAAATTAGGATTAGAAGGGAATATGAAGGGTAGTTTTGTCTAAAGTCCCACGTGTGTGAAGAACTTGTGTGCCATTTAACACCAAATGGATGGAGAAGTGGACGGTGGGGCATTTTCCCTGAATTTTAATTTTGTGGGGCATTTTCCCAACGGGGCATGCATTTTTAGGGCATTTTTCTAATTATCCCTATGGATAGTGTATGTTATGGACTTGATTCGGTTTAATATCTTATCTAGATAGCCAACTTGATAGATGTAGCATGTAGTGTATGTCATCATTAGTCGATTTGAATCGGAAGTGTTGACATCTTTTTAGCTCTCAAATCAAGGAAGTTTGAGTGTCCAAGTTTCGCAGGTGAATACCTCGCAATTCATAACAAATAACCATGATATTCATGCTCTTGGGTTCTAAGAATTTCTAACTCAACATGTTGCAACTATTGATGGATGTCTGGTCCTGAGATCCATCTATCCTTGAATTAGCTTGCTGCAAGAATAAGAACAGTCATTTCATGTTATGGATTCCCTGCAGGTGAAAATATTAGCAAAGGCCTGATCATAAATAGGGATATCGGATGCGAGCTAGGTTTGAGGCTTTGTATATTGGGCATACAAGGAGGAAGACAACTGCCATGATGTCTTAGATTCCCACTTAGGTAAATCATATGGTGGATGATAATAGTCATTCTCGTGGAAATGGGGCCAGTTTAGATCCTCATAATTTAGGCAGCCAACTGAAGGTTGATCCCGTGACGGAGGTCTTCGGTTTGGGGAGGTAGAGCGAGATTGTATAATTGCACATGGTGCTGCAACTTTCTGAAAGAACAATCAAAAGCGGAAACAATTGAGACCAAAGCTACAAATCTTAGCAAATGTATACGAGTGGAATAGTTGAAGATCCAAAAGAAGTTCTACTGACTTATAAGGCTATAGTGGAAGAAATCTTGGCTAAGGATCATATGCTTTGAGAAAAAAATTACCTGGTATAATGTCTAACACCTAATACAAACCATTAGTATCAAAACATGTTCTTTAGTTGTGTTTCTTTTGTTTTTTGCAGCTTCATTTGTGGTTAACAATAGCAGGTTATTTTCGAGAGATCAAACCCTACACATCAATTGTGCCAACACAGATACAACTCTTCACATATGCATATTATGAATGTTAGCCACTGCAGATATTTACATATTGATCAAGTATGGCTTTTAGCCTCTTAAAATAGGTTTTGAATAGGTTTTGATTTTTTATTTATGTTTCGCTGTGTGTAGAGATTGCATCGGTGCAATGCATGCCAGTAGAGGTTAATGGCCACTGCAGATCAGTAATGGTTGGTGTTTAAAATGTTTTGTTTCTTCAGATGCAATTAGATACTGATAGAAAATTTATCATAAAATCACAATTACACTCAGTCATTGCATACTAAGAGGAATCAATGACAATACCCGTATTAGGATACTCAACTAACATGTTCCCTGCTACACTACTATTTTACATATCAACGTCAGTAAGAGCATCATCCTCAACAAGTACGCGAAGGGGAGATCACATATGATTTTCAGTATGGGGAAGTACACTATCCACATCAAAGTCAACGGTAACTCTTGTTCCTTCTCTAACAAGCTCAGCTCTCTGATTTTGGTCATTATGCCCCTAAAAGTAGAGAGGATCTAGGCATATTAGGTCAGAACATCTCAAACATGAAATTTTTGGGCATGAACCACAAAACCTACTATACATATTCAAAAACGTCACATACATTCACTATAGAGTGATATTTGATGTATTTCATGAGCCCAACCTACTACAAGATGTTCACAAAACCGCGTCAGGAACCGTTTTCACTATCTCCCAGAAACTCTGAAGCTGACAATAATTGACGATAAATCTGGGTATGATTCTTATATCAAAAGTTTCGTATTGGTGTCTACTACAACGTGTTAAAAGTGCGCATCAATCGAACAAGCGATCTAAGTGTTATGGTAAAAACATCTAGCGGAGTCGGTCGCATCTCTTCACCAGAGCTTATACCACGAGTGAGTCTAAAAATTGTCAGGATTTTCCTAGATACTTCCTGAGTTTTCCTGTTCGGTCGTTTTGACGCCCCAAACAAGCTCAAAACCTGGATTTCTTCCTAGAGGGATGTAAGAATTTTTTTTCTAATAAGGATAAATAGGTCAATCATCTAAAACAGAGGTCGTATGAAGAATCTGGAGCGTTTATCCCGAGCACTATACTTCTAAAACTTTTCTAGTGACAGGAATCTATAAAAATTTTTGTGAATTCAAGCATGGCTATGCTTATATGAGAATTTTGAAGAGTTCACATGTTCCACCATGATAATAAGGAGTAGGAACTTACTTGATATGGGTCCAAACCAACGGAGGAGTCTGGCGTTACTTCATTGATTACTTCTCCATCGACATCAGTAGATTCAGATTTTTCACAAAGTTCTTGTGGGGGCGCCTCGTCCGGGCCTTCATCCTTCAACGACAACAGAGAACGACTCCAACTTTCATGATTTTCCATGTCCTCTCAAATTCTTGGAAGCATGGACCTGTGACGACACCAAAAATTATCTTGTGCCTGGTAGCGGATCCAAGTGAGTCACACTTGGGGACTGATGACTCCCTCACCTTTGAAAGCTTAATACGGTAACATTCTTCGACTAGAAGGTATGATATGTAACAGTACTAGTGACAAGACCTCTCTACATCAAATACCCCAGAAGCCTCCGCCTCTTACCTGATCATATCCAGATAGGTAACCCCACCCTTGTTGCTTCTACTTACTTCAACCACATGATTCTACTGTTGGACACGCTCCAAACTTGAAAGCCACAATCATCTCAAGCTTATGTTGGATAAGTACCTTCCTGTAACAGAGAAACACAAACAACAGAGAACTTGAAGATGGTTAAGGGAGGGTTAGAATGAAGCATTACACACACTCAAGCACAGAAAGGTGAAGTCGCCTGTTCAACAGACTGCCCTTAACTCAATATTTGCCAGGTACACCTTCAGGAAGATGCTGCTATACCCTTTCAGTGACAAACTTGAATTCAGGATAAAATCACCTGATACCAACCCAGCTAGCAAAACTCGTTGGCCCGTTGTGAATTTAACAGAAGATGTATGAAAAATGAAAGTAAATTCTAGTGCGCAAATCAAAGCAGGAAGAGGGGAAAAGTCGTCAGGACATTGGCTACGACTGGGGTAAACGAAAACCTTAGCATTGTTGTTCTTTTATAGGAGAAGTAATCTTTTGAGTTTTAAAACGGTGAAAAATTTAATTTGAAATATTAAATCCCCATTAAAACAAAACGTTAAGATTTTTAATTAAAACAAATATTTATGATTTTATTTTTCATTTAATTTAAAACGGTAAAATATTTATATAAAATAAAGAAACGTTTTCTCATTGATGGGTACACGTGTGCACTCGCAGGCACACGCCAATTGTCACGCGCCAAGGCTCACACCAAAAACACACGCAAAAGCACACGCAAGCACCTTAAGCCCGCAAGCCCGCGGCCTGCGGTGCGAAGCACCGCACATGTATGCATTTGCCCACTAGTCCATTTCCCAAGTCCATATCCTATCCACTAGTTCTTTTCCTTATATAGAACGTTTGTGGTAATATGCATGAACTTCCTCCTTGGTTTGCCCAATGTGGGATAACCAAAGGTTTCTCATTCACTAAGAAGTGAAAATGGATGGCTATAATTCCACCCAAATTTGGACTAGTGATCCTAGCACCCATCAAGCTAATTATAGTAACAAAATTAATTTAAGTAATAAACTCTTAATTTTAGTAATAATCATTTTTATTTCCCAACAGCTTAGAACTTCAAAGACACAGTCACCTCAGATTTAGGCTTCTCCTCTCAACTTCTCGAATATTGTTTTACAAGTTATCAGTCAGAAATCTAGTAATATGCTCACCGTAAAGAAAATCGCACACCTTGTCCTCCCCGTACATGTCCCGTCTCCTAGTGGAAAATAAAGAAAAACGTCCGCCAGAAAAAACCTTACAATCACTAAAAACGATTACTTCTGGAAGCCCTAAACCTGAAGTCCTATTTCTCACTGCGCCTGGGAGCCCTTGAATCTTTTCAAAAACGACCCCCATGAACAGTCTATCGATATTAATACAAGCAGACGTTAACATATTTTATTAAAAAAAAAACATATTCAGCCGAATCTAAAAATAAAAGCTGAATCACAATTAAATTAATATTTACTTCAAAACTATATTAATCAAAAAATTAAATTGATAATAACTTTAAAACTGAATTTGTATTAAAAAGTGCTAACAGTTTGCAACTTTAACTATGTAAAATACTTAAGTTCCAAATCTGAGAACTTCAAATGGTAAAATTTATAGTTATATTACAAGCGTAACTACCAGAAAGCTTCAACACGAAGTTGAAGGCAAACTTCACCATCTATGCCTTCGTTTACTAAAGACACAGGAGAAGGGATTGACGTTGAAAGTTACCTTCAATTTCAAGCAGGAACCGAAAACAAGTTGCAAGTTCAACGAGAAAGTATAGGATAAATCAACGAACGTCAAATGTGATAGCCAACACAGAGGAGATGCCATCATGACCAATAGTTTGGCAGGACATCAAAATCATTGTCTGCATAAAAGGGCATGCAACAATTGTGGCAGCAGACAAAGCAATCATCTTTCAATTGGCTGTCGAATTACAGATATTAGATTGAGCACATCACCTTAATGAAAGAAAAAAAGGAAATGAAGAGAAAATAAAGAGCATTACCCACAAAAAGAAACATCTAACGTCATCAGACGGGGACAACGAATGGATGCTTCGGATAAAACACCACATCCCTTCAATTCTAGCAGCACCATCAGAGGTGCTGCAATGTCAAGTGCCTCCAATTTAGGGCATATACCGAAATTAAGAGATCGAATACCAACCTACAATAGCAAACAAAAGAAAAATCTGGTCGGTTAGTACATAGTGGCCGTTAGTACACTAAGTAGATACAATTCACAATTTTCAGCCTGAGGGCAAATTATTATTAATAAGATAAGATAATAGTGTTGCTTGTGTTACACGTATAGATCATATCAGAATTCTAAGTTATGGCTGATTGTTATCATTCGGGATTGACCAGGGTGAGAATGAGGAAACTAAAGACCTATGCAAACCATGTAATCCTAAGCGGTTGCTAGCGAGAGCGAGCAATAATAATGGGGAAACAGAGAAAAAATAAGAGTTTGGTATTAAGCTAATATTGAAAGCTTAATACCAAACTTCTATTAATTTTACTTGGATAGAGGAAAAACATCACAGACTCAAATAAATGTCGCGGAATAAGAAAGAAGTGGTAGAATCGAATGAAGCTAACCTTTCTCCAATTTTTCAGCAACAATTCCAGACAAGAATGATCCAGGAGAATGGCACAAACCTGCACAAGAGAATTTTGCCAGAAATTAACTTTTTGTTAGCAGAGGGTTGAATTTAGATACAAAATGCTATAAATTTGTATCTTACATATCCTTGTAATTAATTAGGAATATACCTTTGTGCCTTGTCTTCTGTGCTTATGTTTAAGGAGTTTGCGCACAAAACTTCCACATCTGGAGACACAATTAAGGAAGACAAAGCCAAGGGTGCAAAGGCATCCAATACCTCTAAATAGAGTGACGTGAGGAGTCCACCTTGTAATTGTAGGCCAAAAATGTTTTAGCCTTTATTTCTCGCTAAGTATCGGAGCCTTGCTGCTCCCAAATCTTTGTAACCTATTTTGTAGCTCTTTCATTCTTTAATACACAAGGGACCTAGCTAAAAAAAAAAACAAAAAAAAAAGCCATAAAGGTACAGAACAGAACTATAATTAATCTAATCAAATAAGAATCAACAAGATGAAGAGAGAGAGGATTGCATCGAATAACTACCAAAGCAAGTTCATATTTCATATCATGCAAAGTTTATATGCAATACATAATCCTTGGCAGAAAGAACAGAGATCTGACTTAAAACCGAATACCATGCTTCAAGATTTTGAGCATGTGTGAATTAGTTCTTAGAATCTATTGAAAGAGCCGAATACTCCATACAAATAAATTGGCAAGTACAGAAAATGTAAAAGATTTGGAAAGGATACTAGATGCTCCAAAGTATTTTAAAGTGTCCTCTAATAATTTCACTCGGCCCTTGTTAAGTTAGTTCACAAGCAGTGATTTTTTTTCCTTTCCTCTCACAAGTGCAGCAAGGTATTGACATGCTGGCACTGTTGCTGATGCAAAAAAAAAATGACTTCGTTTAAACCAGCAAAATAACCTCGTTAAAACCAGCAAAATAACCTTAGGGTATGCAGGTTCTACTAAACAAAAATTTCTCGATTAAAAAAAACAAAATGAGCCATTAAAAATAAATCGAAAAAAACACAAAATATAGAGCACCACAAAAGTCTAAAAGAACTCATTAAGTCATATAGTGATATGCTATCCCAAATGAAGCCAATATGCATAAGGAAAACCAATACATAATTAGACCAACAAACATCCTGCAACCAGCAGAACAACCTAAAAAATCAAGTAGAAAATTAAAACCCATTAGGTTGTTCCCAATTAGCTAGCTCCATGAAGTTTTGCAATCCTAAAACCTAAAACAGAGAAAACAAACATTTTGCAGATCAAATGATAGAAAGGTACCGACAAACTAAATCAAAAGTAAAAGTTAACAAAATCAAAACTTAGGCTAGAAGTGGTCAACCGAAGGCTTGTCAGATCCCTTAGAGAGAACATATTTTGCAGATGCTTTAACTTTCTATACCACACCATCACTCTTCCATGACATCCCATCCAATCGCCTTCTGGTGTCTCAAGAATCGAAACAAGAAACATAACATAATATATATTTATATTTTGAAAACATAAGTTGAGAACATATATATATATATTTAAGATTCAATACCTTTGTTGCATATATTTTGCAAGCCCATGGGTATTTGTAGCAAAACAACATTTTTACTCCATCTATTGGCGTACCATGAGGTGGGTTACGAGACAGGAAACACAAACTTCGATGAAGAATGTGTGCATATCTAGCACATGGCTTCTTAGGCACTTCTCTTTAACAAAAATAATAATCAGATTTTGTTGTTCTTCTTCCTCCTCCTCTTCTTCTTCTTCTTCTTTTGTGTTGTGTTCTTCCTCAACTTCCTGCTTATTTTTTGGTTCATTTCACGGATTACAACTCCTGGTAACGACCTCGCTTTCTTAGTAATTTTAGTTCCACGTTTACCTTCCCTAATTAAGTGTATACCGTGGAGAGTTTTTGGAGTTCTAGAATCTTCCACCATAGCCTCCTTACCTTTCGACTTGCCCCTAAAAAAATAAAAAAATATATTAAAATTCGTCTAGAAATCATAAAATTCGGTTAAGAAACATAAAGTTCGGTTAAGAAAGATGCAAAACACGAGACACAGAAAAATGTTCGTCTACCAAAACAAAATTAGTACTTAGACGAACTCAGTGTAATGTTTTCAACTCGAAAGTTTGATTAGGACAAATCTATTATCCACCTAGCCGAATGTTCATCGCTTTCTTCCTAGGTGCAAAGTTCGGTTACCTCGGTTAGGGTTTATTACAAATCTCCTTACCGAACATCATTCTGGAACTACCATTTGAACCTATATTTTGATGATTACTACTCGATCTAAAAACTTATGAAAATTAAGGGGCTTATCGGAAACTACCTTCTAATGTACATATTGAAACAATCATGATTTAGTTTTCGCGCTAAAGTCTTGATTTCGGCTTCAACTTCTGCTGCAACTGGTTCTTCAAATTCTGATTAATTTGCTTGATTTGCAATGATTGAAATCCCCGGATTCGATACTAGATCTTTATTACAACGTTTAGTACGCCCTATTTATAGACGAGATTAATCGACGATATAATTCGTTTATGAATCAGCGATTAATCGAAAACGAGGAACGATTATGGAGGAAGAAGAGGAAAGAAGAGGAGTAGAAAACAGGAAATAAGAGGAGAAGAAATTTTGAACAAGAATGGTTTTTGTATTTGATGTTTTTTTTGTTAAGGATTTAGGATATTAATTAGAATTAGATTTATATATAGGTCCAAGTAACTAAGAAGACTAAGAGGCCCAAACAATTCATAACCAGCAGGGAGTTTAGGTGGTTATTAGATTAGGTTAATTTAAATAAAAGGTAACTTAGTCATTTCCTCTAATTAGGTCACATCTTATCTTTGTAAGACGGATGTCCTAAGCACATCATAGTCCCCTAAAAAAGGGGAGGGTCCCCAAAAAAGTCATTATATATAAACCTAGCTAAATTAAGGCATATCCAATAAGTTAAGATATGGTCAGTTTGAAGTAATTCAAAAAACTCTTTATCCAATTATTTTTAGTTAATTTGTACTAATCATAGAATTAATTATTTGATAAATTTAGTTAATTAATTAATTATTATTTTTATTGTTTTTTTAATATTTTTACTTTTTACATTCTTTTAAATTAATATTTTTTATTTTTTATTAGTATTTTTATTATTATTATTTTTTAAAATTATTTTAGTTAACTACAATCGACATGTATTTAATGATTTATCTGCTCTTCATGACTGAAGATCATGAACCAGAATCGGCAGATACAACGAAGAACATTTGCCGATTTTAGATAGTATCAATATGATTTTTAAAATTTTATAAACTAAAATCGGTAGGGTGAAAGTATTTTAAATGTCGATTATTTACAATCGGCTAATAGATAGGTTCATATCCGAGTATTGTATCCTAAAAAAAATACCAGAAAAATGAGTTTAGTAAATTAGAATCGACAAGTATTTGGCTTATCTGCCAATTGTGGATGTTGTTCTTCGTGAATGAAGAACATGAACCAGAATCGGCAGATACGATGTAGAACATATGCCGATTCTGGTATGAATATGATTTTCAATGATTTATATAAATCAAAATTGGCAGGTGAAAAGCTTTTTATGCCGATTGTGTCCTAAAAATATCTAGGCCCTCTGAAGAAAAAGTGGTCTTTCATGATTGGTTAAACCCTATTATACACATTCGATTAAGCATGGGAAAAGGATTCAGAAGAAGGAAAAAATGACAACTTTAAAATGAACATTTCTTTTAACACAAATCGACTGATATGATGATTGTCCATATCCACTGATTTTGGGAACAATAGGCCATCATATAAATTCTATATCGGTCGATTGTTCCTAATCCCAATTTTCTTAAAAAAATTCAAAAAAAGGAAAAGTTTTTTTTTAATGTAATTGATCTGTTTTGAGAGAATGTGAATAGATCAAAAAAAAAGTTTTTTTAAATATAATTATTTTTTATAAAAATTTTAAATTTGAAAAAAATTATTTTTTTTTTAAAATGAATAATTAAATAAAAATATGGTTTTAGTATTAAAAATAAGGATAAAAATATAATTCTAACTAGTGAGAATAGTTTAATAGTTTCATCCATTTTAGACACCTCTATCCTCTTATAAAATTTAGTAGAGGCCTTAAATAATTAAAACAGACCTCAAATTAGTCAGGTTTCCAAAATATGACCGGACTATGAATTACACTTGTGTTAAATATGTCAAATTGAATTTTTGATGAGGGAAACAACTAAATCCAGACAATCTATGGGCAAACCTTACTAGTTTGTATAAGACTCCCAAACCGTTATCAACAACAAGCTTGAGCACGCATGTATGCATACATGGAGTAAATATCAACTCACATTGCCTTTTGATACTCATAGCCGGAGAAGATCTCCAAAATATAACCGGGCAAGCAGAGCCGGGCCTAAGGCAGTTCTGCGTGTGCAACCGCACAAGGCCTGGTTTTGGCAAGGGCTTAGTCTTAATTTTTTTTCCAAAAAAAAATATGTGTTTCCAAATAATCGAGCTGCTGACATAACCGTAGACGAGACTTTTGATCTTCCATCCACTGAACCATTTAATTGTTAGTGACATATTTTTTTGTATATTTTAAATAAATTAAAATATATATTCACTATTTAACATTTTAAACATCACCGATATAAAAAACAAACATTAAAAATTATAAAACTTACTACATTTTTTAATATTACGAAAAATTCATTTGTACAAGTTGACCATGAAATTTAAATTCATGATTAAATACATAATTTGATTTGTAAAAATAAATAATAGTAATAAGATTCAATTTAAATACTAGACATGAGACATATTCTACAAATGGCATTGGACTAAATCCTTACTATAATAATCACTATATTTTTGAGATTTTTTAAGTATATTTTTATTCTTTTTAGTGCATACTAAAATTATTATAAATTTTTTTATAACCATATGATCAAGTATACATAGGATTCTTTTAGGCTCAGGATCGGCTCTGCGGGCAAGGGTTGCAATTTTAAATGGTCATCTAACCGGGGCCATACGAGGGACACAAGGTTTTACAAAAATTATAAATTAGGCAATGGCGTATCATAAGATTCGGAACACAAGGTTTTACAAAAATTAGGCAACAAACAAAGTTTTTATTTGGAAGACAACGGCATTGTAACGGCTATATTTTTCAACCGTACGATCCAAATTAATTCCCTTACATCTTCACCGTCAACTACTTTACTAAAAAAAGCTCTATAAATAAATGGTTTTATATCTCTTTCCCTTTTCATATTTTTTTCTTTTCCCCCTTTCCTCTCTCTCAGAAATCTGCGACATTAAGGCAGACAAGAATTAGGGTTTCAATAATTTCATCCTTCTTCTGTAGGATGCAATTCAAAACTTAGAGTGAAGTATTTCAAATTATATCTATTAGAGTAAATTAGGGGTTCAATGAAGATCTGGTGAATTTGATTCGGAGAGGAGTATTATGAAGATTTGATGTTTCTGGTGACTTTGATGGTCATTTTGGTTCTTTCATGTGCCGATATATCCTTTTTCAGAAAGAAAATATATTCACTTTGCTACTATAAAATTTCTTATTTCTGGTGATTTTGTTTTTATTTTTCTATGTAAGTTCTCAAAAACGTTTTGTTTAATGTTACTGTAAACTTGTATATCAATTAATGGGGAAAATAATATATTCTACTTTTGGTTCTAATTTCTGTCTAAAGATTGGTTCCATTTCCGTTCCTATTTTGTGATTTGTTTTGTAATTTTTTCCCCTGCAGAGACTTATTCTTAGAGTGCTTCAACTTCAGGTTTAGGGTTAATGAGTTCTTTTTAATTATATTTTCCAAGTTCTTATTGTTATCAGAGTTTGCTGATTTTGTTGATTTACTTCTTCTGGGAATTTGGGACTGTTGATGAAATTGAAGATCTGTTGGCTTCCTTCATGTGTCTATATCAATTGAAGAATAAATATAAGTTTTCCCTTCACTTTCTACTGTAATTTCATTTTTGTGTTCTGTATTTTCAATGTTCTTCTAAAAATTGGGCTAATTAATACTACTTGTTGGTTTTGTTGTGTAATTTTTTTTTAGATTGCTTCAGTTTCAGGTTGAGGGTTAATTGGGGGTCTGATTCAATTCTGTTGGGATCATTTGTTTTGGAGAGTGTCTGATTTTTCGTTCAGTCTCATCTTAGGTACTCATGATTCCTTGTCAACTTGTTTTTTCTAGGTCTACATTATTATGGGCTTTGTTTTAGTACTGAAGATCGAAAGGGGGCTTCTCATTGCTGTCCGGACTTTATTGAACTCAATACGTTTCATGTTTTTGAAATATAGAGAATTCTTTGACATCCATTAGTGTTGAAGTTCAGCTAGAGATATCTACAAAACTCAACAATTTTGGTTCGGTACTCTTTTAATAGCAACCTATGTGGAATAGTTTCTTATTGTTATTGTTATCTTATACCTACTTGAATGTACATTGTTTATCCAGGGGTTTTGCAAGCGGGAATTCCAATTAAGTCTGAAGAGTTGAAATTTATGCACCTGGAATTCGATGATCAATTGGCTTTCTTGATGGTCTATCTTTTGAAGAATTTGATATTCATGTTCTGGTTGGCGGTTCATTGAATGTTCGTTTTTTATGAGAGTGTTTGAAATTCGTTGTAGGTGTAATACTTTAGTTTTCATCTTAGGTCATGGTTTATTATCAACTTCTTTGTTCATTAGGTCTTCATTGTGGATTCTGATCTCGAAGAAATTTTATTGTTGTGTCCTACCGGTTGCATCTATCAAAGCCTCATTTCAAATTTTTACTTCTACTTTTTCACTTTCCATATTAGGTTATCGAATATTTTAAGTTCTTAATGTATCTACTTAATTAGTACTATCTTTTTTATCTCCTCGACAAGGGTAGAAGGATCTCGTATAACTCGTTTTTTATGTTCTCTTTCAGGGATCTGATGAGGCGTTGGTAGAAAACTTCCACCTGAGGTCTGAAATTGTTAAATTTCCCTCAATTCATCTGTATAATGCGTGATTTCCTCTGTTTCAGGCTTTAGAATTGTTGGACTTCACGGAGCTGGCTTTTGGAGGCGACATACAGGGTTCTAGGTTTAACTTCAATTTCTGGATTGTTTTGTTGGCTGCAGGATTGATATCGGTCTAACTGCATTGGTTTTTTTCTTATGCAGTCTGGCTTTGTCCAGGAAAGCATATCATTGGCTGGCTTTGTCTAGGAAAACATATCACCAGCCGACTTACTCAGGCTTTTACCTTCCGTGTTCCTCTAATTCTGTTTTCTTTTCAGTTTTCATTTTTGGCTCATTTTGTCTATTTATAATATAGAACATTGTCATTTCATGTACATGGTTACTATGCCTTTTAGTTTTCCAAGGAAACAAGATTCAGATTCTGGTGGCGGAGATGGTGATGTTTCTATTTTGGTATCTTTTTGTCACTATGTTTGATGGTACTATGAGCTATCCATGGCCAGGAAATACAAATCTTCGGTAAAATAGATAAGTTTCCTCATTTTATCCTAAGGTATAAATGGCTGTTGGTTTAACTGTGTATTTATTTGTCCTTCTCCAAATTGGCTTCTTTCAGGAAGGAATATCACTAGCTGACTTAGGTCAGGTTTTAAACTTTTGTGGTGATGTATTTATATTGTGTTCTTTTAAGTTTCTTGTTTTGGCGAGTAAGAACTTGTATAACTTGGTTTGCATGTTTTCTCTCAGAGATCTGACGAGGTTATGTCTGAAAAATTCTATCTTAAGGTCTGAGTCTATTAACTTTTACTTTCAGTTTGGTTTGTTGTTACATATCCCTCAATTAATTTGCAGAATGTGTGATTTCGCAGTAGGATTTTAAATTTCAAGGAGATGGCCAATTTGAAACAACATAATGAGTTCTAGTTTTCCACTAGCTGAGTTAGTGGGTGATTTTAGCTTTTTCCGTTGCTCCATATTTTGAGTTCTTTTCAAGATTCTTGTTTTGGCTCGTTTGTCTATTTTCATGTAAAACGTTGTCACTATTGTTATCCTGATTTCTATGCTGGATTTTTATATATATATATTAGTATATTAGTTTAGAAAAAGATTTTAGTCTGTTTCACCTAGTTCTATATTTCTCTCCTGGACAGGGTAGGATTTTGTATAACATAATTTTTTATGTTCTCCCTAAGGGATCTGACAAGCCTTTGGTTGACCACTTCTAGCCTAAGTTTTGATTTTGTTAACTTTAACTTTTAATTTAGTTTGTCATTACCTTTCTATCATTTGATCTTGAAAATGTTTGTTTTCTTTGTTTCAGGTTTTAGGATTGCAAAACTTGATGGAGCTGGCTAATTGGGAACAACCTAATGGGTTTTAATTTTCTACTTGATTTTTTAGGTTGTTCTGCTGGTTGCAGGATGTTTGTTGGTCTAACTGTGTATTGGTTTTCCTTATGCATTTTGGCTTCATTTGGGATAGCATATCACTATCTGACTTAATGAGTTCTTTTAGACTTTTGTGGTGCTCTGTATTTTGTGTTTTTTTCGATTTATTTTTTAATGGCTCATTTTGTTTTTTTTATCATGTTGAACATTGTCAATTTGATAAGCTTATTGCTATGCTGTTTCTTTTAACAAGGATACAAGAGATTAAGATTCTGGTGGTGTAGAGCGTGTGGTTCTACTTTGATTTCTTTTGTAGTATGCGTCATTGAACTTATCCCTGTGTAGTTCTTCTGAAAAAAGGATAAGTCCCCTCTATTTGAAAAATTATTTGCATCGTGTTCAAGTTTTAATAATGATTGCTTAGATTGAATAATTTAACTAGCACAGAGGTATTTAACCAACTGTCTGTCTTATCTGGTTGCTGGTGAGTCAATTTATGTTCGTACTCTTTTCCTTGAACCGGTTTATATAGAATTTTTTATTATGAATGTCATCATTGTTCTGTCTAGGTAATTTATCAGTATAAAACTGAAGACTGAAGTGAACTGATTTTCTTAACTCAGAACTTAATTGGGAAGTCCACTTTTTGATTTATATTATAAGTAAGATTTGTTGCATACATTTATGGAATGATTATCGTACCTCTTTTTTCATTTCTCCCGCTTGATCTTGGGTTCAGGCGTTGGTTATAACTTTTTTTTTTACATTTCATGTTTGATGTTCTAGGTAAGGTTTAGGTCCATCGACCTTTTTTATTTACCATATTAATCTTTGTTGTGTCTGATAACTTGCATCAATTCTGATCCCATGTTAGTTTCTGGGTTTCCTAAAGTGGTTGACGTGTGCATTTCTCTTTGATGTTTCATCCAATGTTTGTTGTTGTGCTTGTCAGCTCATGATTTTTTATTAACATATTTGTATGATATGAAATCTGGTCTTTAAGAGAGTGTGTTATCGTTCTACATGTTGAATATAATAATATATCAAAGACCTCTTTTCTGACGGTTTTGGTCTGTTTCACTTAGTAGTATCTTCTTTTATCCTGGAAAGGGGTAGTAGAAACCTTCATTAACTTGTTTTTTATGTGCTTTCTCAGGGATCTGCGGCTTTCTTTGATAGTTTCTATCCCAAGGTCTGAATTTGTTAACTTTTACTTTCAGTTAGGTTTGTTGTTACCTATCCCGATTGATTCGCAGAATGTGTGATTTCTCTGTTTCAGGTTCTAATTTTGGGTTGCTCTGTTGGTTTTGGGTTCTAGTTTTCCACTTCTAATTTTGGGTTGCTCTGTTGGTTTAAGGATGGTTGTTGGTCTCTGTATTGGTTTTTCCTTCTGCGGTTTGGCTTCGTCCAGGAAAGCATATCCTTAGCTGACTTAGTGACTGGTTTTATACTTTTGTGGTGTTCTATATTATATGTTCTTTGAAGTTTCTTTTTTTTCATTTTGTCTAGTAGGAACTTGTATAACCTGATTTTCATTCTCTAACTTTGGGATTCAACAAGGCTTTCGCTGACGGCTTCTATCTTATGGTCTGATTAGTTAAATTTACTTTCAGATAGTTGTGGTGTTTGATATCCCTTAATTGATTCGCAGAATGTGTCCTTTCTCTTATACAGGCTTGAGGATTGTTAGACTTCAAAGAGCTAGCTAATTGTAAACGACCTACTGTTTTGTTTTCCACTTGAATTCAAGGTCGGTTCTGATGGTTGCAGAATGTTCGTTGATGTAACTCTGAATTGGTTTTCCCTTCTGCAGTTTGGTTTGTGTGGGAAGCATATAACTAGATGACGATAGTGAGTGGTTCTAGCCTTTTATGTTGCTCCATATTTTGTATTCTTTTCAAGTTTCTTGTTTTGGCTCATTTTTTCTATTTATCATGAAAAACACTATCATTTTTCCCGATTGCTATGCTCGATTTTTGTATATATTGCTATGTTTGAGGTTAGCAAATATTAGTTTGTCTCACCTGGTTTTTTTATCTTCTCCTTGACTGGAGTTGTAAAACTCGTATTATTTGGTTGTTATATTCTCTCTCGGGTATCAGATGAAGCTTTGGTTAACAACTTCTAGCTTAAGGTCTGAATTTGTTAACTCTTACTTTCGGTTTAGTTAGCTGTTAACTTTCTCTCAGTTGATCTGCAGAATGTCTGATTTATCTCTTTTAGGTTTTAGGATTGAAAGACTTCAGGGAGCTCGCCAACTGGAAAAAACATAATGGATCCTTGTTTTCTTGAGTTTTTAGGTTGTTCTGTTGGTTGCAGGATGTCTGCTGGTCAAACTGTGTAATGGTATTAGCTTCTCCAGTTTGGCTTCGTTCGGGAAAGCATATCACTAGCTCACTTAGTGGGTCTATATTTTGCGTTTTTATCAAGTTTCTCGTATGGGCTCGTGTGGTCTATTTATCATGTAGAATATTGTCAATTTGTTAACCTGACTGTCATGCTTATTTTTTTGCAAGGATATATACACAACATTTTGTTCTGGTGGCAAAGAGGGTGGTGCTTGTACTATAATTTGTTTTTGGTGTTATGCGTCAAGGAATGATATTTGATATTTTCTCTGAAGTACAATCCTCAGTGAAAAAGATCTGTTCTTACTCTTTTCGAACAATAATTTTCTTTGTGGCATCTATTAAAATGAGTAATTAAATTAGCACAGAGGTCTTTAACCAAACTGTCTATCTTATGCAGGAAGCTTGCTTGCGGCATCTATCTGATTGCTGATTGATCCATGCGTTGGTTTCTTTTCTTACTCTTTTCTTTGAACCTTTTTATATAGTATTTTTTAGTAAGTGTAAACTGTAAAGGTGACCATTGTCTTGTCCAGGTACTTTCATCAGTGTAAAACTGGAGACTGAATTGAACTAATAATTGCAACTCAGAATAGAAATGAGAAGTCCACTTTAAATTTATTATTCATAAGAGTTTTTTATATACATTTCTGCAACGATTATCCTTACTCTGCTTTCATTTCTCCCCTGGTAATTGATTCAGGCGGTGGTTATAACTTCTTTTATTTATTTCAGGTTTGATGCTCAAGGTAGCGTAATGATCTGTTGTGTAATTTTTGTGTTAATTCTATGTACTTGGATTCTTTTTCCTTCCTCCTTTATAATTTGTTAGATCTGTTGTGTAAATTTTTCTTAGAATGATTCAATTCCAGGTTTAGGGTTAATTGGGGTCTGATTCAATCCTGTTGCATTTTATTTTTTATGGAGTGTTTGAATTTCGTTTGATCTCATCTTAGGTACTCGTGATTCCTTGTTAACTTATTTTTTCAAGGTCTTCAATAATATGGGCTTTGTTTTTCGTACTGAAGATCGAAAGGGGGTTTGACCTCTCATTGCTGTCTAGGATAGAGTTTTTTGAGGTAGCATTTACCGTATGGTTGCTGCCCTCTTTATTAATCACAATGGAGTACTAAGCTTTCTAATTCAGTTTGTGAAATTATAATGTGCCAGTGCCTGACTGATTGAGAATTCTATTACACCTTCCTAGACTGGAGTTTCTTTGGTATGCAGATGGCAAAAGAGCTGAATGCGATATTGAACCATGGCGAGGCACAACCAGCTGCTAGCTGTACTGAGGATAATGGTTTTGTGTCTTACATTGAACAAATTATTTGTCCTCATTAATGCTATAAGGTTAATGTTATCTTATTTCAATTGTAATTGCAAGTACAAATGGGTACAGTAAGTCAATGACAGATTTATGGATAAATTTCTTATTGTATCAATGCACCTTATTTAATTGATGTATTCTTGTTTCCTTAACTGCAGCATATGTCATAGCTTTTCACGACGGAAGAATTAGCCTCAAAGCTTTTAATAAAGTGCACTCAGTATTGGATCAACAATAATCCTGTAACCCTTCATATTATTTGCTTTCCCTTGGTCCACTAATGGATGTGTACTTGTTTCCTTAACTGCAGAGTCTAACGCTTATAGCTTTCAACGTCGGAAGAATTAACCTCGAAACATTTAAAAGAAGGTACTGAATATTGTACCAACATTTGCTGTCATGTGCTTCTAAGAGAGTAAGTTGTTCATTTTTGCAGCTTGTATTTTTCATGACTAACTAGCAGTTCGGGCGAACCTTTAGTAGTTTCGGCTAATTATCGTCTTTATTCCACCAAAAAAAGGATGAAATTCCCATACGGGTTACCTATCATAAAGATAAAAATTCTGAATTGGTTACTTTTAGTACTTACACAATAGTGAGAGGCATGGCAGTCTCAAGGTGTTTTTTATTTCTTTCTCGTGGTTTGGCAGCAGTTATAATATTGACTTACTATCGAGTCTCTTATTGACTTCGCCTCTTATCGTTACCTTTTTGAAAGCAGTGTTGCTGGACTGTAAATTCTGTAACTAATTTATGCCTTCATAGTTCATATGTCAACTTAGGATCATTCTTTAGGAGAGGAATGGGCGGAGCTCAAATTCATTCTTTTTTTGGATTTATATTCTTATATTGGGTGGTCATGCTGCTTTACTGGTATTTTTTTGAATATTTAGGTTGTTCTGTTGGTTGCAGGATGTCTGCTGGTCAAACTGTGTAATGGTATTAGCTTATGCAGTTTGGCTTTGTTCGGGAAAGCATATCCTTAGCTCACTTAGTGGGTGGTTTTAGATTTTTGTGGTGCTCTATATTTTGCGTTTTTATCAAGTTTCTTGTATTGGCTCATGTAGTCTATTTTATCATGCAGAATATTGTCAATTTGTTATGCTTGTTTTTTATTGCAAGGATATATAACGACATTCTGTTCTGGTGGCGTAGAGGGTGGTGCTTTTACTTTTATTTTTTTTGGTGCTAAGCGTCAAGGAATGATATTTGATCTTTTCTCTGACCAGGAAGAACAATTCTTCAGTGAAAAGGATCTTTTCTTACTCTTTTTGAACAATAATTTTCTTTGTGAGCAATTATAAGTTATGGTTGCTTTAAATGAGTAACTAAATTAGCACAGAGGTCTTTAACGAAACTGTCTATCTTATGCAGGAAGCTTGCTTGCGGCATCTATTTGATTGCTGATTGATCTATGCTTGATTTCTTTTCTGACTCCTTTCTTGGAACCTTTTTATATAGTATTTTTTATTAAGTGTCTACTGTAAAGGTCACCATTGTCTTGTCCAGGTACTTTCATCAGTGTAAAACTGAAGACGGAAGTGAACTAATTCTTGCAATTCAGAATCGAAATGGGAAGTCCACTTTCAAATTATTATTAACAAGAGTTTTTCATATAAATTTCTGCAACGATTATCCTTACTCTACTTTCATTTCTCACCCTGGTCTTTGATTCAGGCGGTGGTTATAACTTCTTTTATTCATTTCAGGTTTGGATGTTCAAGGTAGCGTAATGATCTGTTGTGTAATTTTTGGTTTAATTTTGATGTACTTGGTTTCTTTTTCCTTCCTTTTTTATAATTCGTTGGATCTGTTGTGTAAATTCTTCTTAAAATGCTTCCATTCCAGGTCTAGGTTTTCAATAATATGGGCTTTGTTTTCGTACTGAAGATCGAAAGGGGGTTGGCTTCTCATTGCTGTCTAGCATTGAGATTTTCTAAAAGAACACAAGAGTAACAGTTTCATGTAGGTTCTTCTGGATTATTGCAGGGAAAAGCTGGAGTACAGGTTAGTTTATTTTGTAGAGAAGTCATTGTTCTATGATATCTGATTTTTTGCTCAATTTGTGTAATCATGTTAAACCATCTAATGGATTCAGATATTGCATGTAGTAAATGATTACTTTCATGGATCAATCTCCATTGTGGATGTTATTTTCCTTTATTTCTTTCCGTACGACCCTGTACTGGGTTCTAGTTTTCCAATTTGAATTTTATTATTGGTTTTGTTAGTTGCTGCAGTTTGGATTTTTTTGGGGTAGCTGACTCAGTGAGTGGTTCTAACTTCTAAGCCTTTATCACTTTCGTCATCTCGACTGATATGCTGGATTTGTGTATATATTGCTATGTTAGAGGTTATCAAATGATATTAGTTTGTTTCACCCGGTACTATCTTTTTTTTCTCCTTGACTGGGGTAGTGGGAACTCGAATGACTTGGTTGACACTTACTACCTTAAGGTTGAATTTGTAAATACTTACTTTCTGTTTTGTCAGCTGTTACCTTTCCCTCAATTGATCTGCAGTATGTCTGACTGTATCTGTTTCAGGTTTTAGGATTGTAAGACTTCAGGGAGCTCACCAAATGGAAACAACAACATGGGTCCTAGTTTTCTAGATTTCTTTAGGTTGTTCTGTTGGTGTAACTGTGTTATGGTATTTGTTTCTGCAGTTTGGCTTCCTTGAGGAAAGCATATCACTAGCTTCCTTAGTATGAGGGGTTTTAACCTATTGTGGTTCTCTATATTTTGTGTTCTTTTCCAGTTTCTTATATTGGCTCGTTTGGTCTATTTATCATGTAGAACATTGTTAATTTGTTAACCTGATTTGCCGTGCTGGTTTATTTGCAAGGATATATACCCGCCATTTGGTTCTGGTGGTGCAGAAGCTGATGCTTTTACTTTGAATTCTTTTTGGTACTATGCGTCAGGGATTGTATTTTGAACTTATCCCTGGCCAGGAAGTACGAATCCTTGGTGAAAAGGACAAGTTCCCTCCTTGCGAACAGTAATTTATCTTGTGTGCGAATATAGATTATAGTTATTTAGATTGAGTAATTTTAAACTAGGACAGGTCTTCAACCAACTGTCTATCTTATGCAGGAAGCTTGCATGCGGCATCTATCTGATTGCTGATTGATCTATGCGTTGATATCTTTTCTTACTCTTTTCTTTGAACCGTTTTATTTTGAATCTTTGATTACGTGTATACTGACTTTAACGGTTATCATTGTACAGTCCAGATACTTTCATCAGTGTAAAAATGAAGACTGAAGTGAATTAATTCTTTCAACTAAGAATTGAAATGGAAAGTCCACTTTTATTTATTATTATTAATTAGATTTTTATAATACATTTTTGCAATGATTGTCCTTTCTTTGCATTCGTTTCCCCTCTGGTCTTTGATTCAGCCAGCGGTTATAACTTCTTTTTTTCATTTCAGGTTCAGATGTTCAAGGTAGCATTTCGGTGCATTGAACAGTCTGTGCAGTAAGTAGCTCATTCAAAACAGTTCTTACCAATATATTTCCTCTTAGCTTTGCTCTGTTTAATAACTTACATCGACTCCAATTCCATTTTTTTTCCAAGGTTTCACAATGTGGCTGACTTGTGCATTTTGGTGTCGGACTCATTTGGCCTTTGTTTGCTCCCCTCTGTTGTTTCGTTCAATGTTTATTGTTATTTTGCTTCTCCACTAATTATTTCTTATCAACATCTTTGTGTCTAAGATTAGGTATTTAATATTGAATCTGGTCTTTAAAGAAAGTGTGCTGTCGTTCTAGAGGTGTAACATTATTAAGTCCCCTTTTCAAATTTATTTTCCTACTTCTTCACTCTTTATGTTAGGCTATCAGACGGTTTTAATTTTTGTATACAAGTACCATTTTTTTCCTCTTAGATAGGGGTAGTAGTAACTCATATAAAGTGGTTATTATGTTCTCTCTGACGGATCTGACGAGGCTTTGGTTGACAGTTTCTAGCCTAAGGTCTGAATCAGTTAACTTTTACTTTCAGCTGGGTTTATAGTTACCTACCTTCCCTCAATTGATTGGTATATTATGTGATTTCTCTGTTACAGGTGTTAGGACTTTTAGATTTCAAGGAGAGGGCTAATTGGAAACGACATACCGGATTCTAGTTTCCACTTGAATTTCTGGGTTTTCTGTTGGTTGTAGGAGGGTTATTGGTCTAACTGCGTATTGGTTTTCTCTTCTGCAGTTTGGCGCAGGACATCTGTGAGTGATTAGACATCTGTGGTATTCGACATTTTTGGGCTCTATAGTTTCTTGTTGGCTCGTTTTATCTAGTTGGAACTCGTATAACTTGATTGAATTGTCGTCTCTGGGGGATCTGACAAGGCTTTGGCTGACAGCTCCTATCTCAACGTATGAATTTGTTAACTTTTACTTTCAGTTTGATTTTGTTGTTACCTATATTTCAATTGATTCGCAGAATGTGTGATTTCTCTGCTTCACAGTTTCAGGTTTCAGGATTATTAGACTTAAAGGAGCTAGCCAATTGGAAACGACAATACTACATACTGGTTTCTAGTTTTCCACTTAAATTATTGGGTGGTTCTGTTGGTTGTGGCTTCATTCGCGAAAGCACATCATTTGCTGACTTGGTGATGGATTTTAGCCTTTTGTGTTATTTTATATTTTGTCTTCTTTTTAAGTTTCTTGTTTTGGCTCGGTTTGCCAACTAATCATCTAGAACATTGTCACTTTTGTTATCTTGATTGCTGTGATGGATTTTTGCATATACCTGATATCTGAAATAATGGATAGTAGACTTTTTTCATATTGGTTGCATGGTATTTTAGGTTAATGAGATTAGGTTCACTTAGGACATGCAACGTTCTAGTGTATTTTGCCATTCCTTATCTAGGAAGTTGATTCTTTACTGAATTGATGAATGAAAACGAATTCATTGCCATTTTGGTTTTTATTCTGGATAGGCTGAAATTTTATAGCAAATATACCAGCATCCTCTTGTTATAAGGTGTGGAAAATATATTCGCTTCATTTTGTTGCAATTAACGAATTCATATCTATATTTTGAGGTTGAAGAGCTGATACAAGTATAAAAATTTAAGTTTCTTTTTGTTCTGTTTGGCTTTCTGTTTTATATTTCTTTTTGGCACTAAGTTCACATTGATTTTGTAGTTGTCGTTGTTATGTTCTTTTCATTGTATATTGGAAAGGCTTTAGAGACAAGTTCATAGTACACAAACACTTGTTATTTTCTCATCGTTTGTAAGCATTCAGCAATCCTGCTTAGATTCATAGTTTTCATGCCCAAGGATGCAGATTCTTATCGCATGGCCTGAAAATTTACGAAGAGTGTGATATTGTTAAGACTATCTGAAAACAGTGAATTCTGTTCCTCTTGCTTAGGCTTTAACTTTAGTTCTTAAGTGTTGCTTAGGTACTCAGAAGTGTGTTTCCACTCCATCTTTTGTTTAGCTCTTCCATTTTGGCAAGCCTCCCTAGTCAATGTGCTCTATACTTGTGTTTTTAAATTTCAAACATAAATAGTCAAGGTTGCATGTTCAGTTACTCTAGTGATTCTGTCAGTGTCACTACTCAATCATTTTCTGTACTTTAAATCACTATTTGGTTGCCAAAACTGAGGTAACAACAGTTAGAACTGGGAGAGCTCTTTTCTTACATAGTAACATAAGTATCCCACTACATATGCCTGGTCTTCCAAAACTGAGATACACTGAAATGGTACCTACTTGCTAATTTTGAGGTCTCAAGGCTGAGAAACTATAATTTTGAGGTCTCAGGACTGAAATGGTACCTACTTGCTAATCTTGCAACTGTCCACTTTTTGCGAGAATGCAGTTGTTACTTTCACAGTTTAGAAGCGATAAACAAGACAAGAAGCTTTATTTGATTTCCTAACTTTGTACTTCTGCATTTTGAGGGAGGCTGCAACTGTCCACTTTTTGCGAGAATGCAGTTGTTATATACTCACCATGTGAGTATCTCTCTGGATTCATTAACTACTTTTCAAACTAGCACACCTGAATTCATATTTTCTGAATTATGATTTTTTTTTTTTTAATATCTGCCACATAATGTGCATTTACCATGGTGAGCTGTCTTATCATTATTTGATTCAATCACTATAAGTCGATATAAATTAGGAATCAACTTGATTTTTGAGGTAGCACGTACCATAGGGTTGCTGGCCTCTTTATTACGCACAATGGAGTGTACTAAGCCTTCTAATTCAGTTTATGAAATTTTAATGGTGCGTGACTGATTGAGAATTCCATTACACTTTCTTAGACTGGAGTTTCTTTTGTATGCAGATGGCAAAAGAGCTGAACGGGATATTGGACCATGGCAAGGCACAACTAGCTGTTAGCTGTACCGGGGATAATGGTTTTGTGTCTTACCTTGAAATAATTATTTGTCCTCATTAATGCTACAAGGTTAGTGTTATCTTATTTCAATTGTAATTGCCAGTACAAATGATGGGTACATTAAGTCAATTACAGATTTAATGGATAAATTTCTTATTGTATCAATGCACCTTCTAGACATGAGCATGCTTTGTACTCTGTCTATGAGTGGTCATATTTATGCATTTGATGTTTGTTTTTTATGCAGTCACTAGCATTTCACGTGGTGGACTACTTGGTGGTTCAGTAGGAATTACCTTTCTAGTAGGTAAAGTCCCTTATGTAAGACGCACTGTAGAAGGTGACTATATAACTATATGATTGACTTTTAAAGACCGTAAGTGTTTTTACCAACATGTGATCTCCTTTATCAGATTTCTTTTGTGTTTCTCCACAGTTGCAATGGTTATTTCAACTCATTGATTTATCTCCAGGAAGCTGTTATTGTTAACATTGGAAAGCTGCAAAATCGTAATGGATGACTTCAATGAGTATTTCTTGAGTTTTCTATTTAGGCTGCTAGTTATTTTACTTGAAACTTTGTTCGTTGTGTAGCCATTCTCAATGTATCTGAATGTCAGGGGCTTGCTTTGAGTTAAATTGGCCACCGAAGAACAGTTCATATTTACTGCTCCCTTAAGGGCAGAAACGGGTCAGAGTAATTCATCTATTTATTATCTTCTTGGATCTTCTTGTCTTGTAATGGAACTTGGTGTTTCATTTTTTTCTTGAATTTCCGCTGACATCTAAAAGCAGTTTTGTGGAGCACCTGACATTTCTTCCCCGTTATTGAGGTTTTCATCTACCATGGTTATCTTTTTTTGGTAAGTCAAAATTTTATTTAGAGCGAAGAGAATTACATAATTATTGTTTGGTCTTAATGTTTCAGGTTTGTTACTTCTGGTTATAAATTGGTCAAACACTCAATATCTTTCCCTTGGTCCACTAATGGATCTGTACTTGTTTCAGGTTTGTTACTTCTGGATCAACAATAAGCCTGTAAAACTTCATATTGTTTGCTTTCCCTTGGTCCACTAATGGATGTATACTTGTTTCCTTAACTGCAGAGTCCAAAGCTTATATCTTTCAACGTCGGAAGAATTAACCTCGAAACTTGTAAGAAGGTACTTGAATATTGGACCAACATTTGCTATCATGTGTTTCTTAGAGGGTAAGTTGTTCATTTTTGCAGCTTGTATTTTTCATGACTAACTAGCAGTTTGGGCGAACCTTTAATATTTTCAGCTGATTATCTTCTTTATTCCTCAAAAGAAATAGAATGAATTTGTTATATGGGTTACCTATCCTAAGGCAGAAAACTCTGAATTGATTACTTTTTGGGGCTTACACAATAGTGAGAGCCATGGCAGTCTCAAGGCGGTTTTTATTCAGTTCTCGTGGTTTGCAAGCAGCTATAATGTTTCTTATCCTCGAGTTTCTTATTGAATTCGCCTTTTATTATTACCTTATGAAAGCAGTGTTGCGTAGTGAGAGGCATGGCAGTCTCAAGGCGTTTTTATTCGTTTCCCTTGGTTTGGCATCAACTCAGCAGCTATAACATAGGATTATTCACGAGTCTCTTATTGACTTCGTCTCTTATTGTTCCCTTTTGAAAGCAGTGTTGCTAGACTGTAAGTTCTGTATCTAATTTATGCCTCCATCTTTCATATGTGAGAGAGGAACGAGCGGATCTAAAATTCATTCTTTGGTAATGCTCTGTTTGACGGGTATATCTTGCGTTTTTGCTTAAGTTCCTGGCTTGTAACTCTTGTCAGAAATGGCTGATTAGTATTTTCAGTTGAGTGGATTCATGAGGTACTTGTACCCCTAATCGACCTTTTAAATTTTATTTTATTTGAAAGAACTTGACCTTTTAGAAGTGTTTGCCCGAATCTGGTTGTCCTTGACCTTCTTATCTATTGAGATTGTTGTTTGAGAGGGTGGGTGATATTTGAGGTAACCACTATTAACGCAGTAAAGGCCATCTGCTCAGAATATTTTCTTGTCCATGGTTCATTGGGTCACTGTTTGTTCATTTTTGTTTTAGTCCATTGGGTTATTGATTTTTAAATGCTACGAAAGACTGCGTATTTGGGAATGTATTGTCGTATTTGATACTACTGATATACTTCATATGTAAAATGTATTGGTTTTATCTTTATACTTATCTAACTACAAGTTTTTCCAGGCTTATTCATGACCGTCCCAAAACTAAGGTTTGCATGAACAGGAAAATTCTACAAGGTATGATGTAGCGATAATTATTATTAAGGTAGGTACGTACTATTAACTCACTTTTTTTGTTTCCCGTTAGTGTTGATTTTTTTGTTAATCTAGGTTTTTAAGATTTGAATGTGGATAAAAACAGCATGGTCTTTCAGTGTCTGTTCTGAAGCATGCTCTAGGTTTCTAAAATATCAGACTAAAATTAAGATACCCTTGTGATTTTGATTGAACTAAAACACTAGAACAGAAGAGGAGAAATGTAATAAAAGGAAGTATAAAGTTATTGGAGGAGCCATGATACTTGGATATGTTTATGTGAAATTTTGATTGGCAGAGATCGGTAAACCCACTATCCCTATTGGCTGAGAGAGGAGGTTTGAGCATTGATGATTGTAGAAGGGACACGTGGCAGCATCAGATCTGCTGGAATGGTTTTTGGTCATCAAAACCTCTCACGTGATTGGCTTTTCGGATTTAAAATAATTATATCATCTTCACACCAAATATTTGGATGTACCGGGTTACCGTAACCTGCAATGAGTAGTGTTCACTCCTCATCAACGGGTAAGACTTCATTCTCAACCATCCAACGGATCACATCTAACCCTAAGAAATACTTGATCTGGCTCTTATTTTTCATATTCACTTTTCCATTTCCGTCGCTGATCAATTACTAATGATTTCAAATCTTCCATCATCATCTTTGTTTTCACGATTCTTATTATTTTTATTGAAACCAAATCTTTTAATTTTTTAGTTTGATTCAGATGGTGGTGGTGGAGACGAAAAAGCATCAAGTTATGTTTATGGTTTTATATGCTATGATAATTGTTTCTTTAGTACTAATAACTTCACTTCTTTTTAGCATCATTTCTGGTGAGATCTTTGTTATTTTTTTTTAACTAAATCCAGTTTTCTAATTTTCTAGGTTTAACATTTGGCTTCTCCGGTGGTGGGGTTTTCACAAGATTTGTCATGTTTCCAAAATATTATTATTATTTTTTCCTGATGCAGTTTTATTGTTGCTACACAAATTACATCATTCCTCCTGGGCATGAGGTTTTCAGTTCGCGCTCCTAATGCATTTCTTTTACTTTCTTTCAATGTCAATACTTGCATTTAGTGCTCGTAAGATGGATTGGTTTTTCTCTTACATATGTTATTCTATTTTCATTGTTCTTATTATTTTTAACCGAAACTTGAGTTTTTTTATTTTGTAGGATTGGGATTAGGATTCTCAAATGGTGGTAAAGACGAAGAAGCATTAAGTTATGTTTATGGTGTTAAGTACTAAGTTAATTGTTTCGTCTGCTAATAATTTCAGATCTTTCATCATCATTTCTAGAGTCAGGAAAGCTTCCATATCATCGGGAAAATGTAGTTTATCAAGCTAGCATATCTAACAAACTTTTTCCAGTTACTTCCCTTCCCAAACAGTTGATTAATCATTTCCTAAGTTAGTAGCTCTACAAAGATTATAAGGATCTCAAATATTGTATAAAATTAATCATGAAAAATAGGTGCACTAGATACTTAAGATGGTGGAACCTGTTGTGTTTCCACAACAAATCAAACACAGGGATAGTGTCTCTCAATTTTCACGAATTGAGCCTTCTGGTTCAAAGAATGCAGCCTAAAGAACAAAAGTTCTGATTATTGGATAATATTTGATTCATAAGAAAAAACACCTAATCCTCTTACATATTTAAAGCATCAAACCCTATCTCGTCCTCTTACATATTTAAAGCATCAAACCCTATCTCGGGATTCTCTCACTCATAACTCGACACTTGGCTATATCATAGAGACTCTATCTTAACTACTTATATTAAGCTATCGACTTATTTAGTTGAGGGCACCATTGATAAAGGCACCTAGGTACATGACATTACCACTCCCTTTAAAACAATCCTTGCCCTCAAGGATTGGAATTTGGAAAATGAGCAGTGACATTTGAAGCATCTTCCCATGTGGCATTTTCTGGTGTGGCATTGGTCTATTGAATGAGCCATTGCTCCATAGTGCCCGGATCTGATGATGTTTCTAGTTCCAAGGAAAACTGCAGGTGAAAGAACTATCTGGCCTTCAACATCCACTCTAGGTAGATCTGGAGGTGTGAACCTGACCAATCTTTTTCTTCAGTTGGGACACATGGAACATGATGAATTTTGGAGATGCTAGGTAGTTGAAGCTTGTAGGCCACTGCACCAATCTTCTGGATGATTTGGAAAAGCCTATAGTACTTGGCAGAGAGCTTGATATTTCTCCTCAAAGCAACGGAAGATTGTATGTAGGGTTGGAGCTTTAAGTACATACGATCACCCAGGCCAAAAGATCTGTCAACTTTCTTCCTGTTAGCATAAAGTTTCATCCTTTCTTGAGCTTTGTGTAGTGTCTCCTTAAGAATGTCAATAGTGGCATCTCTCTCCTAGAGGAACTCTTCAACATCTGCAACATAAATAGTTATTGTGGAAGGAAAAGCTATGTGTGGTGGATCATAGCCATATAAGGTTTTGAAGGGACTCATCTTGTGGCTGGTATGGAAATTGGTGTTGTACACCACTCTGTCAGTGGTAACCAGTTAAACCACTTCCTTGGTTTATGACTAGTCATGCATCTGAAATAGTTTTCCAGGCAAGCATTCACTCTTTCAGTTTGACCATCAATCTGAGGATGGTATGCTGTGCAGAGGTTTAAACTTAAGTTCAGGGTCTTGAAGAGGTCTTGCCAAATGATAGACCATGACGACTATGGGGAAATGATAGACCATGGAGAAATGATTGATTTCGAGTTAGTTATAATGTATAAACTTAGGGTTTAAATGATGAATCTGAGTATAAGGAAGACGATGAGAGACTGAGATTGAGGCGGAGAATAACAATTAGGTTTCAATTTGGGTTTTCATTCATTTAGGAATAGAAACTGAGATGCTGTGAGAGATCTGAGAGAGAAGTGATAATAGAGGAGATAAGAAAACCTTGGGAGTTGGGAGCATAGAAACTATTCCCACCCGCAGACGTAATTATACTCCTTCTAGAAGCTCCGTTTATTTACTAAACTAACTTTAATATTAGACTTCCACATGAGCTTATTTTGTTTTTCCGTGTTTTTCGTTATAAAAAAACTACATTTGGAAGTCCAATATACAGAGAAAGGCCTCGGAAGTCTTATTTATAAAGCCCAAATAGACTTAAAAACTCATTTTCCACTAGTATTGTTATGCTTCCCGGTACATGTCATGTCTCATGGTACCTGTCATGCTCCCTAGTATTTGTCCTGCTCTTTAGAACCTGTCCTGCTCTCTGAGCTAGCATCCTCACGAAGTCAGCATCTTTACGACGACAACATCTCACGACATCACCTTCAGGCACCATCTCGGTCCACTCCTCTATTCTTTGAAGCTTCCATTAGTACCTCTTCAATATACAAATTCAAATATCGACAACAATCGACAAAGAACGGGTCAAGACATCCTTCAAGAAAAGTGTTCGTCTATGTCTCAAGTCTTTAGTCAAGAGACCAACTAAGCAGCACATCGTTGGTCCCCATCTTCTTTCCTCCCGTCCTCATGATCCCAAATGATAGACCATGACGACTTTTCGTACTACGACATACCATAATGGGACATCAATCGGAGACCTGAGCTAGGAGTATGGATCTTACATTAAAGTCTACAAGATATGAAAATTCACACGGGATTAGTAATCACAAATGTTTACGCATGGTTGCCTGACCCAGACAACTCCAAATCGAGTAATTATTTTTTTTGCATATGATAGCTTGGTCTCTTGGCTTCAAAAGTTGGGGTCAAACGTCAAAATCCGACATCGTATGAAACTTCAAAAGCTTCGAAAGCGAATGGTGTGCAAACTAGGGTTTCCAAACGGGATTCAGAAGACTCAACATTATAGAGACCTTGTCTACCCGTGGACTTTCATCTTCTCAGAAATACTATCATGTCAGGTCGCACTTCATCTCCCAAGAAGACCTCATCAACCTTTCTACAACAAGAGCATTGGAGTCCACTGCGAACCTCACCTGCAGTTCTGATCTACCATCAGCTTCTTCTGTCGGTTTCCAGTATTTTGAACTTTCCTGTTACTAGATACAACTCAAAATATCGTCTTCAGGTGTCATGTCCCTCATCTACTGATGCTATCACTAGCAATTGATGCATACTCAAAATCTAAGCAAGCACTGGAACCAACTAGTTACAAGGAAGTTTAAATCTAAGGATTAACTCCGCATCAAAGACATTGCCAGGAGGAACAAAGGTAATAATATTTCTTGCTAGACACGTACATGAAGAGTCGATCCAGCTAACTTGATCCTTTACTTGAGATGAGGCGGACCTTTTTTAAAAAAAAGAAAGATAGAAAGCGCCGACCATATCCCTTTTGTTGCTCACGGCAAACTGGCATTCCTGGCAATGACGAAGGCATCTACTATAGCCAGCCAAGTTTTACATTAAAAGGCACATATTTCAATATCAGGTAACCAAGTTTCTTCCTGACCAATGGTGCTCCTCATAGCCGTACTCTTCATGACCTTGTTGGTAGCTGCTCAACGAACGTAACTGGATCAGAAGTTCAACTTAGCTACGCTTCCGTTGACTCACGAATTATAAATTCCTGGCAAGAATGTGGGTATCTATTATCCCCATCCTAGTTTTACGTTAAGGGGAAAATATCTCAAACATCCAAGAAGCTAAGTATACCTTCTTTTACTCTTAAATTTTAAATTATGCGTATATAATCATTATAAGCATATTGTCACAATCTAGTGCTTACTGTGCAACATTATTGTTGCTCACTAAGCACGGGACTTAATGTAGATGGTGAATTATTGACAAGGGTTAAAATTATAAAATTGCCCTCTGCCAAGCAGCGGGAATATAACATCACCCGTGAACACTTAGGCGCATATGCCTAGCTCCATAAAAAAACATAGAATATTATATCTCTACTTATATTCGCAAGCGAATTAAGAATACAAATTCTCTACAAACACTTTAAAATGGCCTCGCAGCCTCCTCAATACTCATAATATTCATGCCATAATCGAACTAGTCTCAAGTCGCATAAATTCCACAGCTGAATTCCTTAAACTTGTCTCGGGTGATCGTTGATGTTCTGATAACATCTATCAAATTCGGGAATAGCTAATGCTTACATCCCAAAAATAGATTCTAGCTTAACGCTTCATTCGCAACGAATACTCCTCAAATTGCTATTCCGAGCACAATTATGCTACTTTAGCATTATTTTTAAATATAAGCTAGAAATTATGCGCCACTCCTCTCGGATGCACCTTAATCAAGAAGCAATGCCGTAAAAGACATGTTGAACCTCTGATCCAGGATAACCCTACCCTTTTCTCATATTAGCGCCAAGTTAGCACTAGCTATTTTGTTTATCACCACATTGGCACCAGTTAGCTACATTAGCGCTAACCCTAGCACCTGAGAAGCGCCAACTAACCTAAAATGGTCTTAGCTAGCACATCTTGGCCTAATGAGGCCTTAGCTAGCATATCACCATCTTGGCACCTCAACCCTAGCACTAAAAGTACTAACCCTAACCCTGGCGCCAAAAGTGCTAACTCTTCTTGTCCAAGTGCCTTAGACAAAGCGTCCTCGAGAACGCATATCATGACTAGCCACTATCTAGTGCGTCACATGCTTCAGTGTGCCTCTAGCTAGCACGACCCCAAATCCTGATGTGCCCCTAGCAAAGCCTAGTGCGTCCCTAGTGGCTCGTGCGCCCAAGGCTAATGCGTCACTACCATGCTTGATGTAATTTTTAATAGTGGTAAATAGGGTTTGATTCTCGGACTTGTGAAGATTCGATTTCTAGATCTAATTTTAAAACCTAAAAAAATAAAGAGGATTAAAATAAATTTGATTTGAAATAGATGAGAAGAACTAGGGTTAAGGATTCCACTTTTAACCGATAACTCAAGTGATAAAATCGTCCAATTCTTGTGTTCAGTTTAATCAAAACATTGCCAAAGTTAGGTTCTCAAAATAATAGTAGTAAATCATAAGCATGAGACATCAAAAGCAATAAACCGAGCATGAATCATCAAAAGAAAACACAACTACTTGATAAAAACCATTTTTTCAATTAATTCAAAGCAATTAATAAATAAAATAGAAGTTACCACTTAATTGTTGGAAAAATAGCTTCCTCCGTCGCCCCAGTGATGATGATTAGCTCATTGTAATGGAAACACACTCAAAATAGGTTTTCATTGCTCAAAAAGTGCTTACAATGGTGAAAGAGAAGTAACACAAGAGTTTTGATACGCTTATAAATGTTACAAAGAAGTGTAGTATGTGTTACAGAAGAAAGAAAAGAGAACAGGAAAGAAAGACGGACTTGAAGTGCTCCAGGAATCGCGACTACATTTAGCATATGTAATAAGCCGTTAAACCACTAGGTGTCCCTAGTGGACGAGTTTTTTCTCGTGAGGGTTTACAAGAGGTATACCCACAAAACCTTTACTCCAAATTCTAGCGACTCGTGAATGATTGAGGATAGACACTACACAAGATATTTAGTTGGCTTACTCAATTCTTCGGCTATGGGAATCATTACCCTATATGAGTCCAGTTGCTGTACACGAGTGTTTACTCAAGCATATTGAAATTCATATATAAGACAACAGAGCTCTACTCAGATAATCGTTCAACCACAAGACTCAAAATCTATCAAAGTTCAATCACATGAAAAGATTTAGAAGATGGATGTGGAAAATATGAAGTTTGAGCATGTTGACTAAGGTGAACGGTGTTTCCCATATCTGTCTGAAGGTTAGTGCCAGGATGAATCCTAATAGATTGAGATACATGGTCTTAATCGTAATACTAATATCGATTCAACTGGTATATACAAGGGTCCTAGCGATCGATTTATTAAAAATAAAACAACTATAAATGTACTGACAACATGATTAGATCAAATTGTATCCAAGCGCATGGTTCTTATCAACATCTTACATGATAGTTCTCATGGATCCTATGTTCCACGCTTGCTTAGGCGACGGAGACAGGGAGAACACACACATATTGCTATCAAAGTGTCAATACTTGATATTTTTTTCATTTTATTCTTCTTTTTTCACTTTTTTTCATTTTTTTTCGTTTTTATTTTTTATTTTATTTTTAATATAGTCTAAATAATCTCAAACACTCTACTCCATCCTGGCGGTGATAACAATTCGATACTTGTGCCTCACCAAATAATTTAAAGAAACACAAAAATTACAAAAATAAAAACTGAATGTGATATGGTCGAGCTAGACTCCGAGATGTGGTGACAACTATCATGTTTTTTCTAACACCTGAACTCTGTCCTTTTATGAATAAACCATTTAACTGGGCACACCAATTCCTATAGAAAAAGAGCTAAGTTTCCATCTACTTAGAATGGTTAGTGTCACCCTGAAGTGTTCACACGCTTTCTAAATTCTAGAGATTTATTATTTCATTAAAAGTTTCTCCCTTACCCCCAAACTTAAATCAAACAGTGTCCTCAATGTTTGTAAAGATGAATGATTAAAAATATGAACAAGGAGAAACTGTTACCACTTCACGAAAAGGAGTTAAGGAAAGATATTACCGTGTCACATGAGCATGGATTACCTCCCAAGAAGTGCTAAGTTTAAAGTCTTCAGCCAGACTAAGAACAAATTAGTCACCTCATGAAATCATATAGCAATAGTCGGAACAACTGTGGGTCATCTGAATCAAATATTACTATCACAAATAAGAGAAAACTGCAACAGGCCAAGAAAATGAACAAACCGAGCACACCCTTATCTAGTTTTCTGTAGACAACTACTTCTAGCTGTGGTTCAGGTTCAAGCTCTATAAAAGGGTCTAGATAAAATATTTTCATGGGATGGATTTCCTCGTAGGCAGGATCAAAATAATTAGGTTGTAGAGTCCGGAATAACTCAACTAAGAACTTAGAAGCACATAATAATAACCTGAATAATTGTGGATCCTCAAAGTCAATTAGATTTGACTCACACAATTGACTACTATGAAGGTGGTTATTCTTAAACAAATGTGTCAATTCTAATTCCCTAAAGTAATTAGGCTTAGTCTTAAAACTTAATAAATGACAAATTTGAAATTCATATGTTCCCACATATGGAAAAAAATATTTTGGTGGGAAAACAAAGTCAATCTTGGTATTATTTCCTAGATAAACCACATCGACCAGATGATGGGTTTTTGACAACTGAACTTCTTCCTGGACATCAACAGGCTCAGAGAATCTAGTTTGAAGATGATCTTGTAAAATGGTAGAGGTGCATATGTCAAGTCCCAAGTTAGGGACCTTTAAAAGATTCAAAGGTAAAGCACAGAGAGAATGATAATCACCCCCAAACTTAGAGATTTCAGTGTCTCTAGATAGACTAATCACAATTTCCCTAATTTCTAGATCGTCAGATTCCCGAAAATGGTCAATTGCTTCTTCTAGGTTATAATCAGGTGATGCATCCTCACTCATATTTAAAATCTCTACGAGTCTATCATCTTCGTCAGAGACTATTGTCTTCGAATCGTTAGACTTTAAATCACTAGTCTCAGGATAAACTCGTTCCTCTAAACCATTATCGGCTTTTAAACAAGAAAATTTTATATCGTCTAAAACAGTGGTATTTTTAGTCAAATCCTTTTCCTTTTGAATAGGTGAATAATCACTAAAATTATTTGGATTTGAACATAACACTATCATCATGAAGCATAATTGGATTGATAATTTCCTGATCACTCTGCTTGTATATTTCAAGTTCTTCATCAACACGATCCTCATCATCATAATAATATGAAGATGTTTGAACCTCGTCTAAATAAGTAGTTTTACCAATTTTATCCTCGTCCTCTTGACTAGGTGAATAACTATCAAGGGTAGCACTATAATGGAAATTAAGATTATTTTGAGCAATATTATTCTTTGCAATACTTTCATTTACACTTAATGCAAATCTATTTGTATTCTAAGCCAACTGCTTTAGGGATTCGTCTAGAAAAATAGTTGGACTACTAATTATTCCCCCCAACGTAATACGAACCTATTTGTATTCTCAGCTAACTGCTTGAGGGATTCTTCTAGAGAAACAGATGGATCATAAGGAGTACTAAATAGCAACTTCTCGTGTGATTCCTCTAGAGGCATAATAGGTTCATTATAAGGACTATTAGGTTGCATCTTCTTTAGGACTTCCCTCCAAGACAAAGAACTTGAATCATCATAGGGAGTACTAGATTTCATCTGCTTTAGGGCATCCCTCCAAGACAAAGAACTCAAATTTTGCTCATGTGATTCTTTTAGAGAAAGATTTGGGTTATCATAGGGAGTACTAGATTGCATCTTCTTTAGGGCATCCCTCCAAGATAAAGAACTAGATATTTGCTCATTTTCATATTCATATGACGGGTGTATGTACGAATAGTAATTGGGATCACCCTAGTATGAGTAATAACCTCCAAAAGGTTGGTGGTGATCCCTATTACTATCCACACAATGTTGATAGTATGGATAATGTCTATTTTGAAATTCAGTCGGATATTCATTGTACTGGTCCTCATAATACCAGTTCGACATTTTCTAAAACTTCCTAATATATTAAAAATATCTAAGAAAATAAATCCTAACATGAAGGGGGTTCTAAACATTCACAAACAAGGACGACTCAACCAAATCAAACCTATTTGAGTCTAGCAAACAAAAAGAATGATGGATCCACTTAGATTGTTTCTAGACCAGCTTTTATTCCTTCGAAAGGCAACTAGTTACAGTTTTAGCAAACCTCTTAGAACGATCCGAATTAGATTAAGTCGAAGAGAAATAGGATAAGCTCTAAGAAGCTTTGATAACCCTGTCTCTTTGGCACTTTTCCATGGGTTACAAGGCGGCTCTAATCAAATTAAAATAATCTTCCTGAACTTCGAGTTAGGATAATAAAGTAACCAGTATAGTCCTTTTGAACTAGTTTCCTATAAGCTCGTTACCCTATCGGTCTCTTTCTATTCAAAATTTTAAGGTTTAGGTTCGCGTTTGGTAACATGTTCCTAAAGCAGGCAAGAAGGAAACAGTGATGAAATCCGAGTCCTTATCTTGTATGGCCAGTTCTTGCCCTTTACTAGAAAAGTAAAACCGTATTCAATTCATCAACATATATGCATACGAAGGAATACAGTAAACTCACTTGCAGGAGATTCATGGGTTGATCGAGTCTTACCTCCCGTACCATACGGGGGATGAATCGGTTGTAGTCGACTCAAGCCACCGACTCCTGTGTCAGTGTGCGAACCTAAGGGGCCGAGAAAATATCGTAATTGTCTTCCTTCCCTATAACAGTTTATATTTAAATTACCTTTCCGTAGGGTTTAAAAATAATAAAATGTCCAAAGTCCAATTGGGCTTATTTCTGGACATGATTAGGCTCGGGAAACAGTTCTTGAAGATAGTTTCTTAATATGGTAGAGGAACAAACATCAAGTCTCAAGTGAGGGACTTTTAAAAGGGTCAAAGGTAAAGCACAATGAGAATGATAATCACCCCCAAACTTAGAATTTTGGGTGTCTCTAGATAGACTAATCACAATTTCCCTAATTTCTAGATCATCAGATTCCTGAAAATGGTCAATTGCTTCTTCTAAGTTATAATCAAGTGATGCATCCTCACTCATATTTAAAATCTATACAGGTCTATCTTGGTTATCTAATACTATTATTTCTAAATCGTCGGACTCTAAAACAGTATTTTCAGGCTAAACTCGTTCCTCTAAACCATTATCGTCTTCAAAACAAGAAAATTCTACATCGTCTAAAACAATGGTATCTCTAGTCAAATCCTCTTTTTTTTGAATAGGTGAATAGTCATTGAATTTATTTGGATTTGAACCAGAAATAACACTATCATCATGAAGCAAAATTGGAGTGACGATTTCTTGATTACTCTGCTTGTATATTTCAAGTTCTTCACCAATACAATCTTCATCATCAAAATAATATGAAGATGTTTGAACCTCGTCTAAATAAGTAGTGTTACCAATTCTATCCTCGTCATCTTGAATAGGTGAAGAATTATCAAGGGTAGAACTATATTGGAAATTAAGATCATTTTGAGCATTATTATTCTTTGAAGAAATTTCATTCATACTTAATACGAAACTATTTCTATACTCTCTCATCTGCCTTGTATCCTCAGCTATCTGCTTAAGGGACTCTTCTAGAGAAAGAGTTGAACTACTAATTGTCCCCCCCACACTTAATTTAAACTCATGTGTTATCTCAGATAACTTCTTGAGTGATTCTTCTAGAGGTGTAATAGGTTCATGATGAGTACTAGGTTGCAACTTCTCTAGGGCATCCCTCCAAGACAAAGAACTCGAATTTTGCTTATTTTCATGTTCATAAGACGGGTGTATGTATAAATAGTAATTGGGATCACCTTGGTATGGGAAATAACCTCCAAAAGGTTGGTGATGGTCCCGATTACTATCCACACCATGTTGATAGTACAGATAATGTCGATTTTGAAATTCAGTCGGATATTCATTGTATTGGTCATCATAATACCAGTTCGACATTTTCTAACAAAAACTTCCTAATAAATTTACAAAAAATCTAAGAAAATAAATCCTAACAGGAAGGGGTTCTAAACATACACAAACAAGGCCGACTCAACCAAATCAAATCTATTTGAGTCTCGCAAACAAAAAGCCTGATGGCCACTTAGATTGTTTCTAGAACAGCTTATATTCCTTCGAAAGGCAACTAGTTACAGTTTTAGCAGACCTCTTAGAATGATCTGAATTAGATTAAGTCGAAGAGAAACAGGATAAGCTCTAAGGAGCTTTGATAACCCCGTCTCTTTGGCACTTTTCCCTGGGTTACAAGGCGGCTCTAATCAATTTAAAATAATCTTCCTGAATTTCGAGTTAGGCTAATAAAGTAACCAGTACAGTCCTTTTGAACGAGTTTCCTATAAGCTCATTACCCTATCGGTCTCTTTCTAGTCAAAATTTTAAGGTTTAGGTTCGCGTTTGGTAACGTGTTCCTAAAGAGGGCAAGAAGAAAACGGTGATGAAATCCGAGTCCTTATCTTGTATGGACAGTTTTTGCCCTTTACTAGAAATGTAAAACCGTATTCAATTCCACAACATATATGCATACGAAGGAATACAGTAAACCCACTTGCAGGGGATTCGTGGGTTGATCGAGTCTTACCTCCCATACCAGACGGGAGATGAATCCGTTGTAGTCGATTCGGGCCACCGACTCCTGTGTCAGTGTGCGAACCCGAGGGGCCGAGACAATATCGTAATTGTCGTCCTTCCCTGTAGCAATTTATATCTAATAATACCCTTCTGTAGGGTTTAAAAATAATAAAATGTCCAAAAGTCCAAAAGAAAGTCCAAACAGAATGTCCAAAATAAAAGAAAAATTACAGAAATAATAAAGATTCCTAATACAATTTTCTAAGAAAAAAATAAAAACTCTAAAAAAAAAAATCTAAAAAAAATATCTTTGTCTTCTTCTTCGTTCTTTAATCTTTAACTTTTAACTCCAAGTCCTTAACTTTAACTTCAAGGCTTTAATCACCAAATTCTGTGGATTTATTTCCTTTCAATCCAAACTCCAAACCGGTAGCAAAAAGAGAAATACCCAAAGAAACGTAAAATAGAAAAAATAAAAAATAATACTAAAAACAAAATTAAAAACCTAAAAATAAATCTAAAATTCTAAACCTAAAAAAAATTCCGCGTCGGCGCCGCCAAAAATTGATGTGATTTTTAATAGTGGTAAATAGGGTTTGATTCTCGGACTTGTGAAGATTCGATTTCTAGATCTAATTTTAAAACCTTAAAAAATAAAAAGGATTAAAACAAATTTGATTTGAAATAGATGAGAAGAACTAGGGTTAAGGATTCCACTTTTAACCAATAACTCAAGTGATAAAATCGTACAATTGTTGTGTTCAGTTTAATCAAAACATTGCCAAAGTTAGGTTCTCAAAATAATAGTTGTAAATCGTAAGCATGAGACATCAAAAGCAATAAACCCAGCATGAATCATCAAAAGAAAACACAACTACTTGATAAAAACCATTTTTTCTATTAATTCAAAGCCATTAATAAATAAAATAGAAGTTACCACTTAATTGTTGGAAAAATAGCTTCCTCTGTCGCCCCAGTGATGGTGATTAGCTCATTATAATGGAAAAGCACTCAAAATAGGTTTTCATTTCTCAAAAAGTGCTTACAATGGTGAAAGAGAAGTAACATATGAGTTTTGATATGCTTATAAACGTTACAGAGAAGTGTAGTATGTGTTACAGAAGAAAGAAAAGAGAACATGAAAGGAAGACGGACTTGAAGTGCTTCAGAAGCTTAATGCACGACTGTATCAGCGACAATAATAACTACAATTTCTTCCCTCCTTATGTTCTTCTTCTTCTCTCTCACAGCAGTAGAACTCGTTTCTTCCTGAATTTTTTTGCGGTGATCTATGCCGCCTCCTGATAGCGATTTCTTCACTTCTCTTCGGTATATATAAGGTAAGCAAACCCTAGAGAGTCTTCTAAGTCGATTAGAACTCTTAAAACGCGTCCAACTCAATCCCAAATTCTTTGTTATCCGAAACTTTCCCGAACTCCATTTTTCCGGCCAAATTCACTTCCGTGTCCAATTCTTTCGGCTAAAACACGTTTTTGACGTGTGTTGTTGATATTCTAGCTATCTTATTCACTTTGGGTGAATTAGATTCACCCCAAATCACTAAAATTACGTACACATAAGTGAACAGAAGCTTCTCCAGATGATTTCTCTTATTCTCGCCATTTTCAAGTATTTGAATTAAAGGGGGGTGCCCCCAATCCAAATTGTGGGTGCCTTAATCACTTTTGCTGGTGCCTTTAACACTTTTCGAGCCGATTTTTCCGCAAATGTTTATTTCTCAAGAATACCTACAAAAACACAAAAAACCATAAAAAGTACAAAATCGAACACTAGTAAAATAGGTCGAGCGCAATTTAAATACAAAAATGTGTTTATCTAATACCCCCAAGCTTACTATTTGCTAGTCCTCGAGCAAATCTAGTAAAACAAAATCCTAACTCACTTTTGCAGGAATCGCGATTACATTTAACATATGTAATAACCTGTTAAACCCCTAGGTGTCCCTAGTGGACGAGTTTTGTCTCGTGAGGGTTTACAAGAGGTATACCCACAAAACCTTTACTCCAAATTCTAGCGACTCGTGAACGATTGAGGATAGACACTATACAAGCTATTTAGTTGGCTTACTCAATTCTTCGGCTATGGGAATCATTACACTATATGAGTCCAGTTGTTGTACACGATTGTTTACTCAAGCATACTAAAATTCATATATAAGACAACAGAGCTCTACTCAGATAATCGTTCAACCACATGACTCAGAATCTATCAAAGTTCAATCACATGAAAAGATTTAGAAGATGGATGTGGATAATATGAAGTTTGCGCATGTTGACTAAGGTGAACTGTGTTTCCTATATCTGTCTGAAGGTTAGTGCCAGGATGAATCCTAATAGATTGAGATACATGGTCTTAACCGTAATACTAATATCGATTCAACTGGTATATACAAGGGTCCCAACGATCGATTTATTAAAAATAAAACAACTATAAATGTACTGACAACATGATTGGATCAAATTGTATCCAAGCGCATGGTTCTTATCAGCATCTTACATGATAGTTCTCATGGATCCTTTGTTCCACGCTTGCTTAGGCGACGGAGACAGGGAGTACACACACATATTGCTATCAAAGTGTCAATACTCGATATATTTTTTTTTATTTTTTTTCCCACTTTTTTTCCAGTCATATTTCAGTTTTTTTATTAACAATATACATAAAATTATATCATGGCTTTCAAATTGAGAATGACACGTGGTAGCTTATGGTAGCTTTAACAATAAATGACTGGATACAAGGACAGATGATGACGTGTAGCAATCTGGGAGAAATAACACGAAAGTCATATCGAGAAAAGGCCATTCCTTTTTAGTAATCATGTGAATGGCACGTGACACATCTTAATCTGACGCGCACGTCAGATGAACTGGCTACGTGGCATCATCTTAATATTTTGTGGTAGTTCTGTCTTTATTTTGCATGTGACGACTCGCACGCGTACATATAACGGAAATACTAACAGATCGTGCCATTTTCCCAAATTTTAAAAGTTCGGGGGATTTCTCCAAGATGACCTCCCATTTTAGGGAATTTTTTTAATTTTCTCTAAATTCTATACTTTCGCCAACTATCGGCCATCCAGTATATCCCGACGGGTACTTGGAAGGATCAACAATTGAATTTTTTTCCAGACGACGAGAAGATGAAGAGGAAATAAAGACTAGAGAAACAAACTAGAAAAGGAATGAGAAACAAAGAAAGTAAGATAGGTTCTATAATGATAACAAGATTAACCAGTGAACCTAATTTTTTGGAATATGTTTCTTCTACTCAAGTGATGTTTAATGCTACTACAATTGATGCTATAAATAGAAAAATTAATTGTGTTAACCCTTAGGCCAAGTCCTATGCATACGGGAAAATTGGCAAGTTTGTCATGCTAAATGGTTGGCAAACTAGCCGTGCCACTATGGGAAATAGAGTAAGTGATATATTTTATGTCGATGGAAAGAGACTAGGTTGTCACTTACCAACTCTCAATCATTTATAGATAACACTTTTTCCTTCATAAATTCACAATCTCTTTCACATAATTTCTTTTTTAAAATTTTTTCTCCAAATTTTTTACTCTAAAAAAATCTTCGACCATAATGGATTTTTTAAGGAATTAAAGAAGAATACTCAATTGGAGATACTTTCACAAATTGGGGGATACTAAAAAAAATACATTGTGAAGTAATTTGAAGAACCCCTTTTTTCCAAATAATTTTGGCAATGACTAAATTAGCCTTGAGTATCTCCCAAGCCTTGACTAACAATCGGCATTGGATCAAACACAATCGGTATTGCTTGAATTTAAATTGGCAATGCCGACTATGGTGAATTTTATACCAGAGCATAAACGCTTACATTCGGCGTTGGTGAGTCACAGTCGACATTGGTGCAAATAAAAGTCGGCATTGGTGAGCCAAAGTCGGTATTGGTTCAAATTAAATCGACCATTACATGCGATTTTTTTTATCCACGGTCGGCATTGTCTTCATGAGGGTCGAGAATACCAATTTTTACAGTCGGCATTGTCTTCATCATGCATACAATGCCGACTGTAACAAATCCTAGATTTTTAATTAATAAACCAGTTATGACAGATTCTTCAAGTTTATTTCATCTTCCCGTTATAAACTTTGTTGTTGGACCATGGACTTTGATCTTTATGATTTCAGTAAATAATGGATACAATCCGCTTGAATATGTAATATGGGTTGAGTTTATTTTTAATTTCTAACGTCGACTCTTTTCTGCTTCAGTTATTTGACGGTAAGGAGGGAAGGCCAAAATATCCTCGAAGATGGGTTATTCTTCCTCCATTCCTCTGAAAATTTTAGATAAAAATCTGCCTTCAGCTACAAAGTAAGATTAGTGGATGATCTGTACTCTTTGAATATGAACCTATTTATGTTGATTTAGTCTATTATTTCATTGTCTGTAGTACCTTTATCATGTCTTACCAAATTCCTAGTTAATTTGAATTAGATCAGATTCTGTGACAAATCCTATATTTTTCAGTTAAGCTTACTAATTAAAATTTCATATTGATGATGCAGGTAGTGGCATAGCCTTTGTGTATTTAGTTATCAGTAGCTCTTGTCTACTCTTGATCATGAAGTTTACTAAACTCAAAGAGAAATAATTTCAACAGAACGGTGGTTTACTACTAGAACATGTATGGTCGAATAAAAATGGTGTAGAATCATCTAATGGAATTCATATTTTGAAGTTCCATAAAAAGATATGGAGATACCATATTAACTTTTATTTTTATTAGTGTAAGGGCAGTATGGACATTTCATCATTTAGAAGAAAAAAACTCTTTAGCCAAAATCAAGCCCCATGTAACCGTCAGTATTCCCTAATTTGTGAGTATCCCCCAATTGGGTGTATTTAAAGAATAGAAAAGAGCAAAATCAAGCACCCCAAAGAGTGGAGTAGACTGTAATCAGGATAAAGAGGTGGAGTTCTAAAATGTTAGACAACATGCGAGAGTTGGTGTACTCGAGGATCATATATCGTGTCATCAAGAGAGAAGTCAGGCTAAGAGGTGAATGGACTGAGTTGGGTATGGTGTTTGGGTGGCTCCCTAACGCAGTTAAAGAGAGAGTCCAAAGATATCTTTGGCATCATTTCTATTATTTAAACTATAAGAACCATAGGTCTCAAGTTGTTCAAGTTATATTAGAATGTTGGAGGAAGACTACAAATACGTTCTATTTTAAGGATTTCAAATGCGATAAGTTTATTTGTTGTCTAATTAATTTCTTGGATTTTTATTTTTGGTTTTAAATATGGATTCACAGAAATTTAAATTATGCAAAAAAAACTATAGATTAGCCGAATTTAATTTTAAAATATTGTTTATAGGAGTTACACCGTAAGATATGTATATGTTGACGAGAATGCTATGCAAGAGAGATTTGGTTCCATTTGACCAAGGAAAGTGACTATCACAATCCAAATGGAAAGAACGCCTTCAATTATATTGTGCTGATGAGGAAGGAAATGATCTGCACAGAGTTGTTAAATCCGGTAGAATAAGAGTGTCCGGGTTTAAGAATATTTTACACCGGTATAATCGGATAGTGGTAAAGGACCCAAGTTATGAGAACGCCAAGCACTTTTGTAAGCTCGAAAGAGTGTTTGTGTTATACATGATAGGACAATGTATTTTTTCCAAATGCTAGTTCAGTGACAAGTCTTGATTTTATCGAAGAACTTGAAGATTTAGAGTTAGCTCCAATGTATGACTGGGGTCTACACTGTTATCAGGGCTACATAGGCCTCAACGAATGTTCGGGCTCCAAACCAAGTTTGAATTGTTTTTGGAAAATCTTGGAGGTAAAAAACTAATTTATTCGGCACCACTTAATTATTTTTTAAATATTTTAAATGTTAATTTACTAAATAATTAAATTTGGTAATGTTTTCACATTATTGGTGGTATACTTACTTCCGTGTTGGGGAAACTTCTCTACACCAACACAGTATTGTTTTTCCAATTATGGAGAAGTATCAAACTCAGAACTGGCGGCCCAATCAGACTGATATCAACATTCTGAGTTGTCTCAAAGGATTCAACAAGTGTCTAGAAAAATCCCAATTATTATTACCATGCCATATTTGGATCATCCAGAGTACCATAGTGAAACTTGTCAAAAGATGCTACAACATGAGCTTTCATCGATCAGTGTTTTACAATTTTCCTTTTAGAAAATATGTTTGGTAGATTTTTATTAAGTTACGATACAACTTGGAAAGAATTTTCTTTAACTAATCTATTGCCTAGTTAATAATTTGGTGAACGGTAAAAATGCGGGTCGATAAAATTACGTGCACAAATAAGCAAATTCAATCAAATATTCGGGATTTGGATAAAATGCGAAAATACATTGTCAATATATTTTGTATATACTTACTCGGCATCCAAAATTTGACTAAATATATAATTCTTGATCATTTCTATAATCACAAATATTCAACGTGTTTTTAACAACTGATTTTATCAACAATAGTTTTGACCATAGTTAATTTATCAACATCGTCATTTTGCTTTTGTGTGCGTCTTTATCATAATAGAGTATAAAATGATGATTACTATTTTCTATTTGATTATAATCTGGTGTATTTAATTTACGAATATATTTGGGATTCGTGAATAGCTCGTTTAATAAAAAAAAACGAATTCCATACGAGTAGACAACAACTTTATGTAGGAATGCGTAGTCTAAAAATAGTTGCCAAATAGTTGCAAATTATTTGGCACGAGTTTGCTAACTAGTCATGCTTATTTGAACGACATCATGCTTATTTGAATGCTTCAAAAAAAATAACGTGTTTATTTGGGACAGCACATGTTTCAAGTGTGGACGATCATAAAAGTTCATCACTTTATAATAAAACAAAACCAGCACGCATTTAATATCACTTTGATGATGATCGGTCGTATCTGTATCGATCGTATTGATTAATTAATTATTTTATATTATCTCCACTAGTCATACCAAATATTTAAGTTGGAATTAACTTATTCTTCAATGTGTAAATAACTAGCTCCCCCTCTCTAGGCGCCTAAGGATTTGCTAACTTTTTAAACGGGAAATGATTCACCAGTCGGAAATTGGTTCATTAAACGAAAAAAGAATCTATCTGTAATTAATACTAAACGCAAAAAGATCTCTCTATAATTAATACTAAACGGAAAAAGGATCTAATTAAAACCATTGGATGGACTGATTTTAAAGTATTGGATCTAAATAAGCCGTCTAGATTATATTGGATCTAATAATAGCCGTCAGATAATAAAAGATTTCAGGATAATTATCAAATATTGTAGAGGTTTTATTTAGTTTACAATAACCTTTTAGGGACTAAATTAGAAACTATATATAAACCTCTCTTTCTGAAGAGATCGAATTCTTCTCCTCTTTCTTTCTTTCTTGTGCAGCTCAAAGGCGACAATGGGATTCAGAGTGGATGATGGATACGATGATGCTATGCACCAGATTAAACCTTAATAAACTCGTGAAGTTTTCAGTAGGTTTTAATCGAGTAAATTTAACCAACACAGATTAAACTGATAAAAAACATCGATTTGAAGAGTTTGAATGCTTAAAGAGGTTAGTTGATTTTTAAAAAAATTTAATTGATTTTTTGTAAATTGAAAAATTAAAATTAGATCAAGTTTTTTAAATCAGGAAAATTTACATGAACACAGATTAGGGAAAATGTCACATGAATAACTGCAATACATATTTGATGCTAGGGTTAAACTGTATTTATAATTCTCTGAAGAAGAAATTAAAATTAGGGTAAAATTTTGAAATCATGGCGAATATGATCTTAATTTTATAGAAGAAACATGGAAGTTTAAAGTGTTTTCAGAGATTAAAGATACAAGGCTGCAGTTAATAGTAAATTAGCCCATGTATTAGTTAGAGCACATTCAGCAGAAAACGACAAGTTAACGAAGGATACCCAATGGCAAGTGCATTTTCTCTTTTGCTACTCTGTACAACAAGCAAAAGTTCCTCAAGGGGGCTTTGTGATCATCTAATCCTCGGTTGAACAGATAAATAAGAGCTCCACACAGTCCATGTTCTCAGCATAACCTTACTACCTATGATATATCATGTTATTGTCTTTGCTCTTTATACTTGCTAACTGTTGTGACCAGTTTCTATCTATAGAGGTTTCTTTAGTCTATCTTAATAGAGCTTACCCTGAGCTTATTCTTTGAAGAAGATAAGATATGACTGGATGAACAAGAGTAGGAGGTTTTGTCAGACTTATAATATACCCAAGTAGTTGGATATCATTCTCATAGTTGAGATCATTAGTTGCTTAATATTGGTGGTCTCCATAACAACGCACAAAAAGATATGGAGTTGATCATATGCTTTCTAGAACCTCGGGCTTCCCCAATTCTGAATATTTGATGCTGTTAAACAACAAAATATAAACAATGCTAATGTTGTTATTTCTATTTTGTAATCTTCCCTGAATATAAATGTTGTTATTCTCTTTTGTCGTAATAAAAGAGGAAAACCAATCATGATAGATCCTGGACTTTATAGTCTCAATAAATCAGAAATTTGGTGGGTTATAAAGCACAGGTCACTGCCTACTTACTTTCAAACTTTTTACAGGCACTTCATCTTCTTCCCATGCTTAACATTATTGGTAAAATTAGCCCTCATTTTGTTCGAAGAGAGCATCCATCCACAGTTCATACTAAAGCAACCAACTTTCAACCAAAGTTGGTCCGCTTTGGTTCTTGCTAAAAATAGCGATTATCAATAAAATTAATTGAAAAAACTACACCTTCGTATTACACTTGCACTAATTTTAGCTTGGAAGCATTTTGAATTGAGCCCAGCTACATGTACAGTTTACAACTAAACTTTGCATTAGGCCGATTTTAATACCTGTCCATAATCTTAGCTTACTGCCAGACAGTTTTAGAGTGAGTATGACATGGTCACATGAAATCATCTTGAAAACCAAAACTCTAATTTGACATACTGGGGAATATAGGAACAAGAATGTAACTCACCCATGCAAATTATGCCTGTGTATGGATGTATGCATGTTTATATACATCTTAGTATTTGTTTATAAGTTTTTGTCACTAAAAATCTCATTGAGCATAAAACTTAGTGCTAAACAAAACGATTGTTTACGAATGATGTTTTCAATTTCTAGATTGCTAAGTTTAAGTGAAAGCACATGGGAAGTCCTTTATTTCAAGCTATGGGGTATGGATTCCATGTGATTTTTTTGACCTAAACAGATACACCTCTGCTGAGCTTGGAAATGCTTATCCCTATTAGATGGGATTAATATTATTAAAAGAAAAAAAACGACGTTTTGGCCGCATCATTGAGGCGTTTGTTCTCTCGTTGCTATCATGAAGTTAATGCGTGTAATTCTTATTGTCCCAGCTAGAGGAGCAACAGAAGCAGCAAAATGGATGATCACTTGTTGAAGATATGCATGAGTATTCTTCTTGTATTCGTTTTCTTTCATCACTTTATTCTCTCCAAATCATATCCACGAACAAAAAAAAGCATGATAAGAGAGTCGAGCCACCTGGGACAACAGGTTCGCCGATCATAGGAGAAAGTCTGGAATTCATTCAAACAAGTCTTAAAGGTGTTCCAGAGAAGTTCTTTAATGACAGAGTTCGAAAATACTCTTCTGAAGTCTTCAAGACTTCATTACTTGGTGTACCTATAACTGTTCTCAGTGGTGCCGCTGGTAACAAGTTCTTGTTCACTAATGAATACAAACTCGTAAAGATTTGGTGGCCTCCATCAATTCGCAAAATACCAACTTCAGAAGATGCATTCTTACCCTCAGCACCGACACAATCTAAGAACCTCGGTAGTAAGGTGTATCCTCTAATCCTTAAACCAGACATACTCCAAAAGTATATTGGCGTTATGGATTCTTTGGCGATTAAACATTTCGATACTCATTGGGATAACAAGGAGGTGGTTACTGTATATCCTTCAATCAAGGTTTACAACTTCTCATTGGCTTGCTGGTTGTTTTTGAGCAATGATGATCAAGCTCGTGTTGATGAGTTACTGAAGCCTTTCAATGTTGTTATCGGTGGAATCCTAACAATACCCATTGATTTACCGGGCACACCATTAAATCGTGCTATTAAAGCTTCCGAAGTTATCAGAAAGGAATTCACAAAAATAATTGATCAAAGGATGGAACAAATGCAGCTGTTCAAGGAGGACGAGGAGAAGAACTTAAAAAATAATTCTTCGCCATCCTCCTCGTCTCCAGTACAACAGCCACCTATACAAGACATGCTGTCACAGATGATTCTATCCAGTTGCGAAATAAATTATCATGAAGGTGACCAAGGCATCTGCGCTGACACTAAAACTAAGAAAACAAAGAAATTCATGAATGCAACATACATCGCGGACATGATTCTTTCCATGATTGTCGCTGGCTATCACACCCCATATGAGTACCAAAATCTACCGCCGCAAAACTTACTTAAGTCCTCAACATTAAAGCACATAAGACCGCAGCACACAAGTACATAAGACCGCAGCAACGCATCGTCCACAACAGCCCAAACAGTTCACACCATTTCCGCAACAGTGAAGCCCAGCCATCCAAGTCCGCAGCCATCCAAGCCCGCAACACCATTTTCCCGCAACTGGAACCCAGGTCCGCAATAACCATTTTGCCCGCAAGCCCGCACCATTTTGCCCGCATCAAAATTAGATTTAGACCATTAAAGGATAAATCAACATTCACACGTGACGGATTTCTGTCGACACGTGGCAAATTTAATTGACACGTGGCGGATTTGGTGGAGAAACATGTAGCTTATTAATGAGGGCAATAATGTAAATAGACTAGGAGATTCTTTCATTTATAAGGAAAGAACCCTAGGATAGAGGAAGGACTTTTGGGGGGACTTCATCTTCCCCAATTACACGGTGAGGAGAGAGGGAGAGAACTTCATCTTCTCCAATTTTCACTTCAGGCAGAAAGAAAACTTGATTCTACTGTAACAGAGGATCTTCAAATAAAATCAATCAATCTTCATTTCCCGTGGACGTAGGCATCAACGTCGAACCACGTTAAATTTGTCTGTGATAATCTCAATTTTTATGATCTACCGAAATGAATTTCATGTGGTTGTGATCGTCGGTTTTTTGGCGATTACACCCCAAGTGCTGTTATTAAAGTCCTCATGAAGTATCTTGTGGAGCTACCAGATGTCCTCCACCAGGTCTTAACTGGTAAGTTCCCAACCCGTACCTTGAAGGGATCAAGTATGAATGTAGTTCATTTATGTAGGACAAGTATCTTAAGCCAATTAAGGCAAGCCAACATAGAAAAGGGCCAATCGTTTCGAAAGGATATGCTTAAGCATATACAATTCACGTCCAACTATTTCCAACATGATGTAGCAAGGTCAAAGGCCTAGCAAAGCCTAGTCCGCATATGCCAAGGGAATTTTACAAAGTATGCACTGGCTTGTGCATAATTATCGCTACTTAGCATGCATAAAACATTCTCGAGTACGCAACGTGGATGAATGATGCTTTCGCATAATTCATGCTCCCTCGGCTAAGCTATAAGAAAAGAAACATTGATGCTTATGCATCAAGTATGAACCAACGTATATGCCACATCGCATATACGTGCATTACCGTTCATGCACCTTCAACCAACGCTCTCTCCCTATATATGTATTAGTCGTATTTCATACTTTTGGATAAGAGGGGGAAGGGACATTCATCTACTGCACTTTAAGAAAAAATCGCCAATTGGCTGGTCGGCTGTTAGACTAATCTACTTTCTGGTTGGAGCCTCTAGGAAAAACGCCAAGTGTTTAGCATGGCGCTAACTGGTTAGCTAGCTGCTAGGCTAATCCGCCAACTGGTTAGCGCGAAGGCCAATTGTGCTAAGGCCAATGCATCCACACCCTAATGCATTAATGAGTAAGCTTTATAATCTTAAGATGAAGCTTCATCCCATGTCATGACGCGCCCTTGAGTAAGCGACATGCAAAATTTACGGGGCATTATATTCTTACCACCTTCAAAGAATTTTTTCCTCGAAAATCAACTCAAAAACTATTGTGGACAAGCTTCATCGATTTGGATTTTCTACGCATATATCATATTCCATGATGCACAAATATTCTGCAAGGGTCATAACTTGTTATGAACACGAATTAAGATCTTATGAATATGCGTCTCATACCGCATATCCGTGAATCTTAATAAGGTCTTGTCATAAACACCGATTGAGACATTTCGAATATATGTCCCATACCGCATGCTCGTGGATCCAAAAAGATTTTACAACTCTACCAAGAAAATCAATTTGGAATCCTAAACATGCGTCCCATACCACATGCTCAAAAATGCAAAAGAATTTACTTAACATAGGATATTAAGTGCCGTCCCATTCCATAACACTTAAGAGTCCCCAAAGTTCACAAAGATTGAAAAGGGTTATCGTAAATGGACAAACAAGATCTAGCGTAGTACTGTGAGGACCAAACTCTAATGCCAGTGCAGTTGGATACAAGCCATCGTCCCTGATGATCTTCAACTCGTTAGTGGAAGCTAGCCAACTTAACAACGCACTTCGTCCCTGACGGGTGATCATTCCCAATACCAAGGGTAGTCGGATACCAGCCACCGTTCCAAACGGATTTTCTGGCAAACTCACAGAACTAGGTCAAGCTCATCCAAATCCTAGCGGAGTAACTAGCAAGTTTCATCCAAATCTTAGCGGAGTAACTAGCAAGTTACAATTTTTTTTAGCATAGGCACTTATCCTGATTATTCACTTTCTTTTCGCTTAACAATTGACCTACTCTTCCAACTTTTTCCTATTTCCTTTGAAGGAAAATTCTGTAATCACATTACAAATGCTCACTGGCGAATCCGAAACTCACAGTCCCTAGTGTTTTCTCGGGACTTTTTCTGATACCATTTGTGACAGACGAAAAATTCTGCCTGAAGCGCTATGCGCTGGGCAGGCCAGAACTCTGATGCACCACTTGAAATGAAATTAACCAGGCCTTAAAGCTTCACTTTCCTTGGGAAAATATAGGTCGATTTGCCTTCCAAGAATGTTTTATAAGCATGTTACTCGAAACGTAGTTTCCATCTTGCTCAAACTCACCCTTTTTCCAACTTTCATAATAAGGGGTAAGGTCATAAAAGCCAATAGTGATGCCTTTGGCATGCATCACTTGCTTACCATCATTTTTACAGGCCTAAGTCATGCCTTGGACTATTGCATAGGCCATTTCAAGCCTAATATCCAATCTCTTAAACTCTGCTTCGACCATGCGCTAGAGGCTGCACTCATCTTACTCTTGTCAATGGTGCAAAATCCAGGCACATGTCATTCAATACCGTAAAGATTGATAGGAAGTATAAACAATTAATCGAATGGAATTGCAACTACCTCATCGAGTGTGGAAACAATCATCTCTTGGCTTGGCCTTGCAGAGCCAGATGATACGAATTACCATAATGTCGCAATCACATTTAAATTAGATGATATGAGGGACAAGGTGTTGCACCTCAATGCATTGCATTGTGGCTGCCTACGTACCCAACCCGTAGCTTGGAGGGATCAAACATGACCATAGTTCATCTGTGTAGGGACAAGCATCTTAAGCCAATTAAGGCAAAGCCAACTATTTCCAACATGATATAGCAAGGCCAAAGGCCTAGCAAAGCCTAGTCCGCATAGGCCAAGGGACTTTTGCGAAGTATGAATTGGCTTGTGCACAGTTATCGCTACTTAGCATACATAAAGCATTCTCGAGTACGCAACATGGATGAATGATGCTTTCGCATAATTCATGCTCCCTCGTCTAAGCTACAAGCAACATTGATGCTTATGCATCAAGTATGCACCAACGTATAGGCCACATCGTATATATGTGCATTACCGCTCATGCACCTTCAACCAACGCTCCCTCCCTATATATATCTTAGTCGCATTTTCATACTTTTGGATAAGAGCGGGAAGGGACATTCATCTACTGCATTTTAGGCAAAAACGCCAATTGGTTAGCCAGCTGCTAGGCTAATCCGCTTTCTGGTTGGCGCTTCTTGGAAAATACGCCAACTGGTTAACATGGCCGCTAACTGGTTAGCCAGCTGCTAGGCTAATCCGCCAAATGGTTAGCGTAAAGGTCAATTATGCAAAGACCAATGCATACATACCCTAATGAATCACTGAATAAGCTTTATAAGCTTAAGATGAAGCTTCATCCCATGCCATGACGCGTCCTTGAGTAAGCGACATGCCAAATTTGCGGGACGTAACAAAAGGATACGGTTTCGTGATGTAACCTTCCATGGCTCCTAACAGCGGGTAAGAACTAAAACAACTTTTGTTCTCCAATGATAAGATTTTCACAAAAATTGAAATCATGATGCTTCTGTTCTTTTTGTACTTTTTCTTCTGTCTTTTTTTTATTATTTTTTTCCCTCCTTTTTGTTAGTTTTTGTGGGTAACGTGGGTAGTCCCTCAATCACATAAATAACGGTTCGTCGATTTAAGGTGTTGTCCACCCACTGTAGGTGATGTTGATTCGATATAATTAAGTATTGGTTGTAAATGAATTGTAATAATTTCAAAACAAAATAGCCAATAGAAGCGTGAGTATCTTTAACCCCTAAATATTTGCACTAATCAAATTATGCCAAGTGTCCTTATCAAACTCTTGTTTCACAAAAGCCACAAAAGCCTTATTTCGGCCAATAAAAAGCGAGGTTTCCTCGCCTTTCAACGTGGAAGTTTTATTTGTCTAGGCCTTTAAATCTCTCTCCCTCTCTCTATATATATATTTAAAGTTTCAGATACGAATATTTCGGATGCGGATACCTTCGTAACCGAATTCGTATCCGGTTAGTTATATTTTTGAATAAAAAATTAACTTATCAGAATTTGAAAATAAAATTCGAATAATATTTATTTCAGACGTAAATTCGAACGAATTTCGGAGTTTTCATATATCTATTAACACCCTTATATTTGGTGGTTATTAAAATACTTTATATTTTTCTACTCACACTCATATAACAAAGTTTTGTGTTTGCTTCAAAATTGTGAAATTAACTTTGGAATTTCTTATTTCTCCTCTTATCCCTTGTTGGTCCAGGCTATGACTGGAGCTAAACAATAACTGGACCAGGGGGAAAAGGGTATTCATCCATCCATCTATTTTCCTATTTAATCAAAATACCCTTAACCGGGAAATACCCCTATAAATTGAAGGATGCTTAGGATTATACCAACCTAGGTATATTGATAAGGGATGTCCTAAATTAAAATGATTAAATTATTCCTTCCATATTTTATTTATTTAATTCTTTTTTTATTTTAAAAAATATTTATATTCTTTTTACTTTTTTTTGTTATTATTATTTTATATTTTAGTGTATACACTTAAAAAAAATCAAAAAAAAAGTTTAAGAAAAAAGAAAAAAAAGTTAAAAAAATAAAGTAATAAAATAAAGTAATAAAAATAAAAAATAAAAATAAGAATTATTTAAAAAATATTTTTTTAAATAAAATAAATTAAAGATAATAAATTAAAAGTACAAGGGGTAGTTTGACCATTAGAAAAAATATATGGATAAAGATTATTAATTTTAATTCAAAATGTTTCTATTTTGTTTTATTATACATCCACCAATTTATGAAGGCAATCCCCAATTAAATATTCTAATCAAACCACACATCTGATTCGAACCACTGATTTAAATCGTCTAGTTTTGACCAAATAGCCCAATTAAAAGTTCAAAATTGAACTGGTTAATACAGTTTATATTGAATGAGTCAGTTGAAAAATGTCCTGTGGAAGTTTTCGTTTTCTGTTTTTGTACAACCATAGGTTTCATATTATCGATAGATTATGTTATGTGCTTATTCATCGGTCAAGGGTTTTTTTTTTGCCTGGTTATATTAGCCTATAAGAATTATTTTGGTCTTACTATTAAAAAATAAGATAGGGTCCTTACAAGAATCATATCAGACCTTCCTTATCTAAAAAGGACGAAAGTACTAAATTACCCTCATTAGTCAGAATTATATTTCTATCCTTATCATAAATATCAAATATATTTATTTATTTATTTATTTATTTAATCATTTATTTTTGATTTTTTAATTATTTTTATTTTCTTTTGGTTTATTCCTGTATCTCTCAGAACCGATTAAAAAATGAAAAAAAATATCAAACCAATTTTTTTGGAAAACATTTGAATTTTGATTTTTTTTTAAAACATCGAACTTGAATCGGTGGATACGATGACACACATATACCGATTCTGGTTTGATGTTCTTCATTGACGAAGAACATAAGAAATGGTGTATATAGGTGCTTATATCAACCGATTTAAAAAAAAAATCATATTCTAGAATCGGTCGATATTAACAGTCATATCGCTGATTGTTAAAGAAAACCCAAAAACGACAGTTTTTTTTATAATTTTTTAGCCCAGAATCGTTCGATAAGGTTATCCACTTGTGTCGATTAAAAAAATCAAATTTATAAGTTTTTTAACAAATTTTTTTGCTTAGAATCGGTAGTTAAGATTCTCCATATGTGCCGATTCTAAAAAACTCAAATTCAAAAGTTTTTCTATAATTTTGTTTGCTCAGATTCGGTCGATAATGTTATCCACGTGTGCCGATTAAAAAACTCAAATTTATAAGTTTTTTAATAAAATTTTTTGCGTAGAATCGGTAGATAAGATGCTCCATATGTGCGGATTCTAAAAAACTAAATTTCTACAATTTTGTTTGCTCAGAATCGGTGGATATAAATGCACTTATCCACCGATTCTAATTTAAAAAAATAAAAATTTAAAATAAATAAATAAATAAATAAATAAGTTAAAATAATAAATAAAAATAATTAAAATTAAATATAATGAAATAAATTAATTGATTGTAAAATTAAATTAAATAAAATTAATTTAAAAATTAATTTAATGATTAACACTAATTTAACATGTTAGTTATAGTTGGATAAATAATTTTTAATATGATTTTTGTAATGACCTATTTTGTTTTTAAGGGTAGGGATAAAATAATTGGGTAGGACCAAATATGGCCAGGGTTTTTTGGTTGCTCTCAAATGATGAGAAAAGATGCTGTTAGCTTTCTAAGTAATCCAATTTTGAATTTTCTTGTTCTGAGTTGTTGGTTTCATAAATTTGTACTTATAGTTGTGATGATGAATGAATTTCCACATCAAATGAGGAACCATGCACATGGATGTCGCAACATCTTCAACCATTGTGACTAACTTCATTGCTGCATTAATCGGAGAATTCCTCTCTGATAAGTACATTATCTACAATGTTAAAGACTATGGTAACTTGTTGGCCTTTGGAGTGTAAGAACATCGCAACCCGACCTTAATTAGCAACATATGATAATTGAACTATAAACATACATTCAGTGGTAGATGTCTGACAATAACATACAGTACTAGATTAACCCCATAATAGGGAGATGGTAATTATTACATACTAATATTCCAAGACCTTACCAATGTTTACTCCATCACTTTCTCTAACAGCTCTCCAATGGTGACCCGCACAGACACTTATTATGAAAAAAGGAAGTGCTTTTGAAACGCTGCATATTCCCTCCAGTTGGTATTTTACCACATAACATGTTATAACCCACCTTCAACATTTCCAAACTTTTTAGACCTATAATCTCTTCGGGGATTCCACCAAAGATTTTGTTATTTGATATATCCACCCAGTTTAAATTTTTTGGAAACTTAACCTTTGTTAGATCAAACTCTAATTGGTTCCGTGAGAAATCGATATGTGTTGTCAAATCATGGTTGGGATTAAAGAGCATGGATGCATCCCCCATAAGTTTGTTCCGTGACAAATCAATATAGCGAATATCCAAAGCTCCTAAAGATTTTGGAATCCGACCAGTGAGTTTATTGCTAGACAAGTAAAGATCAGGTACAGTACCAGTAAATTTCCCGAAAGACTCCGGGATGGAACCCGTGAGTTTGTTCCGCTCGAGATGAATGGTTCGGATATTTTTAAGGTCCGAGAGATTGGGTGGAATGGAACCAGAGAATTGATTCAAAGAGAGATCGAGGTAAGTGAGAGTAGTGAGTTGGTTAAGGAAGTTGGGAATCGGCCCTGACAGACTCATATCGTTGAGATCCAGCATTTTGAGATGCTTTAACTTTGTGATAGATTGCGGGATTGAGCCACTGATATAACCAAAGCGACAGTAAACAATAGATTCGAGGTAAAGAAGGTCACCTAGTGAGGATGAAATATGGCCAGTGGTTGAACCTCCAAAGATGTTGAGGTCGTTTACACGGTTGGTTTTGCTATCACATTTGACTCCTTTCCAGTGGCAACAGTCTGTATTTTGCACCCATGTAAGCAGATGATAGTCGGGATTGTCTACTGACTTCTTAATACCCATAAGAGCTTTGTAGTCACTGAGATTGCATTTCCCTAAAGCCCCAAGAGTAGGAGATATCAGGGTAGGAGTAGCTAAGAAGAGAAGAAAGAGCGAGTAGCAGGGAGGAAACGGGTGCTGGATTTTCATGGTGTTATAGTTTGGAGAGAAGGAGAAAGTAAATTGTGAAAAGATAAGTTGTATTCAAGGTTAAAGATAAGAGATAGAGTTGTGCAACTTATCATTAACCAAGACCTATGTCTGTCCCCAAATTATGTCGGCTATAGCCATAAAGCAGTTTCCCATCTCAAGGTAAGCGTGGCATATATAGCCAACCGACAATTTTAATATTTTGCATTCCTCCACGCTCTTATTTTTGTAGGAGCTTGCCTTTCACACTGTTTAATGGAGGGGTAATCTGGGCTTTGCCATCATCTTTATGCCCAGCATAGTAATAAAAATTTAAGCACGTCAGATCACAATACTTTATTTTTGTGGGCTAGATTAGGTCAAACTGATTGGTATAGTAGTACAAAACAGAATGTGATACAGATAATAAGTATAAAATATAATATAGTACATCGTATAACGCTTAAAAAACACGTTATAAATATTTTATATATTTTAAGAAACCGTTTTTATTCTAATAAATTTTGAATATTTTATTTTTATTATTATTCTTATCACAATATTATAATATTCAAATATTCGATAGTTTTTTATTTTTAAGCATAGAATAAATATGTTGACTTAACATGATACGATACAACACAATTGAATTTTTTGTTGGAGAAAAATGAACTTAAAATGATTTTGGTCTTGATGGGAATGGATCTTAGGACCAAATGGTCACTAAGGAACACTAGCTCATTTTTTATTTTTGTGAATGAACCTTTAGTCCCACATTGAAGAAACTAAAGATGATTTCTCTCCTTATTACCTAGAAAGTTGCTTATAAGAGAGGACCCTTAGGGTTTAGAAGCTTTTATGGTTGGGGGAGGACTAAGGCTATGGGCTAGTTGGAGCAAACATACTTTTCACACATGTGCGGTGCTTCGCACCGAAGCATGCACGCTTGCGGTTGCGGCTTGCGGACTTGTGACTGTGGCTACTGTTGCGGGAATGAGTATGGTTGCGGGTGCGGGCGTAGCTGAGGATGAGGGCTAACCAAGACTTACCTTTTTCAACAAAATACATTTCCTTAAAGAATTTAAAACCAAAATAAATTTTGCTTTAAATGTGGGGCGTCTGGCCCGGTGAGTTTTAAGCTGAATTAAAGAGAAAATATATTCTTACCGTTTTAAATCCGTTTTAATCTTTATGTCCGTGCTTAATACATGGAATTGATTTTCATCTTCTACCTTTTAAAAAGAAAACAAATTTTTCTTTTGAACTCACAACAGAAGCAGCTACCATCCTATCTTCTTTTCCCCTTTTATTGTTTTGTTTTGCGCACATTGCTTGTTTATTTCCTTTCCTTCCAATTGTTGTTGAGTTCGTTTGAGGGTGATTTGTATTGTGCTTATACAAATCATAACGGGCAGTTCTATCCTGGACACATCTCCTCTATTGGGGTATAACATCTCCCATTCTTGAGGAGTACCCGAGGACTATTGTGTTAAGGACAATTTGCTGAGCAGGTAGCTCTGTCCATTGTGTGTATCAACCAGAGATTTCTTAACCTTAACAATTTCTTCTGTTTAGTGATTTCCATTGTTGCAGATCCAACATTTTTAACACAGCATAAAACAATACGCCCTTTAACACGACATAACAGGTTGAGTATAATACGACCCGCAGTACGTTAATTACATGGGCTGGGTTGTGCTGGCACGATTGCAGTCTTAACGATGTAGAATTACAAATATAATAAAATTGTTTGATGTCATTCGGTGGTTGTGGAAAAACTTAACAATTTTTCACTTATACCGACATAAAAAAGTCTTGGGTTTTCTTTCAAAATGTAAAATGAACGAATCAAATTTTTCATTAGAACTTGCATCTCGTATTCTTTGGCTATAGGATTTCACATTTCAAATGAATCTTGATAACTAGTCCACCTTGATATATCGCTGCCCTGTGCTTGACTAGGCTGATTCAAACAACCAAGTTAGATCGTCTGGTGTTGACCAAATAACCTAATAAATGTTGCGCTATTTAACATTTGGTACCTAGTAAATATCGAATATATTAGTTTACTACTCAATATTTTAAATATTAAAAGTTGATATTTTAATCCGTTAAAGACCGTCAAGTTAAAGTTTGACTGACTGAGTAATATATCCATAATAAAATTTAGGTTATTATCACAGTAGCCTTATGATTATAACAATGGCTAAATATCCTGGCGAATTTGAGGGCCACCAAAAACTAATTAGGGGCGACTAATGAAACAAAATACGGTCATTTTGAAGTAATCTCAAGACATCCCTTATCCATCTAATTTCTATAATATCTAATCTACCCTTGCTTAATTAGTGTTAATTTTGATTAATTTGGTTATAGTTAGTGTAAAATAATGAATTTGAGTTTTAGTTTTAGAATAGAAATAAAGAGTGTGTTAAAGAGGAAGAAGAAGAAGAAGAATTTTTGGGAAATCAGATTTTAACTAAATTCAATCACAAACATGGATGGGTATGAGGAAGAAGGTGAGATTGAACATGAAGAACATAGTATTGAAGGTTCAAATACGTTTAGAGACGACGATTTTGGTTATTTGTTGGATGATCCAAATTTTGGTGTTGAAGAAAACCTAGACGATGAATCACAATAAAATGAAGATAATAATGCATCAAACAATCAGGTATTGTGTTAAGAAGCTCAAAACCCAATTTGTTGCGTTTGTATGTGATCGGTAACAAAAAACATTCATTTTGCATGCATTTAATGTCATGGACGTAACATAATCGGTAGTTTAAGGTACTTAATAAACCACCGATTATGTGTCTGTTAAGAAAAAATATAACAATCGGTAGTCTCGTGAAGATTATTACCTACCGATTATACAAAATCCCCAAATTGTATTTTTTTTTTGAATTTTTTTTAACATAATCGGTAGTTTAGGAAGACTTATTCACTACCGATTATTGTAGTCGCCCCAAATTGAATTTTTTAGAATTTATTTTCTCAATCGGTAGTTTAGGAGAACTTTTTATCTTCCGATTTTGTTAGTCGCCCCAAATTTGTTTTTCTCCAAACCTACAAAGTTATTATTTTGCAAACTTTCTAATCGGTAGTTAATGTCAAATATTTAACTACCGATTGTATTATAATCGGTAGTTGTGTAACACACTAAACCACCGATTATATACAGGACTTGAGTAGATTTCTTCCGTGCTAGTCGCCCCAAAACTGAATTTCTCCAAACCTACAAAGATAATATTTTGCAAACTTTATAATCGGTAGTTAATGAATACATATTACCCACCGATTATAAATAATCGGTAGTGTTTAACAAATTAAACCTCCGATTATACTTGTTTTTGTGGACAAGACTTGAGTTAATTTCCACGTTGCAATCGGTAGTTAATGAATACATCTTACCTACCGATTGTAAATAATCGGTAGCACGGGAGTTTTATTAACTACCGATTGTGCATAATCGGTAGCATGTGAAATTAATTAAACTACCGATTATCATTGTCTAACTCATTGTTATTTTACGTAGATTATTGAATGGGTTAATCCTGTTGCATACGAGGGTCCTGATACTTCCCTACACTATGCAAATAATTTGGTACGCTACATACCCACTCTTAACTTGTTCTTAGAATGTATGTTACATGGTTAAGCTTATGATATTTTTTTTGTTATATGCGCATTAAGACATTTGGAAGTAAGGCGGAGGCAAAGGAATGGCTTCTCAACAAGGCTAAAGAGAAGATGTGCGTTGTTGTTCAGAACAATTGCGTGAAAGTTGATCGATTTGAAATGATTTGTAAGAGAGGTGGCGAGCGAAAGAGTCATATGAGAAAGAATTATAAATACGTAAAGAAGACGGATATGATATATCGAGGTAATTCAAAGAAGATTGGATGCCCAATTAAGATTATCTTCCATAAGACCGAAGGTAAGAAAGGAAAAGTATGGAAAATGTATAGAGTTGCTAATGGTCGTCACAACCACGAAGATCCGGAAAATCTTGTTGGTCACGTAATGGTTGCCAAGTTAAAACCACAAGAAATGGAGACGGTGAAGTCTATGAGGACCGTAATGAAAGCGAGTTCAATCCTTTCTAAGATAAAGGAGGACGACCCCAACAACTTGTCCTCGTTGCCTACAATTTATTCGGCGCTAGCACAGATCAAAAGGACGGAATGGGACGGTCGAATGTTTATGCAACAATCTGAGTGGTTAGCCGAGAAATACAATTGCACGTTCAGGTAAGAAGAAAGGGATGGTAGGGTGATTCGTATTTTCTTGGCACATCGATGATCCAATTGGCTCAATGCTTTCATCAAATTTTGTTGATAGATGCTACTTACAAGACAAATAGGTACAATATGCCGTTGTTGAACATTGCTTGCCACACTTTGGACAAATGCACATTTACTTTGGCTTGGGGTTTAATGGATGCTGAGAACGATGTGAGTTTCATTTGGATGTTGTAAACGTTGAGGTCGATCTATAATGGCGATAATTTTCCAAGGGTTATTGTAACGGATAACGATACATGCTTGATGAATGCAATAAAGGTAGTGTTTCCGGAAGCACAGAATTTGCTTTGTACGTGGCACATTCAATGCAACATCAAAGTCAACTGCAGACATCATATCCAAGCTAAAAAACGAAACATATGCACATTCATTTTGATGCTGTAAACATAGGTAAAATAAATTTTATTTTAGAAATCCTTATTATTCCTTATTACTCCATGAAAAATCCAACCTTATAAAAAAAAATTAATAAATATATATATATATTCCAGGAATTTTTTAGATTCTATAGAAATCCTCTGAATTCTACCAAAATCAAAATATGTTATTATTTATATAGTTCATAATCCAATACGCCCATATAAGTTTGTTGTACAATACTACTTTAGAGCTAAAAATAAGAATAGAAAACAATACTACTTTATTGATCAAAGTAGAAAACAAGACACATATTTTGGAGTTATATGATGTATGACATATATCGATAAAAATTTGTAAAGTTTATATGTTAAAAGGTTTTGTCATTAAAATTGAGAAAAGGAAAATATTATTAGAGCATGACTATGCTATAGTCAAGACTGGAAAATTGTCAAGGATATATGCCAAAACATATTTTGAGGTAAAAATAATTAAATTATCGCTTAGATTCTAAATCCTTTGGTTTAGATCAATTATTATCACTGGACACAAACATTAAAAATTTAAGAATTAAAATTTAAAGAAAAACTTAGGAAAAACCCAATCACTACAATAATTTACAAAGAGTACAAAGACGTCTGAAATATACATATCTTGAAGTGACTTGGTTAGACTTATAGTCGATAGAGCCTAATCGACCATATCTATGATCATATGCCTATAAAACGATTAGGCTTGCTACATAAGAGAATTTCATAATTTATTTCCAGTAGGCAAAGGTGTGTGGTGTAAGAGGAGTGTAAAGAAAAACACTTCGAGCAATAGTTTCGGAGTCGTGAAGTATTCGTTTCGTGACAGATTTGAAACGATAATAAGAATGTTTCGAAGCTAACATGACATCTAACATGTTGTGTTACAGTGGTATATAGTTGTAAACTGTTCCGCAAAAAAACTGGTCTTGAAACCTTTCTATTGATTTGGTTTCGAAACTTACTTAAAAACTTGCACTCTTCCATGTAGATATCATTAAGGCACTATTGCTAAATATTTTTTGTTATGTTCCTCAACTTATTTTATGCATGTTTAAGCAAGGTTAAGTTTAGCAAGTTTATACTCGTAGGGTAAGGCAATTATTCTCATTATGATAAATGTATTTATGGAAAGTATGTTTAGTTTGAAAATAAAATTGTCGTTATGTATAGGATGCATACATATCTTGGAAACCAAATAAACCTGTAGGCTATTATGTATATAGGTAGAGGGAATATAGAGATTATAAGAAATTTGGACTTCTTAGAGATTTTTATACTTTCTATCATAAGTAATTAGAAAAGTATATGCTTCGAGAGAAAAAATACCTTTACACTATTTGAGACTCAAGCTTTCGTACTTGAGTATGTAAAGTGCCACAAACTTTAGACCAGGTGCTGATCAGGGAATGTTATTTATCAAGCTATGACGATTTACTTTGGCGCGCACCTCGTGATTCTTGTGGTTCACTAAGTCAACACTTTTTCTAAGGTAGTACTTTAATAAACTGAAACCCTCTGCTCTAGTTCAACTAATGACCGTTTAGAGTGGTAACATAGAGAAGTATTCCCTTGAAGGCCAACTTGGTTAAGTGTATTGATAGACTTGGAGGTTAGTGCAGTTTTAGTCTTCTCGACGGATTCATGATGAAGAACACCTAGGTACAAACAGACGTGTATAAGATAATTTATCTTACAATAAGGTATAAATATATGGGTATTCTCATAATAGAGTAATTGAATTCGAACGCTATAGGTTACATTAATTAGATAGTTGTAGGTTACATTAAAGCGGCGAAATAATCTAGTGTAATTAATTTCCTTGTCTACTGACTATTTATTCTCGAAAAGATCGTAGAATTTTATAGTAGGTTGGTAGTTTTCTCATAAACTAAAACACGTGTGTCTAGCTTTCATTTTATCGTATTATGTTGTTTATCTATGCACATAAAGAATAATTTGATATTAGTTACAAAATTATTAATTTATCATTGTATGAATTATGTAAAACAAAACCCAGTATTTGAAGAATTACAAATTTGCACTTTACAAAATTTCGGTGAGCAATATCCTTGATACACTTATTAAGTTTGCCATTAATTTTAATGCTCTCTGTTTGGACTAAAATTCTTTTCAACCCAAAACAATCAAAATCAACTACTTCAATCATCAAAAAGAAGATCAAAAAGAAGAGAAATTGAACACAATCAGTTAACGTGGTTCGGCTTTGAATAGCCTACGTCCACGGGTAGTGAAATTGAGGGTTTTTATTGATCAATCTAGGTTACAAATACAGAAAACTCCATTGAAGCTATCATGTTTACAGTGAAATCCAATTTCAGAGAGAAAAGAGTTCGATCCCCTCTCTGTTCTCTTCTCTTTTCCTTTTAAACGAAAAGTCATCCAGCTTGGGTCGATGAGTCACCCAACTTGGATCGATGAGTCACCCAACTCTTAATACGTGGCGTCCTCTAATCGTCCCATGTGTCGACCCAATCTCTTCCAGATACTTCCATGTGGCTTCTCCCTATCCGTCCACTTGTCGACCTAATCTTCTTTTCCTACGGGACTGGTTCGATCCATCGTTCGATCCTTGGTACGATCCAACATCATTTCGATCCATGCATCGGGATATCTTGTGCTCCACACTTTGTGTACGTTCCGATCTTTGGGTAATGGGCACTTTGACTGTGCTTTAGACTGATGTATCGGGACATTGTACTCCACTGATATTGCTGCCACGTGTCAGAGCAATTTTTTGGTACTAACAACTTGCCCCCTTTTCTTGAGAGTTGTTCGAAGAAAAACTCTTAAGAAAACGGCTTCACACAAATTTCATCTTAACCTTAGTGCGATTCATGCTTCAGATCAACAACACTTCAGATTTGTGCAACGGCAGCACTTCAAACTTGTGTATTGTCATGGCCTCGTTATATTTTTGTCCCTACAAAACAAAATTTTATATATATACTGATCGTTAGGTTAAACATTTTTGCATAGGTACAATGGATCGAGATCCCACACATACGAAACAAACCCGAGCTAGGGGTAAGATACAGGGTTGGTCCCGAACCGTACTCTGAAAAATGATAACCGTTAGTAAGACTCTGAAAAATGAGTATTTTGTAACAAGACTCTTTCATAGGTTCTGCTACCTAATTGTCTTATCATGTCTCCATCCACGGAGCTCTGTAGGAACACACGCTTAATTTATCTCGGGCACGGAGTAAATTAATGTGTCCCATAAATTTGCTCAAGCCACTGAGCTCAGTAGGATCACACGCCTAATTTATCTCGGGCATGGAGTAAATTATGTGTGGTCCATCATTTTATTAAGACTCTTACATGGGTTACCTCTTTGGGGAAATACCCACTAGTCTTTTCTTGTCTCCTGAACGGAGAAATATCGGTAAGAAATATACCTGAAATGTAGATGAGTATACTTGAAAAATCATCCAGATATTTCTCATTTCTCATTTCTTATTTAAGACATATCCCATATTCTTCTATATACATGAGAAGCATATATAGAAATAAAATATGACATATATTTTAAATAAGACATGAGAATTATCCAGATGAATATTCCGAAGTAATCGCTGTTTGAGAGATCAGAAGTATACGAATGTAGAAGTATTCGCCTTCCAGAAATATTTGATGACAGGTTGACAGAGATCCCCATTTTTGAATGATAATTCATGTTGGAGCATTCAAATTGCCGCAAGAAGTATAAGAGAGATCGAATGAAAATTCGTATCGTGCGAAATATATGAAGTATCGTCCTTCGAAGAAGTTCAGAATAAATTGAAGTATTTACTGAATACTCTTCGTGAAGTATGAGCCATTTGAAGTATCTATCAATTGTCGCCTTATACTAAGAAGTACAAGGCATATAACTGGCGAAAAGTATCATATCTATTTGGCGTTAGTAAATTATTAAAATGAAATACCTAATTGGCGCACAGTATTTATAGCTCATTTCACAGCTAAAAATTTTGTTTCTTTATAGCATGCCCCCCAGTGCATCATTATTGGATGGCTGCCACATCTCCGAAGTGTCCTTCATAGGTATCTTCACACTTCATAAAAATGTCTTAAACATTTCATAGTATTAAATGGATGCAAACTAAAAATAATTTTCATGCTTTTAATTGAATATTACTTTAAATCTCATCAATCAAATTAGAATTTGTTCAAACTAAAAATTTATCATATTAAATCAATAGGGTTCTATGATTATGTGATTAATTATCATGATGCATGATACGACATGCGATTCAGATACTATTGGAATCATTTGATCAATTCAGACTGTCTGACAGATGAAGTGTATACAAATCAAATAAGCTCATGCTTTTTGAGCAATTAAGAGAAATCATGATTGAATCATTTAAAGATGATAATCAATAATCATTCTTAAATTTAAAATTGCTACTTCTAATACGCAATTAATATTATAAACTTTATAATCGAAAATTTAAAAAAGATAATGCACAATTATCTTTTCCGAAATGCTCATGAATCGGTATATGTCTTTTCTTATCTATTGAAGCTGCGATAATAATTATCTAGCTATCACAATTTAATTTAATTTAATATAATTATAACTATATATATATATATATATTATTTATTTTTTTTCTTTTTTTTTTCTTTTTTTGGAAAGGCGAGCTAGCCGAGTCAGCTAATCTGACTCGGTCTAATTGGTCTTGCTCAACCGAGTTGGATCAAACTCAGTGAGTCGACTCACCGGATAGAAAATTCGGCAAAGTCTAATCTGTTTTACGGGTATTCCAGCCTGATTCAGGCTATTAAAATCTGTCTTTCTCTGCAATGATTCTTACAGGTTCATACTAACAGAAACATATGAAACCAATTTCATACATACAACAGAAATTTCCCTTTGAAGCTTCAGTTGTTAAACTAATGAGAAAACTAACTCATTTATACAGGATTTGAATGTACAAGCATATATATAGGATATTTATTGAGGATTAAAGTATATGAGATTGAAAAAGAAGTTATAACACAATCACCATGTGAGCCTATACAAGCTATAGCTTGTCAACATCGAATGCATAATCCAGGTTCAAAGGCATTACATGCACGACACCTATTCTCTAAGAAACATCAGATTGGTCTCAATAAAATTAGATATGAAGTTTGATTCATTTAAGGATCAAATTAGACTTGGAATAAACATTCAGCGGAGAAAACTCAATGCTAATTGCAAGCTACAGAAGAAACTCAAGGATAGTGCTATGAGTTAAAATTAAAAATCAATCATCATGAGCTATGAATTCATTTCAAAATGATGCTAATATCTTGATTACTACATGCTAAAATTAAAATACATCATATGTATAAATCAATTACATTCACAGATCATGGAGATTTTAATCATGTCAGATTGCCAAATTTTACTATTCATCTCACATTTTAATTTATAAAAGAACGATCATAATGAATAATATTCACTGTATAGTCACAAGAAGACAGTCAGTCATCTTATCATATCAATCATATAATCAGAGAAAATTGAGATTGTGTATGTATAAGGGTAAAACCAGATTTCTAATACTTAAGTACCTATTAGTGAAAAGATCACATAAATACTTAGCTCTTTGATGAGACTTATTGTGAGAACTGCGATATTCAACTGTGACCGTTAAATCGGAACCTGTTGAGGAGTCTTTTCCAAAAGTTGAGGCTGCCAGCTCCCACATCCAAGGCTATTCTGAACTTCTCAGCATAATCTGGAACTTATTGATAGTCTGTCTTCTAGAATTGCATTCCTTTAAACATTAATGGTGTGTAGCACCTATCACTCAATTATGAACTTTCACAAGAAATTTATTAGTGAACAAACATGAATTTAACATAATCTTCCTATCAAAGATTCATATATATGCAAATATGAAGCTATATAAGTTAACTGGATTTTAAGAATCACAAAGGCCTATTATAGCACTTTTTCCATCTTCGAGGATAAAGCAGAAGAAAGAATTTTCTAGGCTTCAGACAATAAACAAGAAATTGATTATCATGAACAGGTTGTCAATGGAAGAAAATGAAAGATTTCAGAAACGAGGAATACAATTAGTGTATGAGCACAGTTACATAGCAGCAACAACTGTTATGTAGCAAGTTTGGATCCAAAGACATTGGCGGTATAATTGTTTGTTTGTCACAACTAAAGCCATACATTGGACAAAGTCTGTGACTTATCAGCACCAGGGAGCAGGTATTCACTCCCAAGATACGATGCTACAAATCTATCATTAGTTTACCATTTAAACTCACAAGACAATTTAGCTTTTCCCAGTCATTTAAGCATGGTTTCAATTCGAACATGTGAGAATTAACCTATGATACAACAATGTAAATCATATTTGAAATTAACAGTTTTTCTGGACATCTACAGCAAACTAATACCACTACTGATCAGAGAGGTATATTCTCATTAGTGAGGTATCAAAAAATGGGAAAATCATAATGAAAGTAAAGCGAGCATGTTCTCATCAGTTATAACACAGTGAGCTATACCTTGAATGTTCAGTTCACAATCGAACCCATCAGCAATTAGATTATTCCCATATATCTACAACATGCTAATCAAATTTAGGATGTCAAACAGGACATAACTAAGCAAGTGTTCAAAATGAGAATTAAGAGAAATTGTAAGTGATGATTTAACTTAGAATCCCAACAGAGCAATAAGCTCAATCATCTCTTAGAGGCAATATTGGATCAAGCAGTTCTGAACACAATTCATTTCACAAGTTTAAAAATCTGGTTCAATACAGGTTCAAGTTTAAAACAAGCAAGTTCAACATAGGTTCAATATGGCATTACAGTTTAAAAAGGTATAAACTTAGATTGTAAGACTGTCAAATGGGTATAGTGAATCAGGTAATCAAGTTGGCTGATTTAAGTTGCAAATAGGGGTATAAGAATCAATTAGTGGTGTAAGGTACAAATTTGGAGAACTTAAACCACAAGGTGAAAAGGAGATAAAGTGAGATTCATATAGACTAAACATTCCATAAAACAAAAGCATAGTGCAATGGTGTTTCAGAGGTAAGGCTGGTACAGTATGTCAAGGGTATAACTTTGATTGTATAACTGTCGAGTAGATACAGTGAAACAGATAGTTAAGTTGAATCATTGAGTTGCAAGTGGTCTTAAAGGAAAACAGGAGGGAAAAGCTTAAAAATGGCATGGCAGGTTCATCATATCCAAAAATGAGAGACAGGAATGCAGTAGAAGTACTTCGTTTAAACTCAACAACTCAGTCACATCCTACAGGAATAGTTCTCTGTATTGCAACAATTTTCACTGCCTCTCCTAACCTGATCATAATGAAATTTGGAGGGTAGCTCCATTACTTAGCAAGTAACAAGATGATAAAATTTCAGAAAAGTCCAACAGTTGGATCAATGGGTATCAGTAAAACAAGAACTGAGGTTATATGGCATACAAGGCATACAGGATTTTCAAATAAGATTTGATAATGTGATGGATTTCTACAATCAAACCATATCATAGCTAATCAGTATGTTTGTAAAACACCACTTTTTCTCACATAAGAACTCTAAAGATTAATTCACACAATCTTGATCCATAAACATGAAATTGATGAACAAAACAGTTCACCCATGCATCCATATATTCTAAAATAGAGTTTGAACACTTCATTTGTTAAAAACCCTAATTTAACAAGAACCCAAATTCTACTGTGAGCATAGAAATTGAAATTGAGAATGAGATTAGAACATACAACCTGTTCATAGCATGCATTTAATACGATCAAATTGTTAACCAAAACAGAAATGGGTTACTCCAACTTCTTGTTCTGTTTTCTCGGACAATTCAGGCTCCATTTCCTTTAGTTTTCTTAAATAAATTTTGAGTGCTGTGACTTTTTTTCATGAGCAATCTGATTGCACTTAAATTTGATGTAGCTCCAAGCATGGTTAGCTGCTGTTAACTGTTGATTCACCCATGGAATTGTTGGTGATTTCTAACACCATTCAAGCTTTTTCCCTACATTCATTCACTCATTCAAAACAAACCAATCATTCAAATCATCCGCAAAATCATAGAAATTGTAACAACTAATTCAGATAAAAGAACTGAATCAAAGTAGTGAGAAAAATTCCCAAATTCATTTGGAATTTTAATACTTAGGGTTTTCGAAAATCAATTGGATGGGTTTGTAAAACATGATTTGGTTGTTGTAAATCTGAAATCAAAATTGATTTTTGAATTGAAGTTTGGAGATTTTCCCAAAATTTTATTTTGAAGCGAATTTTGAAGAACATAAAGAACAAAAAGAATAGAAAGAACATATGGAACCGAGATGAAATTTTTTGCTGTTGGGATTTGCATTTTGGAGATGAGTTTTCTTTGTAGATGCAACTTTTGATGATGAATTCCATCGATTCTTCTACGCCGATCCACTGCTGCCTTATTTTGTTGTAAGGACACTCATAAGAAACTCTTTCTTTTTCCTTAGAATTTCAGGATCCAGCTTGATTTATTACTTTTTGTATAACCGAATCTTCTTGTGTAGCAGGTTGGATAAATCCATTACTCCTCCCTGTTTCTAGCGCCAAATTGTTTGGCCAAAATTCTCTTCAAACCCAAAACAACCAAAATCAACTACTTCAATCATCAAAAAAAAGAGAAATTGAACACAATCAGTTAACGTGGTTCGGCTTTGAATAGCCTACGTCCACGGGTAGTGAAATTGAGGGTTTTTATTGATCAATCTAGGTTACAAATACAGAAAACTCCATTTGAAGCTATCATGTTTACAGTGAAATCCAGTTTCAGAGAGAAAAGAGTTCGATCCCCTCTCTGTTCTCTTCACTTTTCCTTTTAAACGAAAAGTCATCCAGCTTGGGTCGATGAGTCACCCAACTTGGATCGATGAGTCACCCAACTCTTAATACGTGGCGTCCTCTAATCGTCCCATGTGTCGACCCAATCTCTTCCAGATACTTCCATGTGGCATCTCCCTATCCGTCCACTTGTCGACCTAATCTTCTTTTCCTACGGGACTGGTTCGATCCTTGGTACGATCCAACAGCATTTCGATCCATGCGTCGGGATATCTTGTGCTCCACACTTTGGGTACGTTTCGATCTTTGGGTAATGGGCACTTTGACTGCGCTTCAGACTGATGTATCGGGACATTGTACTCCACTGATATTGCTGCCACGTGTCAGAACAACTTTTTAGTACTAACACTCTCCATTAACAGCTTGACGAAAAAAGGTAATAAATAACCGTAAATTAATAATAGGATAAAGACATTTGTTAAATATCCCCATTAAAAAATTAAAAATAAAATATAAGTACATTTTTCAAATTTGTTAAATGGGAACTTCATTAATAGGTGCGGTAACATAACAGTGGATATAAAAGCTAAAAGTAGCAAACCCTCCTTATAATATAGTGTAAATATGGTTTGTCTGATGGATGCATAACATAGAGCACATAATTACATATAGTATCACAAAATAGTTTTTGTACTTATGATTCATCTATCAAGTATCAAGTTTTCTTGATGAATGATGATAACTAAGTATACATAAACAATTATATATATATATATATATAATATAACCTAACAAGTTTTTGTTAGTATTATATTAATTAAAATTGACATTTGACCGATATGTAACACCAGCCCGCCACCCTGCAGGAATGACATTTTCCGCAACAATGGTCTCCCCACTAGAAGACTTCAGACGTAGAGAAAACGGACCCTTTAATACAGTTCCAGAGTCCAACTTCCACACAGCACCCCATGATCGCTGCATTGGTCGCCAATTAGAAGAAACTGATATATCTTGAAGATCAATAGAAGCAATATCGCCTTGTCCAGTTTGATATTCAACCAGAGTACCGAAATGGTTAGGGTTCGAACCAGCGTCAACCTTAAAAACTATATTGATGCCTGGAAAATTGCATGCCACTCTGCCAGCCAGATAAAATATATAGTCAATACCTTAATCAGGAATCATTTGGAATAACTAGATAGCTTGCATAAAAGAAACTGTACTGACCGTCGATATTGTATCTGCAAGACTCCAGCGTTCCTTAGTTGTTGGGCTTTGCCGGAAAGAGCCATGGCTCCAAAAGCAGTACCGCTCAAATCAAAGTGGGTTGATTGTGAGACACAACCTGGGCACTCGTCTGTAATCACCACAGTTACTGGTTTCCCTGAGCAAGATGAATGTGAAGTACATTTCACCTATATTACATAAACAAAAAAAATACAAATTTTATTACTTATTATTAATATTGCTAGTAAAACTAATTGAATTCATTGCGAGATATCAAGGAATCCGAAATCACCAATGCATTTATACAGCACCTGATAACAGTTACCGCACCCTTTGCCCGATCTAAAAAGAGAAGGGCCACCAGCTGATATCATCGAAGAGAAAGGTGGTCGTCCTACATCACTCCCATAACCGCAAGCTCCACCTACAATGTTCACAAATGTGTACTATCATTTTAGACGTTCATCAAAGTTTTCCCAAGATGATTCTTTCACGGCCACCAATACAGTGGCTTTTTCAAGAAACACAATCAGTATACTTATAGATACGTACCAGATAAATTTACTATCACTCAATGTTCAGTAATATGCAAACTTTCAGGTATAAAATCTAAAGAAAGAACTCTATAAACTTTGGTTGTAAGTTATTATGGAAACTTAATTTTAGAATGAATTCTAAAGCCAAATAAAATATCATTGGTTCTAAAGAACAGAACCAGAAACAACACCAAAACAACTAAAACTTGAAACAACTAAAACACCATCCCCTAAAAAAATGGTGAACCTTTTTATAAGATCGATGGTCTCTAACTGAATGCTATAAAATCTAACAAAGAGGTGTACGAGAGGCACGGTCTTGGTGTTGTTTGTATGTCAACGGTTCATTAAGCATTTTCGAATAAATATATTTTGATAAAACAACATCACCTTCATTGGACTTCTAACTTCTAAAGAATACTTCTAGTTCTTATAGGGAAACAAATGGTCTATAGACTCTATACTACAAGTCTATACCTAAAAGACTAAAATATAATAAGAATCGAAATAAAAAAAGGAAAATATTTTTTTTTATCTCTCATATCTATTTAATTTATTTAAATTTCATAAAATACAATAAAATAAAAATTGTTGTATTAATTAATATCATAAACTACTAGCAATGTTTTTAAAAAATAAACAAACAAACTACTAGCTAATATATTTATTCCCCTATACTCAAAAAGATAAAAAATTTAGATCTTTAATTCTAATGTGACACAATGATGACCAAAATCAACGACAAACGCATGCTTCAACAAAACAGCGAAACATCCGTAATTTGACATTTTGCATGCACGTATAAGGGGGTATAATCTTTTTAACGTGCATGTATAAATTTCCCACTCTCTCATGACTTACCATCACTACCAGCACCATTTGGACCTCCGTACCACGTAGCTCCGGCTGATAAGAAACCGGACTCGGTAGCTAGTGATACATCCAAGAGTTTTGGATCTAAACATGAACAGTACCGAATGAAGAACAGGAGACCCGAGAAGATGGTAAAGAAATACGAATAAGTTTGCTGGCGAAACATCTTATGAGAGGCCATGAATTAATAGCAACTAGTGAATCGAAGATCTTAGGAAGTCTTTGTTCTTTTTGGGTTTGAAAGCTTTTTTTGTGTTGGGATGAGTTTACAACTATGCTACAACAAAGTATTTATAGGGAAATTAAGAGAGATGAGTTAATATATGTATAGGAAAACATCTTAATCAAATCTAAAAATCATATCTTAAATAAAAAACGTTAAGAGAATTGCAAATACACTCTTTCCGTACTTACTTGTTTTCTATACTGCTGATATATAATAAGTGAACATATATATCATGTAGATATAACTTAGTTGCGGATAGTTAAGCCCGGGGATGACTAATCATTTTGCTAAATTAATTGGTAAAATAAAAGTTTATTTTATTAGATATAAATTTCTAAGGGCTATTTATATTTTGGTACCCATGTTTTAACCATAATTTTAGTTTAGTATCTAGTTCTTTAATAATTAAGGGTGGATATCTAGATTAACTGTTGACTGTCGAAACTTTCGTTTAACCAAGTTAAGTTTTTATTTTATTTTATATAATCTTTTTTTAATTAGCTCATTTAACCATTATATATATATATATATACATATCAACTTCACATTCTTTAAAAACTGTACCTTTGTTTATTAATCATTCTTGTTTCTTCTTGGACCTTCCAATTATTTTTATTTATTTATCTTTTTTAGTTAAAAAATTACACAAATTAATTTTAGAAGAAAACGACATGTTAGATGGTTCAAAGGGAAGAGTGAAACGATTAATGGATAAAGGTATTTATTTATCTTTTTTAGTTAACAAATTAACAAATTAATTTTAGAAGAAAACGACATGTTAGATGGTTCAAAGGGAAGAGTGAAACGATTAATGGATAAAGGCCGGGTCATGAAAAAAAGATAAAAATATATGGGCAACTATTAAAATGGTTATAGAATTAATTAAAAAAGAATAATACAAAAAAAATAAAAAAAATAAATTGGTCAAACTGAAATCTTAACGATCAACGACTAGTCCAAATACGAACATTTAATTGTTACGACGGTTTATTTTCTAGGATAACTCTTTTTATTGCAGTTTATTTTCTTATGAAGAATATCTTATTTTTTTGTTTTTTTGTTGTTGATCACTTTCTAAAATTAATGAACTTTTTTCGACTGCGGTTAATTTCTAGAATGAGCCCTCTTTTAAGAGTACATTTTCTTGAAAGAATACTCTTCATGGAAATTCTCAATTTATGATGAACTCGTATTCCCATTTTATATAAATTTATTATCGTACTTTTCCTTTTTAAAATTAGGAAATTAATCACGAATTTATCAGATTTCTATAAAAATCCTATTCTAATCAAAGAAGTGAATTAGTGTTTGATCCTAATGTAAAAATAAAAATCTAACACCTTTTCCATCCCATATATATATATATATATGTTTGAAAAAAGGTTGATATATTATAAAAACAAAAATTCAACAATTATTACAAAGACCCTCAACTCAATGACTGATAAAATGCTTCAAACAGAAAAAAAAGAAATATCAATTGGAAAACCTTCAAAAATATCTAAATTGAACACCAAAGAGTAATAGTGTCCATAATACAATGAATAATTTCCTTCTAGTCTTTATTTTTCCTCCAAATTAAATTTATTGTTCCTTCCATGGAATCCGACCGACAACACAAAAAAAAAAAACTCTAAACATCTAAGTTTTTTCACCTCATTTTGTTATGTCGTTAAGCAATAAAATTATCCTCGATAGAACAAGAAAGAACCCATTTGACCTTGAAAGTCGGTAAGAAATAGATCTTAATTTCCCAAAATAAATTACATTGAAAGGAACCTATTTTGTTAAGGACTGAGATGATAAAACAAATAATTTCAAATAATAATAATAATAATAATTGGGAAAACTTTTTGGGTAAAGAATAAAAGAGAAATTTCCTATTTTTTTTTGTGGTTTTAAGAAAAATAGTTGATATTTCCCATATTATAAAATGATGAGGTAGTTTCTCGGTAGAAAGGAAAAATCAACAATCAAAAATTACTACAGGAGATACAGAATTATATAGGAACGTACCAAAACCATAAAAAATATAATCATCATAATTACATGATTTATTGGATTAATACATCCAGTGTACACTTGTGTAACAATCTTGGAAAATTAGGAGGGTGACAATTTCAAAATAACATCAACAGTCACATCTAAAGGGAAAACCTCGCATTAAGATAAGTATGGAGAACGATTCGATACAGTTGTTTAAGCGGATTTAAAAAAAAAATCTAACTTTAAATTATTGTATACTTTCTCCGTCCCACATATGTAAATAGAATTTATAAATCTTTTAGATAAAAGAAATATTTTAATTTTATAAATATTTATTTTTTTTTCAATTTTACTCTTTATTATATTCTTAACACTAAAAACATTTAGTTAATTGTGACGACCATGATACATTATAAATAAGGTTATATTTGGGAAAATCATATTAGAATTAGGATTTCGTATATATAACGGGACAACTAAAACTCGAAACAAAACCTTTATATATGGTACAAACGGTGTGTATTCTTGTTTGGTAAGAAATTAATTAAAATTTACATTATTTGGTTTCGAGTCAATAAAAAACATAACTAGGCGAATTACTGTAGAAATTGGCTAGCTTTGACTTTGGATCCCAGACAATGAGACAAACAATGGATTTGTTTTCAGTTTTTTTAGTTAAAATTAGATGACAGCATCAAAATTCTGTTAAAAAACTAAATCATTAATTCAATTTTCAATTCAAGGGAAACAAAGCAAATGGAGAGTTAACAAATGAATTTCCATTATTTTCAACCCAATTTGTTCTTCTGTTCATGCAATTGTTGAAGAAACAAATCAATCTTCTCACACAAAGTTGATACGTAGTGCAAGCAATCAGCAATAGTAATACCGTTTTACTTGACCCGTAGATATTGGAATTACAGATTCTTTCTTTTACGAAGTTTCAGTTAAAGACTGATTCACCCGTTAGGCCTGCCATTAATGGTGGTTATTAGCCGTTTACCCCAAATTAGATTAGCGTCAACGGGTAACTTGTTCGCATGGTGAAAAGATCTCTCTTTCTATGCCGTGAACCAAATGTATTTTTGATTACATCACTCCGTAAATTAGGAAACATTCAAATCCATAATTAACATACATACTATCGAAATTAAGCAAAAGGAATGAAGAACATTCATCATAAAGTATTATATCATCAAGAAGAACATGGAACTAGATCGTTGAACTTGATTTATTTAAGTTCATTGTTTTGTCTTATTGATTTCAAGAAGATCGAATCAATGAATCAATCTATGCTTATTTCACAAAAGATATTTCGACTGTTTTCAATAATAAAAAATCTATGCATGCTTGCTTTAATTCTTAGCATTTCTTTGCGTGATATGGCGCACCACATCTATCTACATGACTCAGCAGGCATGGCAGAAGGCGGGTTGCACAGTGCTGGTGCACTTCAAACTTGTCGCGCTTTGAAGTCCGTAAAACCCGGTAATATCCTCACAACTGAGCACTTTGAATGCATATATGATGGGTTTGCTCTCGTTGTTGTGGATTTTAAGTACACATTGATAATATTCACCTCTAATGTTGGTAGTAACGTTATTCAGAACATTAATGACTCTGAATTTGGAACTGATTTAACTGAGCAAGTCAAGTTCAAAGTGGCTGAAGAGCGGAGAAAAAGTTTCAGGCCCGAGTTCATCTCCCAGCTATTGTGGCGGGAGGGCATTGAAGAGGACGATGTTGAGGCTTCTGGGGGATAACTTAACAGATAGAATATAAACTAGAGAAATTAAGGACGGACTATCGAATTTCTGTGGACAGCTTTTTTTTGAGTATTGGTGATAACTACCGCTTGAAACATTTATGCATATTCAAAATCCATTTATAACGTTACTCAAAATTATACAAATGCAAAGAGGAAAATCAAGATTGTACTCCCTCAGTCCCATTGATAGATGATTTATTCATTTTTAAATTTTGTCCCACTAATAGATGACTTATATCATCAAACAAGTATATTTTTAAAATTATCTTTTTAATTGATTATTTTTAGTATAAAAAATATGTATAATTTGATAGACATGTTATATTCGTTATATAGGTGTTTAAAAATACTTTATAATGGTATAAAATTCACAAACATCCATAGTGTAATTTGAGAGATTTATCATTTCTAAATTTTACTAATTATTATCCATAAGGGTATAATTGAAAAAAAATACTTTAAAATAACTCTTCTCTCCTTATTACCTTATGAACTGTGCATTTTGAACTATAGCAATGTAGATCGACTATAGCAAGTAGATACCGTGAAGGGTAATTGATGGAGGGAGATTTATGGAAAAGAAATTTATTATTTTATTATTAT
>JAJJMC010020201.1:874166-957922 GCA_023531435.1 Papaver californicum
TGAAGTCTGAACAAAACCTCTCTTTTCTTTCTTTTCTTTATTATCCGATGCATCAGTAATAGTTCAACATTGATAATATCCTTTTAATAAAATTAAATATAATATGGAAGGGCAACTCCACTCATTGTCAATTAGTTTGAATTTTGAATTGGATGTTCGCAGACTTTAGCTTGGTATCAGAGCTAGACCCGTGCGAGATCAAGTCCAACGGTTACCCGTATAGAGGCCCACGTGTTAGAGGTCTACAGAGAGTACCCTACACGTGAAGGGGACTATGAAGGGTAATAGTCCCACATTGCTAATATCCTCTTAATAAACACTAAATATAATATGAAAGGGCCACTCCACTCATTGTCAATTAGTTTTGACTTTTGAATTAGATGTTCGCAGACTTTAGCTTGGTATCAGAGCTAGACCCATGCGAGATCAAGTCCAGCGGTTACCCGTATAGAGGTCCACGTGTTAGAGGTCTACAGAGAGTATCCTACACGTGAAGGGGACTATGAAGGATAATAGTACCACATTGTTAATATCCTCTTAATAAACACTATATATAATATGGAAGGGCCACTCCACTTGCCAATTGAGAGATGCCCGAATACTTCATGCTATAAGAATGTCTGAGCATCTGCAGGTTTTCAAGGACGTTGAAGGTCTTTTGACTTTTGTTTCACGTTGGTGTGAACCAACTCATTCTTCTATATGCGCCTGGGGTGAACTAATCATTACTCTGGAGGATGTAGTTAGTTTGTTACAGCTCCCAATTTCCAGGACTCTCCCTGTCGAAAATTCCGCTGAAAAGAAGCGAATGATCACGGCTATGGGGAGAAAGATAGAAGAAATCCAACAGGTTAGGGGTCGATGTGATGCACATCTGTGAAGCGGATCGATCATTGGTGGAATGGTATGAATAATGTGGACGATCCCATTATTTGTGACCCTTTGACCATCGCAGCATTTCTGACACTCTGGTTGTTTAAAGATGTATTTGAAGACTTCCCCATCGGCAGATTGAAGCTCTCGGTTGTTCCTCTGGAAGTATCGCTTGCTGGTGGTTAATGTATCCCTTTTGGTAAATTGTTTCTTAATTGGGTCTTTGTATTCTCATTTAGATTTAATGGATCGCGATATGAAAACTTCTAACGGGTTTATGAAGATTGATTCTTGCATTCACACTGCGTTTCTCCAAGCATGGTTATGGGAGCACTTCCTAAAATATGCACTTTGTCAAAGCCTTTGAAATTATAGTGAGTCGTTGAATATGCCAGGATCCGGCGCTGGCATAGGAGAAGTATTACCTCTGTAAATTTATCCAATTTGATAGACGTCCAGAGCAAGGTAAACTTCAGGTCTTGGGATTCTGAGCACGGGCATATACTTTCGTCAACCACTTTTGCCGAAGAGGTTGAGATAGTTCTTTTGTCAGTTCCAAAGAAGAAGACTAATGCCTTTTCTACTGGTCAAAATGTATTCATGAATATCTCCACCTCAGGTTACATCCTTGTTATTCGTTCCGAAGGTCAAGCATACAACATTGATCGTGCGGATCGTCGGATGATTTTTGATCAGGAAGTGCCTCGCAGTCACAGTGCAACCCCATCCATTAGAGAATTGAAGAAGAATTTAGATTTTTTTCTTGCTGAGGGAATAAGGATCCACTTCTTCTGTCGTAGTAGGAAGCCTCGGATATCAACCATGTATGCGCACTTCTGGAATGATGAGAGGAGTCGTTTCAAAGAATTCCTATTAGGATCTCCGGTTATGAGTGGCGCCCCTTCCAAGAGAGACAAAACTCGTGGTTCCAGTTTGTAGAGTTCGTCTAAAGCCAAGTGGAAGCTAATTATTGACGCATCTCAAGAGGTAATGGTCTTTTCTTTGACTTCTTGATTCTAGAAACATGATTATTATGATTCTTAGCTTTTGTTCTTTCCGTAGACTCGTGTTGTTCGTCTTAGAGTAGATATTCCTCCTGTTGCTGCTAATAGTCCCTATCCTGTAAAGCAGGGGCCAAGGATGATTCTTCCTGGAAGCAAGACTGCTCCTTGCAAATTCCACTTGTCATTCTCGGTACTTTTATATTTTTAAAATATAATATACTTTATTGTCTTGGTGTAGTTAGTGAGCACAAGTGTTTGTTGACTCTGGTGACTCTCCTGAGGCCTCGGGTGACACCATGAGCATGGAAGGTGAACATGAGTCGTGGAAGGAAGAGCTTGAAGAAACATCTCGTACAGAAGAAATTCACGAAGAGTCTAAATCTGAAGATATTGATGATAAAGCAAACAATGAAGGCGAAGTGGTGCTAGACTCTTTCGCTAACTTAGACCTTTATCAAGTAAGTTTACTCTTCTTGTAATATTAATAAGCCATGTAGACTCTTTGAATTTCTAAAATAAGTACAACTACGCATTCGTAGATTTTCATCGTCAGGAAATTTCAGAAGTATAGCGCCTGGGAAAAACGCCATAAAACCTTTATATGACCTCCGTTTTAGATGATTGACCCCTCTTTCCTTATTAGAAAACAATTTATTACATCAAGTTAGAAAAAAATCCAGGTTTTGAGATTGTTTGGGGCGTCAAAACAACAAAACAGTAAAACTCAAGAAGTATACATGAAAATCTTGACAGTTTTCAGACCCGACTCTGCTAGCCGTTTTTACCATAACTCTTAGATCGTTTATCTGATTGATGTACCCTTTTAGCATGTTGTAGTATACACCAATAAAAAACTTTTGATGTAAGATCCACGCCCATATTTTTCACCAATTATCGTCAGCTTCAAAGTTTCTGAGAGGCAGTGTAAATTGCTTCTGAGGCGGTTTTTTATAAAACGTCTTGTGATTGTTCCAACTCAAATAATCCTTCAACTAACACTTTGTAATAAATATATATGATTTTATGAGTATATATGACAATCTTTAGGGTTCATACTCAATAATTTTGTATTTGAGATGTTCTGACTCAATACACATGTATCATCTCTACTTTTAGGAGGAGAACGATCGAAAAGAGTTGAGCTTGCGAGTGAAGGTAAAAGAGTTACCATTGATCCCGATGCAGATAATTCCTTCTCCTATACTGAAAATCATGAGAGGACTCCGGCGTGCATGCTTGTAGAGGGTAGTGCTTCCATTGGCGTTGTTATGCAGAATGACGGCGTAATAGAGGGTGTGCCCATCGAGTATCACAGTACATATATTAACATTGAATTCAGCTCCAGCAGGACTCTTCCTGGGTACTTGAATATTTGGGGATTGGATGTTCCATCCACATATGCCGAGTTGTATACAAAGATATGGAAGAATTTTGGCCACTACTCTGCAGATAATTCCAGGAACTACAGGGCTTTAGAACGAGACGTGTCTATTTTGTTGCCCATCATACAGGAGATAATCTCTCTTCCTCGGAATGAAGTTTCTGATACATTTTTCGAGGAGTGGGAGGAAGTTATGAATAACGCCGAGAACTCTGGTCTAAATGTCATGTGGGTCTGTCACCGTCTGGGATCCATGCGGGAACATTTTGCTGAAGTAGGTGGACTTGCTAGTCTGGAGGAAGTATCCAAGACTAGAGAAGAGTTTTAAAGGATTTCCCAGGAATTTGAGCTTGCGATTGAAACTCTTAGAAGGATGGAAAAGTGGTATTATGTAGGGACTGAGCTAGTTTTCAAGGATTTTTTCTAGTTTTATAATTTTATGAAACACATCTATGGTTTTTCTTTTGGGATTTTGAATAGGTAGGTTTTTGACAAGTTATTTGTAAAGAGAGATAGACTCTTTTTTTTTTGAAATGGATAAAGATATTTGAATTGATTGATAAACTTGAAAACCGAACTATGAATGCAGAAATATTGCAATCATTTTAGAGAAAATATAAATATTGCGTGAAACAAGGAAATATTTGAAATAAAATAGTGAAGCACTCAGGCTTTGCAAGCTTTAAGACACTTTCCATGAATTATCACGCCTTATGGATCGTCGTTGTTTATGAGCTTGTAGTGACCACCTAGTATAATCTCAATAATTATGTAAGGTTTGTTCTTCTTCGATAGTTAGAGGAACTGATGGAAGAAGTTATGCTCATAGTAATTTTCAGAATCGTGTCTCCAATTCGAAAAGGTCCATACTTTAGCATCTCGTCTAAAAAGCATTCTCTTTGGATAGACAAGGATTGTTGGTGATTTTTCTTCTCATCATCAGGAGCAACTTGACTCGCAAGCTAGTCATAAATCTTCTTATTCTTAGCAAAAGCAATTTTCAACCATTTTATAAAGTATTGAAATGAATCAGCTTCCTACTCGCATCTCATAGCTGTGACATAATTATCCTCTAGGAAGAATCCTCGAGTTCTGACAGGATAGGGGTCATTGATTGGAAAGGAGTTTGGGAAGCTGGACTTACTTGGTTGATTTTTGAAGTATGAATTGAATCTCCGGTCTTTGTGAGGAGTCCCCAGCAACATCCCTTGTCATTCGTTTCGACCATGTTCTTCAAGGGAGGCTTGACTGGAGTATAAGTATCCTTTGTAAAAAAGTAGGCGCTTTTCCAGTTACGACATGATTCAGGTCAGCAAAGACATCTTCGCGTTGTCCTTTCAAGCGAGTGAAGTTTTTAGCAGGAAGGGGATTTTTATGGACTCCTTCAGCTTCTAATTGTAATTCTCCTGATTCTATCTTTTCTTTAAAGATACGCTTCAAATTATTACACTCACTTGTTGGGTGATTGACGTATCGGTGATACCGATTGTATTTCGGATTTGTCATCTATTGAGATGTAGGAAGTCGTCGTACGGATGGTAACTGGATGGTACCGTCTTCAATCCAGGTTTCGAGTAGTTTGAGCACTTCTTATATCGGAACTAGGAAATATAGGAATATTATATTTGGATTAACATCTTGCCCATGTTGCGGATGTAACTGTTTTTGCAAAGCTTTGGCTGTGTTCTGGGACGGAGTCAATCTCCAAGTTGGCACTGGTGTCGAGGTCGGAATGGATTAACATCTGGTTGATATGAAGCTTTCCTCTTGTATTCCTCGCTACTGACACCACCAATTGATGGTTAAATATTATACTATTTGTTGACTAGTCATCGACTTTCACATGCGGTCCCCACGACTTTCTTCTCTTGCTGGTTTGGTTATCTCCAGGAGAGCAGGAGTAGTTGTGGAAAATCGATCATTTTGCGGCTCATATAACTCAAAGAAAATATGAAAACGTAGGTTTTCCAAAATAGCAAGATATACAGGGATCATATCATTAATACATAGCTCTACGAGTTGATGCTCTGTCATATTCGGATCGTGATAGTCCAGCGCTTGAATTCTGAATCTCTTCAAATATTCACTGGGGTGCTTCTTGTTTCTATGAAAAATTCTACCCAAGTCTGATAGGGTGATCTGTTCGAAGACAAAGAAGTACTTCTTTTGTCGAGGCATTAACTATGTCATCCCCAACCAGGGATGTTGTTGGGAGCAATGTTGGTATACCATGTGTAGGATCTTCCAGTGAGGATCTTTGAAAATTATTTGAGACGTAACATATGATTATATTCATGTCCCCCGGGTGATTCGTGAAAACGAGAGATGTGCTCACGAGAATTTCTAGTTCTATCGAATAATGAGAAAGTAGGAGATGGGTAACCTTCTAGCAGAGGAATCCTTTAAATTTCAGGAGGGTAAGGAGGTTGTTGTTGATGGATAAAGGATGAGTCTTTCTTGCCATGATTTTGTATGAGTCTCTCCAGATCTTCACAGGTGACAAAATCGGGTTATTGGTACCTCTTTGGTGGGCGATCAAGAATGATATGAATTTCATCACTCCTTTGAGTCTTTGGCCTCCCACCGTCAGCGACTGCTATAAGGTTGGTCCTGGTTCGCTCCGTCAGGCGATGATATTGTTCTGGGGGGAGTTGATATGCCAAGGTCTTGAGACAAGTAAGTACCTCCCTATGAGTAGTAGCCATGTGTACATGTGTTCTGGAAAGAACCTCATGTCTCTTCATCAGATCAGCTATGCTGGGTGGAGCTTGGGTAGAGAAGAAGATCCTCCTTCTTCGATCTGATACAGAATCTGATAGAGTTCAAAGTGAAGAGGAAAGTAAAATGAAGATAGTGAAATCCATGACGGGGAAGAACGAGGAGGTGGACCACGTCAACCACAAGAACCACCACAACAACAACTAGGTGATAAAGATGCAGCTACGAAAAGGAAGAAGAAAGGAGTATACTTGCCAAAGCCTGAGATGTTATTAAGGCGCGGTCCCAATGAGCCCATTCATGGGTTACTGGGTGACGGAGGAAAGTTGCTATGGGGGTACGAGCACAGTTAGGAAGCTAGGATATTTGTAACCATGGCAAGTACCTCAACCTTATTGTATATATCTTCTACTTTTATTTATGTTATAATGCAATTTCTAATTTGTCGTGATATGTTTTTTAGGATCACATCGATGTTGGGCGTCTTCCAAAATACCAATCGTCAATCAGCAAAATGAAGTTATGACCACTGGATGGAGAAGCACCCGAAGTCAAATAGATCGTCGAAAAAACGGGATTGATGGATGGAGTCAAGAACTCCGTGGTTTGGTATGACAAGCCCTTTGTTTCTTCCTTCCACGAGAGATATTACACGGAAACGGATACTCTTAATCTTTTGTTTGGGGAAATGATAATAACCCCAAACGATGTGTAGTTAATCATGAGTCTAAGCGTGGGAGGTAAAGCCGTGAGGGGTCCAAGTACGTGAATGAGGTTAGTTGGAATGACATTTACGAGTTCACCTCTAAGGTGTTTGGTTAAGATACGGACAAGACCACGAGGGAGATGATGATGGTGAAAGATAAAAAGCATAGAATATTTCATCTCAGCCACCTTAGGGAAGAGTTCTTGGGATTAAAGGGTCTTGATGCAAGAGGTAAGCTGACCCCACATCGTATCACTGCTATCGCCACCGCATACATTCTCTACATTTTGGGATCCGTTATCTTCCCTGATGTTTCCGGTTCTCGGGAGTACGCCAACTACATCCAGCTAGTGGAACCATTGGAGAAAGTCAACGAGTGCTTTTGGGTCACTTCTTGCATTGCATACTTGTTGTATGAGATGAGAAATGTACTAGGATAGACAGGACCCAAGTCGGAGGAAATGTGGCTCTTTTCCAAGTAATGCAAGGGGTGTAGTTATGGAGCTTTCTTTGTCTTACTATTCTTATTCTCACCGATATTCATGCAGATGTGGATATACTTACACTTCCTAGAGTTTGCTAAGAGGGCCGGTTCACAAGGGAATTGGGACCTTGAATTTTTTGGAAGCAAATACTCCTTCAACGACAAGACAAAGAATCAGGAGAAGAACCTCCGTGAGCTGAGGAGGTAACTGGAAAACTTGACTACGGCGGATGTTGTCTTTAACCCTTACAAGGAAGCATTACGGAAGGAACGTAGGTTGGGTGCCAGGAACAACGTTACCATGAACCTATGATTCACCCTAGAGGCTATGTAATGTACAACCCTTCAAGAGTGGCGAAACAATATTATTATGTGCATGATATCCCTGATCCATTCAAATTCATATTTGACACGGATAAATATAGTTCCCTTGAAAACGATATTGAGGTTGTCTATCGTCCTTTACCAACTCAAGTTGTTTGGGAGAATAGGGTGTCTAAACTATACGGAATGGGTAGGGATGTGAATTCAGATGATGAAGCCTTCCCTCAATATATGTCGTGGTACCTCAACGTTTCTCACACTCGTGTGATACGAATAGATGAGAGTCCCTTTATCAAGGACCAGGATAGAGCTCTCGATGTTCTGATACATGTTGTGGTCTCTTATGGTATGCTACGAGGGTTTAGAATAAGTTGTAACTTGTTTGTTGTTTGAAATGAAAACAAAGAAGACGGATCACGTATATGATCAACCAAGCAAAAATGTGTATCGGGAGGGGAGAACATGTTGTGGCGAATCAGGCGAAGATTGAAGAATACCGGGATCTGGAGGATGAACAAGAAGGTGCTAGGTTTGGGGAGGCGGCGGAGCCGGTGCCAATAAAAAAACCAAGAGTGAGAAAGGATGATCGATGTGAATCAAGGAGTGGACAAGGAGCTTCCTAACGAGGTCGAGGTGGTTGTGGTCATGGTCGTGGGGAAGGCGGTGATATGGTTGAATGAATGTTATTGCTAGAACCGTTCAACGTGGATAAACCAATCAAACGATTCTAAATAGAAAATACATAACTTTTTCCAAGTGTTCAGAATCGGTTGATGTCAACATCCATATCGAAAGATTCTAGTAGGATAAAAAAACAAACTTTATATTGGTTTTTTTGCCTAGAATCGTTTGATGTGGATGCCCACAACGAACTAGAGAAAATGCCAATTTTTCAGTTCTTCTTTTAGGGAATAATCGTTCAATGTAGGCATCCATATTGAACGATTCTAGGCGGAGAAAAAACCAAACTTTCTGTGGGTTTTTTAGCCAAGAATCATTCGATATGGGCATCCACATATAACGATTCAAAGCAGACAAAATGCCAATTTTTCTTTTTGTTTTTTAGCTTAGAATCGTTGGATTTGGACATTGGTATAAAACAATTCTTTCAATCCTAGTTTTTGACATTTTCGATAAGCCAGAATCGTTTGATGTTGTATTATGTATCAAACGATTCTTACAGAATATTTCACCCAAATTTTGAGTTTTTCGAAAAACTAACCATTGAGACTTCCTCTATATAAGAAGGACCTATATCCCTGACCCAATTTTTCCCCAAACTTACATCTTTTACTCACTCCCACTTCTTCCACTACTCAAATAGACCCGGGAAAATGGATTGGGAACCGGAAGAAGATTTGGGGCTCGTCAAGTCGTTCATTCCCGTCTTCCGCGAACGTCCATACAAATTTTATTCAATATTTTGGAAGAGAGTCAAAGAATTCTTCTATGACCTCACCGGGAATCCCAAACATAGTAAATGGAGAGACTTGGCTTTTAGATTCTACCACATCAAAAGTAAAATACGAGAGTTTCATAAGATTAGAAGAATGGTTCACGAGCATCGTCCTCAAGCTTCTAATAGCGAGAATGTGAGTAGTTCGGCATGTTTATCCATATCCCATCGTTTGATATTTTCTTATACTAACTTGTAGTCGATTTAATTTCAGGTCGAACGATTCAATAGCCTATGGAGAATTCGAAACGAGGAAAGAATGTTCATGCACGCGAGGGAATACGCAGTGTTGAACCAACATGCTCAGAGGTTCATTAACGATGTATTAATGTGCGAGCTTCAAGAATACGCGTACTAGATTATATAATACATGTGCTAATATCCTAAACTATATAATGCAATGCGCTAATTTCCTAGACTATGAATGAAATTTGTCTTTTATGAAAGTGTAACAGAATCGTTCCATAATACACATATATCCACTGATTATAGGAATCGGCTTTTATGAAACGACATATCCACCGATTCTGGTGTTCTTCATGATTGACGAACACCAACTCAGAATCAGCATACGTTGTCCATCGAATCCACCGATTTTGGTGGATTAACTTAAAAAAATCGAAAATTTTTGAGATTTTTACAAATTTTGATGATTAATGAACAGTAGATGATTTCACAACTAACACGATTAAACATTGAATTAATTAACACTAATTAATCATGAGATAAATTATGAACCCTCGATTGGGGAATACTCTCACAAATTAGGGGATACTGAAAAAACCTTATTATAATTTTAGTAATGGCTAAATTATCCTTCAGTATCCCCTAAATGTTGTTGAGATTAAATAATTTTGATGGATAGTGAGGAATTTTTAGGTCGAGTTTTCATGGCTCGAATTCTTCTCACCGTGAACAACAGGTTCACATTTTGAATCTTAGTTTCACAGCTTCCCTCACGACTGCACCAAGTCCACCGCCGGCTAGTTGAGTCTGATGGGCTAAGAGAGTTTACAGGAAATGAGTTGCAGATTTTGACTTAGCAAAAAAAAAGAAAAAAAATTAATGAGTTGCAGACAAGTCGAGAGACAATGAAAAAAAAAACCAGTTGAATAATAATTCGAAGAGGGGTTGATTTCTGAGAGTGGCACAAGGTTGAGATGGTAAAGAAAGATGGGTTTGAATCAGGGATTGTGGCTGATTGAATGAAGATGAGGACTGTCGGAGAAAGAAATTATGAAGTGAAGGTGATGCTGTAAAATTTAGTAACACTTCAAAGTTTCAAAATTCAAATCCCTTTTTGCTTCCAACGAAGACTTAATTGATAGTGTTATTTGCTAATGACGAAGAAAAATTGACATCAGTCATTATGGCATCGCTGCAAATGATCATATAAAGTAGCTCTTCATAGCAATGTTGCTATCTAATGGAGTTGCAAATCAATCGAGAAACTCAGTTTGAATAGGACGAGCCGGATCTTGGAAGTACTTTCATGGCCATGGCCTACTGATTCAATGGAAGATGACTTTCCGCAGCGCGAAAATATGATTGAGGTTTGCGTTAACAGTCTTCATTTAAGCAACAAAACACAAATCCGCTTCCCACTCTAAACATTAACAGTCGTCATATTCGCTCTTTGCATTTGGCGTATTCATAAAAACAAGGATACACAAGAAGGTGCGTATGCATATGATGTTCTTGCCATTATCATCTCCTTAATTTCTAAACTTTGCATGCCAAAACTTCATCCCCCTTGAATAAGCGGTAGCCCAAGGTGTTTGATAAATTTCCTTACAGAGAATTGCAGAAAAAAACTTAAAAATTAGAAAGATTAACACCAGCATATACTCTCTGATGATTTGTTCATATTTTCTGCAAAGACTGGTGCTTGTGTATCACTATGTGCTGCTGCGATAAAACTGTTAAGTAATTGTGTTCGTGCTACTACTAACTGTTATCTGTTGAAGCCGAGAGAAATTAGAATTGGGCTAATTGTTGGTTGGAGTTGATTGCCTCGCTGAATTGATTTGTGATGTGATTTTTTTTTTCTGTTGAGTTTGAAGATGAGGTTAGATATGATGATGGACAGAATGGGGTTGTGGTTGAAGTTGCATATGAAAAAATGGAAAGGGTTTTTTTTAGGGATAATTAGGAAAATATCCTAAAAATACATGTTCCGTCGGAAAAATGCACTGCAAAAAAAATGTTATGGAAAAATGCCCTATCGTTATATTTTCCATCCAAGTAGCGTTAAATGGTCAAACACTGCACACTTGACCTTATACACGTGTGAGCTTTAAGACGAGATTATCATTTAGTCGTCCAAATCTAACCCTAGGAGACGTGGCGAAATCCAAAAGTAAATGTAATCTCGTCTTAAGACCCACACGTGTATAAGGTCAAGTGTGCATTGTTTGACCATTTAACGCTACTTGGATGGAAAATCTAACGATAGGACATTTTCCCATAACTTTCTTTTAATGGGACATTTTTCCGACTGGGCATGTATTTTTAAGATATTTTCTCAAGTATTCCTTTTTTTTTAATAATGAAATGAAGAAGTTATGGAAGGAGAGAGGAAGAGGAGAAAAAAAATATACCTCAGCTAAAATCCAATCTCATGTAACGATGAGTCTCCCTTAATTTATGAGAGTATCTACCAATTGAGGATTCTAAATTATGCATTCACATAAATAGTAAGATAAGGTGTTTTAATATTTACTTCGTAATGACATAATTTAAATGTTTAGTGGTGGGCTAAAATAATTTAGGTAGATCCAAAACTAACCAGGTTTCGAACATTTTTTTAGTTATGGTTTGTTACTTTACAGGTCCTCTCGAAGTGACATTAAACATAGCTACACTTCTCACTCTCGTGCATCTAATTCCGGCTTTTACACCTTAGTGTTTGGTAAACACAAATTGCCCATCAAAAACATGAAGCGAAATGGTAAGCAAACAAACTCATCCCCTGTAAACTGTGATGGGATTCCACTGTATTCGATTCTTCTTAGTTCTTACTATTCGGTTCTTCGTTAACCGTGTATTAGAATTCTGCATATATTCCCCATAAACAAACAAACACATACTTCCCCTTATTTCTTAAAAACCTCAAAACCCAAAATTACTCTTTTCCACAACCCGTTCTTCAAACCCTTAAAAAATTGTCTTTAAGTCCTTCGAATTTCAAGAATCTACCAACAGACATTTTACTAGAAATTATAACTCTTTTGCCAACTGAATCGATTCTGGATTGCATATTAGTTTGCAAACCTTGGAGAAATCTTTTTTCTCATCATCAATCATCCTCTCAAATGCACTTAACTCGTCTTCGAGATCTTGATTCCGGTAAACTAAATTTTCTTGTTAAAGATTATAATCAGCAACTTTATTATTTTGAATATAATGAGAATAATGATTAGACACCTTATTATTAGAATTATCAATTCAAACCCTCCATTTACATTTCATTACAAGGTTATTGGTTCGTTTTAATGGTTTAGTCTGTCTATATGGATGGTTGGTCATTCTGCCTATTGTATATGTAACCTCATCACTAGAGAATATGTTATGATTCCAAATATTAAGAGAGATTGTGATGATCAGCAGTATCATTATTCTATTGGATTTGGTTATCTACAGTCCACTAATGAGTATAAAGTTGTTGAATTGTATAGGTTAAGGAGTGGACTTAATTTTATAGAGGTTGCGGTATACACTCTTGGCAGTGGCAACGGGTGGAGAAATGTTGGGAGGTTAGATAATAAAGTTTGCGGAATTTATCCTGAATATAGCGTCCCTGTGAATGGATCGCTGCCTTGGGTGGATGGGAAAGGAGGAAGGGTGGTGATCTTCGATTTGACTGAGGAGAAGTTTGAATATCTTTCGCCAATTCCTTTATCACAAGGAGTTTTGGGGATTGGTTTGACTATAAGGGTTTCTGGTGAGATTTTGTGTATCACTATCGGATACTACTGTAATATCACCAAGAGCAGATGTTTGGACATATGGCTACAGGCAGAACACGAGCCATTAGGTTGGAGTAAAGAGTTTAGTCTTCTCGAAAGAAGGCCATTAGCCTTTACCAAGAGGTGGTGGTGTTTTATGTTAGCGTCAACCTTTAAAAAGCTTGTGGAATTTAGTGCAACTAGTCAGAATATTTCCTCACAAGAACACCTTAGTTTCGCTGAAAGAAACAGGAGAAGAAGATATAAAAATAATGCAGGCAGCTGAAATCGAGGAGACAGAATGCCAACTGGTAAGCGTCTTTAAGCTTATGAAGTAGTTTTGTTTTTGTATATATTTATGTGGGTTTCAATTTGAGATTGTGCAAACATTTTAAGATTATCTTAATGAGTATTATATAAAGCTTACTATTAGTCTGTTTTTATGTCATCAATCTCAATGTTATGTTTTTTTTTTTTTAGTTAAGCTATACTGCTTTGTTGATGCGTAATTTGTTGCCTACTTGATCCAATTGAAATTGGAGCATGTGATGTTTACTAAAGTAACTTGTTTCGTTCTTATACATTGAAGTCGAGTAATTATATGATTGGAAAATCGTGGAAAGTGAGAGCTTTCCCAGCAGTATGATGGAGTAGATAGTTTCGGAATCCAAATTTGCACCTAGCATGTTATGTTCCCACGAACCATCTTTACTTTGGGGATATATTCTTAATCAATTACAAAGATGTCATCAGATCAAACTTATCGGTCCGTGAAGTAATTGGGAATTACTAAGTATTGTTTCCTTTAAGTTTTGGCATCAAGATGTGGGCAGGAATTGAAGGATGTTGCCTTTGGCAACCAACTCAATCTTGATTCTGTGGTTGGTATAACATTTGTGGGGTAGGTTTCCATTAGAGATACGGCTTGGTTAAAGTTTTTGTCGAACATACGTTAGCTTCTCTTTAATGTTCCACATCCTAAACCCCTGAGCCTGACTTCATTGATTCAGAAAAGTCACATTCTTAAATTTGATGAAATTTGATGACCAGTAATTCTATAAGCTCAACTTGGTATTTGAATTCCTTCCCTCATACTTCCAATCGGCCTTACCATCTACATGACTTGCACCTGCAAGTTGAAGTTAAGTAAACCATTGACATTAAAAGGTTTTCAAAGGAGGGGATAATTCAAATGGGTCTCCATGAGGCTGTATAGTGAGTCAGACACTTATTTTGTTGTTGACATGAACTCGGATGCTTCAAGCATCTTCGAAAATTGTTTTTGTCACATCTTTTATCTGAGAAGTACACATCATATGGTGTGGTTCACATTAAAGCTTAGTCAATGTATCACCACTGCACATCATCAGTATCTGACATTCTTTCATGTGGATTTGTTGGGGAGATTGTTGTATCTGGGGGTATGTCTGTGCCGCAGATTGTTTCAACTCTGCAGACCCAGTCAATTCCAGACAGAAGTAGACTTGGCCGGAATCAAGATTGAGAAGAATCAGAAACTACTTGAGCCCGCCCGGAGTCTATATTTCATGCAACCTCAGAGAAAAACCCTAATTCTCTACGGAGAAGCTTTTTCACCTCACCAAAAAGAAGAAGAAATCGGCATACAGCGGGTAGAGATTTATGATGTATATCCTAGAATGGATCGTCGTAGAAATCTTGTTACGTTACCCATAAAATCACTCTTCAAATTCAGGCTTGTACGAAAATCATGGTGTAAGTACCTCAAGCATAATACTGATTTCGTTAAGAAGCAACTCAATCATTCCATTGAAAAGAATAACTATCAACTACTCTATATGAGTAACGCAGGCCGTGTCTTAACTATAGATCAATCGTCATCGTCACCACTAGTTTCTGAAGCTGAGATTGTCCAGATTCAGAAAGTTAATGCCCCATATCAAGGCTGTGGCATTCAAATTCTTGGTACTAGTCATGGTTTGGTATTCATGGGTATTGGTAGTTGGGCAACTTGCTTATGGAATCCAGCTACAAAAGAATACAAAGTACTACCAAGTTCACCAACCGGATTCAATAGAGACAATGGTTCCTGCAGGTTTGGTATTGGATATGATGGCAACATTAATGATTACAAGGTAGTAAAAATTATACGTCCTTCTAATGCTGACACCATGGTTTCTGAAGTCGAGGTTTATCCACTCGGTTCAAATTCATGGAGAACCATCAAAGACACACCTTACGATATTCGAAGTAGATCACCTGGTGTGTCTGTGAATGGAGCTTTACCATTGGTTAGCCAACCCGTTGCCAAGTAGATCAAACACTAAGTTCTCACAGGTTTTAGTTTCTTTTAACATGTCCGAAGAAGTTTTCCTTAAATACCATACCTAGTATACGTATAGATGAATTTAAAGGGTTATTATGCATGCTTTGTAGTCACTCTAATGTTGGTTTTGAGGTATGGGTGATGAGTGATTATGGAGTTAGAGACCCTTGGACCAAACTCTACACCATTGCAAGATCAAAATTCTTTGATACTATTCCAGTCTTTCGGCACTTACGGCGCATACAATCATTAAGAAATGGGGAAATAATCTTATTAGAGATTCAATTAGACGACACCTATGCAGCTTTAGTTTTTTGTGACCCAAAACATGAAAAGGCTCGATTCATGGAGATTGATCCGGAAGAGGTATAAAGGATGGCGGCACGGAAATGGTCGTCTAGAAAATAATTGCTATACAGAGACTTATGAAGAGAGTTTAGTTTCGGTAATTATGTCGAAGCTGAGTACGAAGACTCAGATTCAGATGATGAAACGGGATATTGGGTCATGGACTGATTAACATATTGAGAAATACGTTTCAGTTCATTTTAGATGGTAAGGATTAAGAGTCCCGAGAAGTAACTATTCTTTATCTAGTAAAATCTAGAAGATAACAATTTATCACTGCACCCAACTCAAAACTAGCTCGCATCCATTTATATGAGAACCTACATTTTCTTTATGAAACCTGGTAGCTCTATCAGCATTATTATTACTATAAAAACATGATTTTTTAAAAAAAATTTCAACAGTTAATTTGTTCCTTTATCTACTGTTATAATATACCATGTTTGGTTTCGACTAATTCATGTTTGTGTAATATAACATGTAAATGTGGTACCGTTTGTTTTTCGATTCTGTACTGATTACCTAGCTGCTGCTCCCTCGTTGTTGCATCACAGCCTGGAAACTTCAGGACTCATGTATACAAGTATGTTTTCTTATACAAGTCCCAACTTTTTCAAAATTGCCTGCTAGCTAGCAACTTGGGTGTGATGTTTGTTGTAGATAGCCTTCTTACTAATCTAAATCAAGAGGCTGTTGTGAGGGTTGTGCTGTGTAGTATGAAAAAATATGAATTTGATTTTCATCCACTAGATCATTGCTTATAATCAAGGCATGCATGAATAAATTTGTTCATGCTCAAATAACAAGTGAATAAGGAATTGAGGGATTGTGAATTGACATGCCAATGTAGTACGTTAATCCGATTCTTGAATGGTCTAGTTTGATCAATGTCACTAGGCCACAACCGAAGACGCAACCATAGCTTTCAATGTTGATGAAAACATTTGAGGATCGTTTCCCATGAAAAGATAGCTTCGTACCAGAGCTTAGCTTGCTAAGAGAGGTGCAAGAATGAACAAAGGAAGATAATTTTGTATATAATGGAGCAACCAGGCTTCTTGTGGGCTTGGAGCCTCCCTTTTCTACTTATTTCAGATTTTGCTAGTTCAGTCCAAGCTCAGACTGGTGAGTCTCCTTTTTTTTCCTTGTGCCATTGTTCTCTTTCATGAGATTGAAAAGGCTCACATTGATATCTCTAGTGTATAAATAATGCTTCAGATTCTAGACGACGGGAAAGGTTAACTGACAGTAAAGGCCGGGCAGTAGAATTCAACAACACAATAACATCTAGTGTTGGTAGTAATGTGATAGACGAGGAATGAAGGTTTTGAAACTGGAAACGAACAAGACAGCAAGTTAAGAGAAAGGTGGGAGAAGAACTGAAAATCATTTTTTAGGCCTGAAATTCTTGAACAGATTAGATGAAATCATTGTGTTTCAGCAGTTAACAAATGTTGATTTAGAAAAGATCGTTGTTTGGCTCTTCCTGGATGTAGATTCCACTTGTAGTGTTTTTGCTCTTCTCTTTTCGTTTAATATCATCAAACATTTCGGCATACTCCAAATTCCATTCACAGGGAAAACCAAGATTATAAACAAATAAATGCATTTCTTTTTCTCATTCATCGGTTTGAATACAATGACGACGAACTTTACTTACAACTCAATCTAGCTATTTTCCTTTCAATCTTATCACCTGTAGTAAGTAGCTAAACAAAGACTTCTGGCAGAGGTCTGCCTTCTAAAAATGACTTGAACAGAACAAGTGATCTCTCTGGCTGTGAGAATGGAGCTTCATGTGAAGCTCCTCTTATCGTTGCAAACGATAAAATATCACCATACACTTGAGTCCATCCACCAACCTGAGATAAAAGAAAAACCCAGCAAATTAGTTCGTCGTATGGCTGTTTGGTATTGCTAGTAGTAAGATTGAGAAAGGCAAAAAAAAATACCTGTTGACCTTCAAACCATACTCTGTAAGGTGCAGTGACATCAAGACCTAATTCCTTGGCAAGTCCATGGACTAGTGTCCGGCTTCCAGTTAATGGGATGACAGAATCTTGATCTCCACTGTAAAAAGATAAGTAATGCAAACTGTGTTTACGACTGATTCTTGGAATCCCTATAATATGAATGACCATGGAAATTCAAGTCTTAAATGAAAAATACCTGTAAACCAGAACAGGTATTCCGGCCTTGACAATCGAACCGACTATGGAGATTGTAGGTATCTCTAAATCAAGCAACTCGTAATCCAGTATGCTGCAAAACCATATATGGTAGACAAAAACTGTCAACAACTCGGACCAAAAAGTTTCATAAGATTATTAAAACATGCTGTGAGGTGAAGACGATAGTTTACTTGCTGCAAACAGTCCATTTATTGACTCCTACAAGACGAGCATGGAATGCGAACTGAACATCTTTGCGGTTCAAGTAATTCACCGTTTCATCATCTACGCAGACATCGATCTTCTTCGCAGGTGACTGTTACATTACAATTTGAGCACAATCAGAGACAAGACAAACTTATGAACAGTACCAACTGGAATTAGCTCAGTTAGCTCGGGCGCTTATCGTTTGGAAACTTAAGAATTATAAAAAAAATGCAATGTGGATTCTACTCACTTGGGGACTGATAACTTTGGATTGTGAGAGCACTGATGATATACAAACATCAAGTGTAACATCGTATTTGTCGACGAATCTACTTGTTTCTTTTGTTACTTGACTCATAACCCTTGAACAAACAGGTGAAACATAGCCTCTGTAATACTCACTCACATATCTTGAGTAGTTACAAGCTGAAGTAAAAAGATTATATGTAGAATCTGATATCAATCCATGAGACCAAATGAATTCCGCTCTTGAATTGAAATCCGTAGCGAATTCTAAAACTGGGTTTCCCAACTACAATCAAAACAAACACACAATTAAGCTTAGAACACAAAAATCCTCAACATTATCCCAATCAAAAGTGCACATGTCTTCACTACTTACTGCAATTCCTTTGAGATTGAACAACTTCTCCTTCTTGTTGAATTGAATCATGAGTTCGGCTAGTTGCGGAATGTAATGGCCTGTTACAACACACTTTCACACATCAAAATCATCTCCATTAATAGTGAGACCGAGAGCAAGAAATTTTCTAAGTACCTGCATAACTTTCTCCTGTAATAAACAAATCCCTGTGCTTGTATTGTGGAAACTTGAGAAACCAACGTTGAAGAAACACAAGATTGTCTCTAGCTTCAAAACCCAAAAACAAAAAACCTCAAGTCAATTTCACAATTTTGAGAATAACCCATTACTAAGAACATAAAGAAGAATGGAAATTACCTGTAATGTTATCACCAATAGCAGCAGTATCATCATCATCTGAAGTAGTCTCAGTAGTATAAGAAAACCCAACTCCAACTGGTGTTTCCAAGTATAACATGTTTGCTTCTGAAATTTTGTAAACAAAGCGAAAAAACAGAGTAAATTAGAGCAAAATTATGTTTGATTCTGAAAATTGAGACAGAAAAGATTCGATCCAGACATGAAAAAGGTTCTTAAAAATGAAAAAAAGATTCAATCTTTATACATAAAAAGAAGAAGAAGAAGAAGAAAAAGTTGATTACCTTTGTTCCAACTATACTCATTTCTAACTAGCACATTTCCATTAGGTCTAAAAGGTCCATTCTCAGAGAATGCTCCAACTCCAAGAGAAGAACAACCAGGACCTAAAAAAACAGAAACCAAAAGAAGAATCAGAATCAAAAATCAAAAAGAGAAGAAACTTTTTGATTTTATATAAAAAGAGAAAAAAGCTTTATTTAGTTACCTCCATTCAACCAGAGAACTAAAGGTTTTGAAGCTGGATTGAATTCTGCTTCAACAAAGTAATAAAACAATGCTCTTTGTTTCTTTTCATCTAAAGTGACATAACCTGAGTATTGCTGAAAGTTAACATGAGGTTGACCTGGAAGTTCTATAATTCTGTCAAAGAATGATGGTGAAGACATTACAATCTCCATTGAAATGAATAATTGAAGTAGTGTTACAACAACAACAACCATTGTCATTGTTTTACATGATAATGAAGAAGAATTCATTGTGTGGGGTGGATTCAATTGGAGGAGTTGCAGAAAGAATGAACGAAAGAGTGTGAAGCTAAATACTACTAGGAAACTTAGAATGTGGGAAATGAAAGACAAAGGGAGGTCATAATGAGTTGTTTTTTTGGAAAACTCAGTACTTAGTACTATAAATTTCAACTTTTGATTGTTTTTTGTTTGTTTTTACACACTAAAAATTCAATTTCTTTTACATTTTATTTTAACTATAAGAAGATGAGAACAGTCTGTTATAAAGAAAGAAAGAAAGTGACTTTACAGTCATGCTATAGCTTTTTCTCCTTTTCCAGAGTTTTTAAAGAAGATGAGGCTGTTGTGCTTGTGCTGCCTGTGAGCATGGATAACAGCATCTATATGAGACTATATGGATGGATTGATTATTTTTGGCGTGACCATATCTTAGAAAATATTTTTAGGCTTGCAGAGAAGGACTTATGTCAGGAACAAATCACTTCTCTTTTTGGTTTTTTCATGAGAATGGGGTAATGGTTAGTGAAGATTTGGTTAAGTTTTGATGAAATGTGTACAATGCATAAAATCAAATCTTGTTTACTTTTGAGTGTGTAATTTGGGGTGAGAATAGTTCCTGTCATAGTTACTCATTGTCTCGGTCATAGCCGAACGTCAAAAATGTGGGTCTGTACAAATAGGTATATAAATCGGCTATCTAAAATGCAAATGCAGTAAAATATCCGCTCAAATGTGCCGGATTCTAAAAATTGCAGAAAGGCTTATTTAATGTGTTTTGCATATACTAACTCGTCATTTAAAGTCAGCATTTTTAATCTTATTTATATAATTTTTAAGTTAAATACGATTTTAACAACAACTGATTTCATAACAACTTTCTTGAACATAGTTTATTCTATCAATACCGTCATTTTATTTTTGTTGTGCATCTTGATTGTGATAATGTACAAAATGAATTGTTATTTTCTACTTGATTGTTATATGTAAATTTAATTCGTAAATATATGCGGAACTCGGGAAAATCACGAATAATTAGTTTAGTCTAAATAAAGCGTATTTCTAGATCTGGGTTGTAAATGAACGGCGATTTTATGTGAAAACACGTAGTTCACGCATAGTCGCGACTCATTTGACAAAAATGGGTGATTTTTTAGGGTCTAAGTTGCTTGAATTTTTACCAACCGCATAATAAGAGAAAGAAAAATACCATTTAATCCAAAAGAATTTTTGTGAAAACATGTACAAATATTAGTATTGAATTATCCTAAAAAGCTCGGCAAGTTGGGGCATTTTTAGAGGATGTTTAACTACACTTTAAGAAATTATTTTTTTATTTATAAAAGTAAAAAAGCCATAAGTTAATCTGATAACACAAAAAATAAATTCTAAAAATAAAAAATTTATTTTTTATGAAGTAATTTTTTTTTCTTTCTAACGTCTAAGAATGACTTGTGCTTTAGGTATCCAAACATGTTATTATCTCCCTTGACCCGTTATTTTTATAGCTAATATGATTTTTAACAATTTTATCTTTGTAAAATGTATTCAAGATTAGTTAGGTCCATAAACATCAATAATTTAATAAAAAGATGTTTGAATTAAAATTACATTTGTGGTAAAAATAAATTATAATTTCATTTCTATTCATCGAACAACTCAAATTTTGTTTTGAATTTTAACATTAAATGAGTCATGTCATATATCAACGACAGTGAAATACTCATCCAATGGAAACCAGCAATACAATGTCTAATCAATTTTGGTTGTTTTAATATTTCTTGACATCATAAATCATTCTATTTGGTAGCTTACAAATTCTTTTCTTCTTTTCTCTTTTTCACTTTTGTGTACTTACCTTTTAGCTTTATGCAGTCTTTGTAAATTTTGATTTTTTGTGGACGTTTCACTTCCAAGCAGCAGTAACTAGTAAGTCGACTCATATCAAAAATACAAAAAATTATCGCCCAATTTACCACCGTGACTACTTCAGTTTATTCACCATTTATAAAGGGGACCATTATTAACAAGATGGTACTATCACAGCGATCCAACGATCAGAATCCGTTAGTAGTTGTTTGTTCTATATGTATAATAGTACTATCATACTAATAATGGTACCCATATATAAACAGTGGATTTATTAGGTAACCATGTATTATCATTAAGATCTTATTTGCCGTACTAAATCAAAATGGACTGTTTAATTGATGGAATCATGACTTTTTAACGTAAAAAATTAATAAATATAACTTTCTCTGTTCTACTTTAGATGGTGGTTTGAGAAAAAAATTCTAGTTCTAAAGTATTTAAGTTTTTTAATAAAAAGTTTAGTGATATCCTTGAATTTTATCTTGGAATCATAAAAAAATTTAGATAATAAACAATTAATATTTAAAAAAAAAATTATAAACACAAATGGAAAAAACTATATACTGGTAAGAAGAAAGATCTAAAACAAGAACATAGTGACGGAATAAATGACTTAATGTCTGTTAATCGTAGAACTTAGCTTGCTTCTACTCACCCCACCCATGTTGAGATGCTTTTCCATTGAATTTTCCTCCATGTATTTTCTCGGCGACTTGGTGTGGGTAGGACTCGACTCTACTCTACCCCTAAAAGTTGACCCCCTCGCACACAAAATCAACAAAACAAGGCCTCACGCAGCAAAAAGCATTTCGGAAAAGTGGTTTGTTTTGCTTTTCAACTTTTTCCCATCTTAGGTCCCCCTCACTAGCACTAGAATATCGATAATTGGTGGATTCGAGGCACATTTCTAAAAGTTTCCATCTACCAATTTGTATTTCTTAATGACTCTTAATTATGTGGGAAATCAAAAGTTATCGACTTCTTCGTTAGTAGTTGAGAAAAATAAATGCGGTTTTAACTGTAACATAGAACGTGCTTTTGTTTGTCATTTTCCACATTACTTGCAATGTTTTATCCATTTCCCATTCTATATGAAACACAAGTCTCCTCTTCTATTATCTTGCTTCCTCAAAAGCATGTTAAGTTACGAGTGTACGGTTTTTATATAGTTAACTTTCAAGGTTCAACAAGAATTTTTATTTGTAAATTATGATTTTTAATCCAAAGATAGAACCTTCGGAAAGTGAAACTTTCTCCTCTAATTATATGGAATTCGGTAACCCAAAATCAAATTTGATAATTTCATATAGCATCCTTGAATAGAAAATCAGAAAATAAATTCTCTGCAAGACTGGTAGAAGGTCATATGAAAAGAAAATTATCTAGCCACATCACACCTGATCATTTAAATATTATATAATCTATTAAATTAATTTAGATAAATTTTTCACGGTCAAATGTTTAAGTAAGTTTTATCACATTTAACTAATATAAAATAGTTCATTATAATGTTACTAGATCAAGAATACTGGAGTTTCGTAAATACAAAAACAAAAAAAAAGGTTTGCTGAAAGTTTTTCTTTTTTTTTTTTTGCTTTTTTTTTTTTGGTAATACACCTCAAGACGTGAAATATTGCAACTCGTCTTAAATATATCAACGTTCAAATATCTCAGTATAAAACAATATGGGATTAATTTTAACCTCTAGTTAAGCCCCAACTAAGCTCCAACAGAATACAGTTTATGGCTTCTCCTCTTGTTTTTGAAGTTCCAATCCAATTAGCTTATAATAGTGACAAAGTGACAAAAGAAATGTCCCTTTATCCCAAGCATTATATTCTCTGATTTGTATTGTATCATCACAATACATAGTGTTTGTACTTGGCTGAGGTCTCTGCATCATCATCATCATTATTATTATCCTAACTTATAAGTCTAGCTAAAGAATCAGAAGTAACTTCACATGCAAAGCAAAGAAAACGACCTAACATGAACGCAGTATACTTTTTCTCTCCAAATCCAAAATGACTTCAACAGAATCTATCATTCTCATACTCATTCTTGACCGTATGAAATCAAAAATGTCATTTACAATGTGTAGCACGGTTCATTTTTAGGGTTTTGAGTACTTAAAAGAGATGAAACTGTGATGGTATAGATAGGCTCTTGTCTTATCAGAATCCATATAACAGCCTGAATCCCGTAGTTTAGAAAGTTATATATATACATGATGAATAAAGCAAGAATCATGCACTTTTCTCATCTTTTGCAGTTGCATGTACACATTCATGGGGGTACTTACTCATCTTTTGAATTGCTCCAATAAGTGGGAGATTATGTCAATGACACTTTTGAAAGTGTGATTATTTGCTTCATGTACTGTTGCTCTCTGGTCGACTTTCAAATCACTAATTACTTGACTGCCTAATGTTAATGAGGCTGTTAGCCATTGCTGGTTCATGATTATATAAGTTAAAAGTCAAAAAAATTAAGAGAATGTTTGGATAGAAGATAAGATTTAATTTTTCGACTTAGTCAAAAAGTTAAAAATTTGTTTGGGAACCAAATTTCATAGTAATTTTTACAAGTAAAAAATATTTAAGCATTTTTTTGCAAAGCAACTTTACTTTTTAACCTATGAGAATGACTTTTGTTTTCGGAGAAGTAGAATTGCCAGAGAAACTCTTATAGCGTGTTTGATAACCAGAAAAGTTATTTATACATTGTTTTATAAAATGTGAAAAAAAATATTCTCATAATTAATTTAAAATATAATATGAAAACCACTTTACTGATTGTAAATTAGTTTTGAGTTGGATACCCACCACTTTAACATGGTATTAAAGCTAGGTTTGTACGAAGGATGAAGATAAAATTACTGGCCATCAGTATAAAAATCCATGTGTTATAGGCCGAAGTTTACTTTATACGTGAAAGGATAATAGTCCAACATTACTAATTTGGTTTAAGTCGGATGATACCAGCAAACTTTAGCACAGAAAGATACTTTTATTTCTAAAAATCATTCTAAAATTTAATTTTTAGTATAATTTTTAATTTTTAAAATTTTTTTAAATTGAAAAATTACTTCTTATGTGGTGTATCCAAACAGCTTTTAATGTAGGTTATTCTTGATGCGGAGATCTTTTGAGTTATAAGTTATAACCCAAATTAACAATATCATTAGAACCGGCACGCCAAGATAAAAACCACTGGTGCTATTGTAGGATAATAATGTGGAAAGTCAAAGATAACAACAAAAATTCACTGCTTTGGATATGGTTCATTATTCCCTTGTATCTTGGGAATTTGATAGATGGGACATCACCCTCTTCTCTCCTTCTCTTTTTCATAGTTTTCATATCTTATTATTCCTCAGTCATGATCATGGTTGTCCATTCTCATTACTTTTTCACTTAAATGATCACCATATTTGGAGACCAAGTAGAAGGTCATGTAGAGTTGTATATCCATTATCATCAAGTCTTTCAACATTTTGGAAAAGCTCATATTGACTTCCCAATGCATACCTTATTCCACATTATGAAAGTTATTAGTGTCTTGTTTAGTAACGGGAATTTTGTGTCCGAAGCAAACCTAATCTTCAATCTAAAGTCATGATGATGAAGATTAATACATATTGTTTGTCATTAACTTTGCAAGACTTTCAAGGAGATTAACTAACCTAATCTTTTTGATCAAATGACTAATTAGGTATGTTTTGTATTTTTATGGGAAGAAATATATTCTACAAGAAAATGTGAGCATTTCCCAAGAATATATGGGTCATGAGGAAAGGCATTATGGGTGCAAGGATTGAATTCTGTAAACCTTTTGCAAGTTTTAGTTTGAGCATGTATTTTTGGAAAGAACATGCATGATTTGGTCAAGTGGAGAAATGAATGATTTCATTCCAATAGATAAGAAATAAACCAAGCGTGGGAGACACTAATGCCTATGTGGCTGACTACATTGCACCATAAGGGACCCAAAGTCGACATGCCTAGGCTCATCGACATCGAAATAAACGATGGTATAACATATGAATCCGAATCTGTATATATATTTTAATAAATGTGCACGTGATATTTTAATTTTATTTTTTGATTTAATTTAAAAAATTATATATAAGGGATAAAAAATTTGACATATGTAACGGTAGGATCATAAGTTAATTACTTAACCAATTAAATTAGCACTCCTTAAAAGAATGTACACCTAACCAAAATAGATTTAGTAGACACATGCGTCGATTTTGCACTTTTACTATCTTCCACTCTCGCATTGACACCCGAAATACGCAAGTTGGGCTTTATTTTGTACTCTCTTTTAGTCACCTTTTTTACTTATTTTATGGAAACAAAAACAAATTCAAAAGGGCTATATTTTTAGCCCTGACCGGAAAATTGCATGCTCTTTCGGTTGGCATTGTGTCAACGAAACTGAATATGAATGGTGTGGGATAGCAAAATAAAACCAATACTCTTTTTTGATTAGAGAACTAAGATCCCCATGGATTAAGGTTAAATGGGGTCAATTAGTATCAATGTTAGTTTGACAATTGGTCTTCACCTAACCCAACATAGCTGACCAAAAATGTTCTTTTCCATGAACACCACACCTTTGATCCCAAAGATCTTTCTGATGGAGTAAAAGACACGTTTAGATGTACATATAATATACACATATCATCTTTTTAGAAGCTAGGAAATGTTAAACAACAGAGTGTGCAGTGACATTGCTTTGTGAATAAGCAATGGCTATTTCCGGGTATATATTAAGAGGGGTGAATGGATGGATAAGCTTTGTCTTGAGAAGTTTGGTTTGAATAGTAATCGAGGCATAAGTAATCTATAGTTTAAACCTCCGTGAAAAATGCCAATTCCCACCACAGTTTTTTACCTGAGATTCTGGCGCAATTTCGCATGGTAATAATGCGATGAAAACTATCGAAAATTTAAGATAAAGTGAATGGCAAGGCGTAAGGCTTCACATGCATCCATTGGTAGTTCCGATTTGAGATCGCACGATCGCGGCATATCTGTTAAGCGGATATCTTCTCCTCTTTAATGTAAACAAGGAAATTAAGAAAATACTAACCAATTTAACGGAATTTAATTAATCAAACAGATTATTGTTCACCAAAAAAAATAGGAGTTAAAATGTTTAGTGAAATAGGGATGTCAGAATAATAAAAAATATTTATAGGGATTTAAATAAAAATATTACAAATTATTTATTTACAAAAACGTTATTTTTATAAAAATAGATATAATCTCACTATGCATGGATTTTTATAAATTTTATATATTTAGAAAGCTCTTTGAGTTATCTATATAACGAATATATATAACGATATTAAATTTTTATTTTTAATGATTTTATGTTTCTCCAAAAATTAAATATAATTTAAAGGAAAGTTAAAAGAAACTACACTTTTCATATGTTGTTTATAATGGTGTTTAAACTTCAAACACTTGTTTCATAAATATATATATATAAAAATAAAAATTAATTTAATAATAGGTAACAAAGTATAATAACAAAACACTGAATACGACAAATATAGCATTGTGCATTATTGACGTTTAACGCACGTGCTCACTACTTGTCAAGATTAAAGAAAATTATATCAGTCTATTTTTCCACGGTAATAGATAACCTAATTCTACCATTTCAATCAAACCCATACCTAGCTCAAAAATAAACCAAGAACAAAATAACTGAGCCAATTTAAATGTTCTTGCGTGAAGTAGATGTGTTAAGATCATTAACTCAGAATTTGGTTTTGCAGTAAACACTTCTACAACTTATAGAGAGAGAAGATATTTGTTCATATAAGAGATGATACAAATTACATGGAATATTAATCAAAACAGTTGTAACAAAATACATAGCCTTATTTTGAGATATTATAGGAGTTAGACTAGGCTTTTGTTTACTGACTAATTCAAAGCCTTGAAACATTCTTTTAAGAGATATTATGAGACAAAATATACATATCCTTGACACGAGTTCTATTTTGTGCACACTCCTTAACAAATGTGCACGTAACATTTTAATCTTCACTATTGGTTTAATTTACAAAGTTATAGAACGAGGGTCGAGATTATAAACATGGAAGATGGTGCCATCAGATAACAAATCAACCAATCAAATGAACATGTCAAATATACACTCTTTAGAGGAGTGTGAACATATTTATACTCCCTTGACATTCTCCCTCAAGTTGAACGTGAGTTATCGAACGTTCAACTTGTCCCTTAGATGTTGAAATCTTGGAGAAGGCAACCCTTTTGTGAACACATCTGTCAGTTGATCCTTGGAGGAGATGAAGTGTACTTGAAGTTGCTTCTTTGTGACTCTTTCTATGATAAAGTGATAGTCTATTTCAATATGCATTGTTCTCGCATGGAACACTGTATTTGCTGTTAGATAAGTTATCCCTAGATTATCACACCATAGCTTTAGTGTTTGGATTGAAATTCCCAGCTCCCTTAACAATGATTATCCAAATTATTTCAGAAGTTTCTATGGCTACTCCTTTATATTCAGATTTTGCACTTGATTAAGACATTGTTTTCTGTTTTCTGGTAATCCAAGAAATCAAGTTACCTCCGTAGTAGATGCAATAACCACTTGTTGATCTGCGATCATCCAAGCTGCCGACCCAATCAACATTCGAGTATGCGTGTAGTGTATTATCATTGTTAGGACACAGAAACAATATAATCTACTGTTTGATTCAGGTTTCGTAGAATTCTTTTGACCATGTTCCAATGCTCTATATAGGCTCGTCAAAAGAATACTGTAGAGTCCCAACCACACTTTTATAAAGTGTTGGATTATCAAAAATTTCAGTACCTTGCTTCTGACGCCTTGATTACGCTGAGATAGGAGTAGAAACTGGCTTAGCTCCATCCACACCAGAATGCTGAAGAAGATAAAATATATATTTACGCTGGCTTAGAACAAGTTAGCGTCCATATCGAATCACTTCAATACCCAAGAATAAAGTCAATTCTCCCTTATCTTTAATGGAAAAGACATTGCGCAAGTATGAAATAAGTTGGTTGATGAGAGTACAATTATATTCTGTGATAATTATGTCATCTACATACATCAAATAGAGAGGAGTGAGAAACTAAAGCCTGAAATCCTAAATCAGTGAGATAACTACTCAATCGAGAAAACCAAGCTTGCTTCTTTTTCTGTATCCATTGTAGCACTTCAGTAATGAAACGACATAAAAAGAATGAAATGCGAGTTCGATCGCTCTTTCACTAAGACGATTCCATCAATTGACGAGGCGTTGGGGCCTTGCTGTCAAGAGATTGAGTTTTCCAATAAATAGACTAGAAATGGTATGCTGGAGAGAGGAATAGGAATACGAGTTAAAGTAACTGCTCTTTACTGTCTTTCAAAGACTAGGGAAATCCCGATCCCTCTAGTAATTTTTTTTATTGCTCAACGCATCTGCTGGTCTCGACTCAACTCCCTCCCTGAATCCCGATCTCTTGGGCGATTCGAGCGAGTAAGCCCTGGCAGAGCCCGTAGCCTTTAATTAAGTCGCCCTCAACATATGAAAGTGGATACCGAATCTACGCCTCTGCTGGTCTATCATCCGCTTCCCTGGATGGTCCAATCTTTTTTCTCGAAGGTCTTCGTTTCCGTGTAGAAGAACGACAGGTGAAGCCTGAGTATATCCATTTATATCTTATCTTTCCTCTATTGTCCATATTTCCAAAGAATGAGTTGGATCTCTCCCAGCTAGGACGCATCAAGTTAATAAGTATCCTACTGAAACGTAAGACCGCAAGAAGTATGTAGATCATTTAGAGCGTAGTAGGGCTTTAGTCCCAATGTAACTACCCACTAGAATTAGTAGCTCATTCATTGGAACTTTCAGTACTCCGCGAAGGTCCCTAATGTGTTCTTCTTTAATACCTCCGAACGGGATTGCAAGGACCGAGGATTCACGCTATCCCTCAGCCTTTAAGGGACGGAATCACATCTTATTCCTCAGTTGGTTCCTACTTCATATCATTTCATTTTACTGAATGGCCTATGAGATGATGATGATGATGATGCATAAATGTATATGTAAATTTTGATATTCCGTAGCTACTTTGCGTATGCGTTGCCGAAATGGGGTGGTGCCTGGATGTATATGTAATTCATGACGAACAATACTCGGGTCAATGCCTAGCATATCTCCTATTTTTCAAGCAAAAATGTCAACATATTCTTTGAGTAGATTAAGCAAATCACGTTCCCGTTCTGATTCCATTAAAGTTCCAATCTTAATCATTTTTTGGGATTCTTCTGTTCCTATATTGACATTTTTAGTTTCTTCAACTACTGAAAAAGTAGGCTTGGGGGCTCCTAAAAATAACGAAGCTCCCTTTAATTGTTACTTGGGTATGCTGTCACTTGTTCCAGCCTTTGGTGCACTTTCTTCTGTATGGAATTCACATCTGCTGTATTTGATAGACCTCTTCCCACTTTTTCGATCATGTATTGATTTATTACATCTTCTTTAGCTTTGAATTTTCGCTATTTGTTTCTCTGATGTTGTATCTGAGTGCGTTCCTCATTCATCTGTGTTTCTATGAAAACGCAAGCTCTTGCCATATTTTGATCTCCTTTAATTTCCATTTCTCCTTGCGGTGTTGGAATCCACAAATACTGATGATAAGTTGCAGTTACTCCTTTCAAATGATGAACCCAATGTCTCCCAATAATTGCATTATATGGGGGTGGTGCCTCTACTATACTGAATTTGGTAAGGACGTTAATTGGTTCCGCCATGAATTCAAGTAAAATTTCTCCTTTTGGTTTTGAAGCTATCCCATTAAACCCATAAATGATGTAACATGAAGGTGTGAGTTGATCATCATTGAGCCCCATTCTTTAAAATGTATCATAAAACAACACATTAAGTGAACTTCCTCCATCCATGAGAACCTTTTTTACATTCCATCCAGACATTGGTAAAATGAGCACTAATGGATCATTGTGTGTTTCAACTTCTTGATCAACTTTTCTCACCGAAAAGGTTAATGGTGCGGCCATCCAATCTTTCCATGTTTCTGCGATTCTACCCGTAATTTTGAAAATTTCATGGTCATCAAATCGTTTTCGTAATCTTCTATCAATTGCTCCATTTATAGATAGTTGTTCTGACTCTGTGTGCGAAATTGTATTGATAGTTCGACTATTCTCTGGAATATTTATAGTTTTTCCTAGACACGATATCGCTGGTGGACCAGGTAGATGAAAAAATTCTTTCAATTCTCCTGCATCAATTAACTTTTGAACTTGTATCTTTAGATTTATATATTTATTTGTTACATGACCGTAAAAACAATGATATTTACAGTAGTCTTTGGAATTTTCTGTGTGCGGAGGTTGCCTTCCTTTGGACCATGGTCATTCAAAATCTTGTTTATTTTTAATTGAATTTAGTTACCGAGAATACCCAGTATTGAGTTTAGTAAAAACTCGATCTTCAAATTGTTTGTTTGAGTTTTCTTTTACCATCTACTCTTCCCCGCTTAAAATCATTAGAAGGATTTTCATCCGCAACTAGTTGTCCAGAATTTGATGCTGGTTCAGCAGAACTTGTTATGTACATAATTTTCTGATTTTGAGAAATTGCTCTTGGATTTTGTCTTTGTATATCTTAAAGTCTTGCATGTTTCTCAATAATTACTCTCAAATCTCCTTCAGTTTTTTGATTTGCACCATGAATATTTAGGAAGAGCGGGCTCATGCGGTTCAATATTTCCCATTTGTAAAAATTGATGGTGATATCTGGACTGACATTGCGTGTAGCTTGACAGATTGATTTCCAGTGATCAGTGTAATCTCGAATAGTTTCTTCGATCCAGGATGCAAGAGCAAATAGTTTATCCATACTAGCATTTGCGGGTTTGTTGTACATGTATGTTTCCAGGAATTTATAAACCAATTGGGTATATGAATGTATTGTTCCTTCTGGTAATTATCAAACCAAGTTAACGTAGATCCGTTTAAACTAGAGGGAAAATATCTGCACATGATGACATCATACTGCTCCAAGTCTGCCATATTTCGATTGTAATATTTTAGATGAGCTGCGGAATCTTTAGTGCCGTCATAGCATTCAAAATTGGGGAGAGTACACTTTGGTGGTATGATTGCCAACGCAAGATGTGGTGCAAGTGGTGTTCTACTAGCCTTTTTCATACTTCATCTAGACGCCCACCTTCTTGTTTGGTTTTTAATGATTTGATTTCTTCTCTCATTACTTTTAGATCTTCTGAATAGTTATTCCACTTGTTATCTTGTGGTTCTTTTGGCTCAAAATCATAATAATTTGGTTTATCTGGTTCATACAACTGATTGCGTCTATTCTGTCTCGGATGATCATATGTATCATCAATTGGTTCAACTATCATTATTCTTTGATCTCTATTAATTCCTGATTTACTTTCTGCGGGTCTTTTAGAAATCACTTCTTGTCCATGCAATTTTGAAATTCGTACTTCAGCATCATGTTTAACTTTATCCCTGAGTATCTGATTTTCTTGCGCTAGAAGAGTGATTGTCTCTGCATAAGCCTTTTGAATTTTGCACATTTCATCTAATTCTCCAAAAAATTGGTTGAATGGATCAATTTTATTATGAGGTGCTTCCTCATGTGATTGTTGTGTTGTTCTGTTATTTTTGATTGGTTGATCAGTATAGATTTTTGGTTATATTATTTTATCCAGTGGTCTTTGTACCTCTTTCTCTCTGTTTGACCCTTGAAATGGATATTCATTCCTTTGTTCTTTTGTTTGTACTGGAATAACGACTGCAACTTCAGTATCTTTACTTTTACTCCGTGGTATCCCATACAGGGGATGCGGTCCTTGAGATTCTTCTATAATTTCCTATGCAATTTCTATACCTTGTTGATCAACAACGTTTCTTGTAAACTCTTCAGTTTGATTGATCATATTTATTACAGTGTTTGTTACTATAACATATGCTTCCTTATTAATTCTTCCATGTTCCTGAATTGTGTTATTTGCTGCTATCTCTATTTCTTCAATCTCCTTTTGGGTGTTATTTTGTTCAATCTCGTCATTTGATGTTTTTTTTACCATTTTAACTGCTGAATTGATTTGTTCTGTTTGATTCTGAATTAATACTCTTGATGTTGTACAAATTTCTTTGCTGATGTTCTGATTGTTTATTATTTCTTTCGATTTTTTCATCTCTTTTGTCAATCTAATACAATAAGATCAATGATTCAGGAAATATAACATCTGTAATATATGCATATAAAATGATATAAATAATATGAATTCCAATTTTAATGCAAATTCATTTGAAATCAATGTGTAGCTCTAAAAAATTGAATTGGATTCAAATTAGTATTTTGTCAAGAGTAAAAGTTTAGTTCTTCGTATCAAAAATCCTGAGATTAAGAAATTGATCAGAAAACTTCAAATCAACAATTAAGTGATCAAATTAAATATAGATAAAAAAGAGTTCTAAAGTCCATATTGCATAAAATTTTAAAGTATTAATCAATAAAAAATGTAATTTTTATAACATTAAGTACAATAAATTCCTTAAAGAAATAGGAAGTGAGAGGGTTTTCTACATGAAAATCAGATCTGAATTATTGTATGAAAAATTTGAGAATTAAAAAATTAGGATCAGGTAGAATAAATTCTTTACCCAATCCCTAATTCTAGCGCCAAATTGTGACTATTAAAAATCTAGTAACACAACCAAATGAATTTATTATTTAAAGGTATTGAAGATAAGATTTGCACAAATTGTGATTACTAAAAATCTAGTAATATAACCAAATGAATTTATTATCTAAAGATTTTGAAGATAATATTTGCACAATAAAACGATTGTTTATTTATCATTGAAATGATTACATATGATGAACAAATTAAACAGTATGATATTTGTTCTTACCTAATACAATTCTCTTAATCCTTATTGTTTTTCCAATGAATTTTTCTGACCCCTTTCTCTGTCTTTGAGTCTGGTATTTATAAAAAATCTCATGGGTTCCCCTATATTCTATCTTTCCAGCTATTTGATCTTATCTATATCCTAGTATAAGGTTTGTCCCGCATATTTTTTGTATATTCCGCAGAGTATGATTCGAGCCTTTCTTGTCTTATTTGATTTCATGCTGGGTGGATCGCATCCTTGCCGCGGTCTTGTTTCTTGTTCTATCCAATTAAGTTATTCTACATGAGCTTTTTCATGAATATGGTGTTGTCATATAAAATTGTAGACCGTACAATCTTTTCCATGTTATTGCATGTTCGACACGTGACTACTGAGAGCGATGCGTCATGCTTTGAATCTTTTGTCTCGCAGCTTACATGATTAAGATGTGTCTATCATGCGATAATTGTGTCAGTTCTATTCTATCTGTCACGTCTTAATCAACAACTGTCTAATTTTATACCACAGTTCATCTTTGTTGGGATATAAAATCATCAATTGGATCTTGATTTGGTACATCTCATTTCATTAGAATCCGATATTTCTACGTTGAAATGTTAACATATTTATAGTGAAAATTTAGTATTCACACTATTCCTTCATTTTAAAAATTTAGTATTCACACTATTTCTTCGTTTTTGAAATCAAATTGTAATACATGACAAGGTAGAATTTACCTTGTGTAGTGGCCTCTAAAAAAAAAAGAGATTTTTTTTACACAGGATATTTGACTTCAACGGTAGTTGCGGCACAAGTCGCACAAATTTAGAGCTGGAATTGGAACGACCATAGAGGGTAAAGTCTAAGACTTGGGCTCCAAAATATTATATGTGTCAACAACAACTCCACCTAAAGTTGGGGTTCCCAAAAGTAGGAAACGGTTGGGATCTGGGCGGTGGAATTTAAATATTCAATTCAAGGTGGTCACTCTCTTCGTGCGTATACTTTATCAAGTATCACCCATCCCTAAGTGCTATGCCTTGTATGGGATAGGAAGAGGACCACCACACTTCACGAAACCACCCCAAAACACTAGTTTAGTGGCCCAAAGTGAACTGCGCAAACCTGACATCATATGGGGACACAAGAGCATATAAAATAACTCATTTTTGCTTCCAACTCTTTGTGTTTGTTTTGTTGCCTTCACACTGTAGTTATATCCTTGGCAGGATACAGGAAGAATATACAGTTCGCATTTTTTGTTTAATAGCTATCCCGGACCTACATGGTGCCCATGTTCGCCGAATTTGCCACACCAGTGGCTATTTTGACAAGGCATTACGCACTTCAACTTGGATAATGCGAGTGCGAGAAAGGATTTGTCAATTTGGGAGATCAGAAACTGTCGAGGGACACGACAGGAACATATCCCCAGCACCATAGTAACGGAATACAACTTCTTTTTTTGCTGACAGGAAAAATTATGGATCGAGAGTATAATGAGGGGCACACCAGGTTTCTTAAGAGGATGCAAAGGTGCTGAAAGTAGCAGATGGAAGTATCTTAAAGCAATTAAAAGGAAAGGAATTACTCACAGATTATTGTGTAAAAGAGTATGCAGGTGCTTTTGGATAGAACTTAGAAATACTGCTTCATGTTACCAATCATCTATTTACGACGAGACAACCTCAATGACACCACAATTTTACCATGAAAAGCAGCACAATTTACATATAACATTGAAATGCAACATAATTTACCATGAACCTCATGTTATGGATTGGCAGCATCCTTAGCTCTGCCAAGACATGAGGATTAATCTCGAGTCGAATATGCAGATTACCGAGGCCTCTTAACATAAAACCTCACACCTACTTAATTGCCGACTAGTAAGAAAGGCTCCGATTTTCCTCACTAAACACCAACCCGCTCTCTGTCACCTTCACGTTAATAGCTTCTTTTAACTTTGTCTTCCATATTAAATTTACCTACTCCCTCTATACATACGAGGAATGTTTTTTTTAAAATTTTATAGATATCCATCACTTTTTTTGTTTAACTCTTGATCTTATTCTCAAGATAAAAAAAACATTCACTTATTTATGATGATACTCATATGTAATCATAAGGGTATATGGAAAAAATCATCTTGAAAATTAAGTTTCGTCTATATGGAGTATTCGTTGAGATTGACAACTATATAATAACGGGCTTAAAAATGACGAGTGATGGATTATTATTATCAGAAGGCCCATTACCAAAGCTCATTACAGAACATCCTAATTTCATACATACTTTCTCCATCTCTAAAAAAATAGGTTTTGGATTTTACACAAAAAATAAAAAAATCAAGCATTTGAACTATTTTTTAATTTTTTTCCTAATTTATTTTTAAGAAAAAATATGATAAAGAAAAAAATATGAGAAAGAAATAATATCCTAACTTATTAAAAAAGAGAAATATACTCTTTATTATGGATAAAGTATTAAATTATAATATTTTTAATTTATCATTTATGGAAACCTGACTATTTTTTAACATACCTTTAAATAGAAACCTTGCTTATTTTCTAGAAACCGAAAGAATAGATATTAATCTTTAGTCTTTACTCTATAAATGTGCAAAGCAACAAGATATACGATTCTGTAACTTTCTTTCACATACTCTTCCAGCATTTAGAAGTCAATTAGATACGTGCAACATTTTCATAATGGTTTATAGATTTCGAAATTACAAATTTCATTTTTTTTTAATTACAGTGTCGAACGTCCTCCCCATTATAACAAATCCCAATTAGTTAACTACAAAGAAGTTGAAGTACACGAATCGGGTTACCAAATTCAACCATCAAAGCTGCAGTGACCTTTTATACCCAAATTCAACCATCAAAAATTTCTTCTGATTCTTCAACTACTATAAACCAACACCATGGCAAGATTAAGAAAAACTACCAACTGCATTCCATTAACTCTATTCTTCATCATAGCTCCCTCGGTACTGTTAGCGGTAAAAGCATATAATATTAACAATGTTGCAGAATTTAGTGCGAAAGCAGACGGAAAGACTGATTCGTGCACCAGACGAAAGCCTTAAACACAGATGGGATACACATTCAGAACTCACTAAATGTAAATGTTTTGGATGCCGGTATCAAGACTGGACATGATTGCATATCTATTGGCACTGGCACTCAAAACTTATGCTTTTACGTGGGCATGGTATTAGGTAAGGACTCAATCATCCATTCTTTTGCTCTAATTGAAAACTGATACATTTACTTAGAAAACATTAGGAGTGTTTTATTTAACCTACTGTGTCAGTTGTCAACAGCATTGGGAGTTTGGCTCATGATCTAGAAGAAGAAGGCGTACAAAATGTGACTGTAAAGAGTGACGTATTCTCCCAGACTCAAAATAGATTGAGAATCAAATCTTGGGGAAGGCCACGTAAAGGGTTCGCTAAAAGAGTGGTATTTAAACTATTGTCCGCATAAAGAAGGATGTCCTAACCAGGTAAAAAAGATCAAAACACAGTATTTTAATCATTATCACACTGAAGCTGTTTTAACTCTCTAAATTTTCTTCATCTAACAGCATTCTGGTATACCAATCAGTCAAGTAACATTCACCGACATCCAGGGGACTTGGGCGACACAAGTTGCCACGAAATTTTTCTGAAGTGAAAGTTATCCATGCAAGAAAATCAAATTTGAACATTAAACTCACTTATCAACAACAGCAAACATAGTTGCAGGAATCAGCAGAATCATTCTGTAAGAATGTGCTTGGAGCTGCTCTTGGTCCTGTTTTTCCACCAAGTTGTGTATAGAAAATGCAAAATTTATATCTTACATGTACAAAATGATAACTTGACAATTAGTAGCCGTTGACATGTGCAACGCATATGCTTGCAAGTGGAATCAAATTTGTACACAATTCAACAGAAAAAGAAACAATAGGTGATTCAATATAATGAAATTACATTAGCTTCTAACCAGACGGTATGTTACAGGCTTTTTAAAAAAAGGAATAATTAGACATAATTTTTGAGAGGAAAATTTATAATGGTAGTTACAGGGAGAAATTAGACATTGGCTTCTGTACCCGGAGGAAACATAGGCTACAATACTAGTGGTTTTAGAGTACCAGAAGGAAACATAAGCACATAGGCTACAATACTAGTGGTTTTAGAGTACTAGAAGGAAACATAAGCGACAAGAATAGTAGTGAAATGAAATCCAACCTAGTTCCGACCTCCATTTATCATCTAGCAGTCAGATTCATGACTCACTAGACAATTTTGTCAAACAGTACCACAAAAAATGAGTATGTAGGTGCTGTAACTCTTTTCATATCATGACCACCCTATTGTCTATTGAGTGCTTTTGGAGCAGCATTCAATAAGGTCGTTCTTTTTATCCGTCCATCACCTGTTGAAAACAGAACAGACATATTAATAAACATTCAATTTAGAGGAACCAATTGAACAGCTAAAATCAAAATGGCTCAGAATTATCCATCTTGGTAGTGAAGTGATTTTCTCAAAATAAAAAAAAGATATATCTATTCATTTGCCAAGAGCTCAAACAAGACGTAAACACGGGAACATTAAGGATACCTCAAGCTCCATAACGACGGATTAGGGAATAAAAAAGACACAACAACAGACCCCAACCAGTCAATTCAAGCTCAAGTTATACCTACAAACAGGTAAAGACCCTAAACACGAAGCACTCTTGCAAACAAAAGGTTGCAAAGTAAGCAAAATATAAAGCTATAGTTTTTATCTCTTGAGCACCTAGCAATACTTAACAGACAATAGAAGAATAATTACATCCAATTTCGATTCTACTTCGCTATTCAACGTAACGTTTTCTTCAAATATTCTACTCATTAGTCTGTCAAATAGCTTCACAAATAAACCTTAGCTCCAAATTGAACATGAAAGTAAAATCTACCAAAGCCAGTGTTCACTACGACGTCCCAATCTATAAACACTTGCGGGGTAAGGTCGAAATGGTAAAACAATTCGACTTTTACTGCTTACCAACAATTGTTGTTGCTAGTGTACAACTGAGGTACTTTACCCAATCTTAATTCTTAATAACACATAAACTAATTCCAAAACCAAAAAATAAGTCAACAAAAGAAACTCAACCAAAGTGATCATTTAAAATTCTAATCAACTGATAATATCAATATACACGAAAGACAAAATGAAGAACAGTTCACAATTAGAAATGAAGAACAGTTCACAATTAGATCTAAAAGGATTGCGCACACACACAGTACAGGCATATGATCTGTTTAGCCATAATGCCTATGACAAGCATGATTGCAGTGTGTATGTGAGGTTTTCCATACACAACCAGTATCTCATTCATAACCCTGATTTGCAAAACCATTTTTGCACATAAATTCCATAGAAAGAGGTTTTCTTTGCAATATGGGAACTAGAGATCAAGATCTAAATTTGAAGAGAAATGGAGACTATGAATGTTCTGTTTGTGCTCAAGGACTTGTGGTCTATTTATAGGAACCTAACCCTAATGTTCAAGCCATTAGATTTAGATCAAAACTCATGGTACTACATCCAAAGTGGTAGGATTAAAGTAGGTTAGGTGCTGTTGACAATAGTGGACTGGGGACGATTTCTCAAATGGCCTAGTACTGTTACAGACAAATTATATTGCTAGTTGCTCTTCTTACATCTTCTACCGATCCAACATCCTAGCTAACTTTCAATGGATGCAGTACAAGCGATTACTATTTCCTCATATATGATCAGTTCGCTACGGGCTACGCACAGAATCCAGCAATGTAATGACAATTAAGTGAAGCAATCAGAGAGACACTAAGGGTGTAAGTCTACCTAAAGGTATTAAGTAACCCCATCCTTACTAATCAATCAAGAAATGCATGTAATAGATCTAACCTAGCAATACATGACGAGCACGGTAGAACTCTTATAAACCAGGAAAAATGAAAAGAGTTGGTATGAATTTTGTGATGATTTTACAAATTTCTGAACAATGAGAAAATCATGAAAAGTCTTTGTTTCTTTGCTATCTTCTAATTCAATTATATGTAGCAGGAAGGAACACAACATCCCTCTGTTATATGTTTCAGATTACCAAGAACTTCCTAGAGTAGGTGGTGACATTATATTTAAACTAGTTAAATTAATACTCAGACTAGGTGTAATAAATAAGTCAGAATAATACTCATCGGAAAAAATCCTCACTAACAATTTGTTACTGAGGATCAAATCAGAAACAGCTGAAATATAGAGAAAAAATTAATGAAAATGAGATATAAAACTTACTAAACAGAGGAGAAAAACTTATTAATGAGAGGAGAAGTTATTATGGCAATTTATAAAACTATATCATTGTCAAGCTGACGAACTTAAACACTCTTTCCTCAGGGGCTCACTCCGGAGAAAAAATATTGATCTGTATAAAATAAAAAAAGGTTATCAATCATTAATCATAATCCAGATTTCCAAGAAAAAACAATTTACCTATAAATAAATACCTATAAATAAGGTAAAAATATTCTGTAATCTTTATTTAGGTTTAGCACTGTCTTTTAGATTTTTCAACTATAACTTATCTTAACAAGTTTCATAAGAGAATTCATCCATGTTCTTTTTCTTTAAAAGATATTGAAAAATCCTGTTATTGTTGAATAGATTTTGTTGGAGCCATTTGTTTTACAGATACAAATGAAAACCCCATTTCCGAGTCCTCTCATACCGATTAATATCCAATAAACCTTTTTCTCTTCTCCTTCCAGGGTATATGAGTCACAAAACCCATATTCCATTTATAACCCATCCATTAAGTGGTGAAGGCGGTTGTAGTAAAGACAATAGTGGTGGTGCTCAGAATAGAAGATGAAGACGGCGCTGTGTAGTGATAGAGAAAGAGGCGGAGGAACTGAAATGAGTTCGCTGATGGGTGTATCTATTTCTTTTTAGGTTTTCAGGGTGGTAATCAAATTACAGAAACTACCCTTTTATGCATTCTAAATTTTTAAGCATGGGCCGGTTTGGTGGTTGTATGTAGCGCCGGACCACGATTTCGCATCCCCGTTACCACATAAGAATAAGCGAAAAATCAAAAAATCGTTTTAGGCCCAAATTTCATAATGACTTTCAAGAATAAGAGCATACCATAAGCAAAAGTCAATTTTAAAAATAAGAAGTAAGATTTTTTTGTTTCTAGAAGTCATCGAAAGATTTAGTTCTAAACTTGAATTTTGACCTAATAGTTAAAAAGTAATTTCTTATGTATCCAAGCATCCTCTAAAAGAACATCTTCTTTGTGAAGTAATTTTTTTACTTTTAATTTTTGAGAAGTAATACTTTTTTTATGGAGAAATAAACATTTCTGTTTCTGGTTGCCAAGCAGACTGACCGACTTACATCACATTACTGCAATATGGTACCAAAAAATTTATAGAGGGTTACCACATGGGGAAAAATATGTGTAGTCCAAAAAAATTCTTTATCACAAACCCACCAAAATTAGTTTTAGGAATACCAATTTTACTAAGCTAACCTTTTTTTTATTTATCTTTATTTTCGATATCCAGGATTGATCAAAAACTTCCATATATGGTTTTTAGTGAAAAAAGTCAAAAACTAAATAAGAAAATCCCAATAATTAAGCTTACTAAGTCTAAAATTCCTACTTCCTCTCTTTTTTTTCCCAACATAAACTGTTAATAAATTCATAAATAATAATTCCTAAAAAATTCCCTTAATATAACTCCTTAATTCATTCTTTCGTTTCTTTATTTTTTTAAATAAAAATAAATTGTTCATAACTTTAGATAATAAATAATCCCTAAAATAATTTATTTATTTTGTTTTGTTTACCACGTGAATGTAAAATTTTAATTTTCACAATTAGTGATGGTTGCAATTTTTACATGTTGGAACCAGTTGCTTTTGTGAAAAACCGCAATTATCACAACTTACAGAAAAATCCAATTTTCACAAAGTAGTGATAATCGTGATTTTTCACCCGTTATAATCAGTTATGTTATGTAAAAATCGTAATTATCACAATTTTATTCTTCCTCTTATTATTCGAAGCATGTAAGGATGAGAAGCATAAAGACTGAGGAAAGTTACTAAAGACTGCTGAAGAAGTAGAACCTCTCTAGTGAATTGATAAAGTTTCGAGCCATCAGGGGTGTAGTCAGAAAGGCCAGATATACTTGAACATTATTATGAAATTCATAGTGGAGAGTGCTTTTTGTCACGGGGTCGGTCCTTCGCCTCGACTTTACTCCGTGCGGCACTTGACTAGAATTCCGTTACTAGGCAAGTCAGCCTCCCAAACAAAGTTTAACCAACTTTGTGTAACTACTCAAGATCAAAACTCACAAGAAACTCAAGAACGCTCAAGAACACTCAAGAACAAGAGAGAATGATTGAATGAGAGAATTAAGTTTGTATTACTCTCTTACTTGAATAATTGGATTGTTGGATGATTACAAATGAGAATGGCATCCCTATTTATACTAGTTGGGAGCCAGGAATGTTCTAGAAACTTATCTTAGATCTATACAAATGTATGGCTAGGATCTACTTCTAGATTATTCCAATCTTATCCACAAATATCTACACTATTCTAGAATGTTCTAAGAAAAGGACAAATGGTAGAAGATTCTAGAATGAGGCTAGCCACTTAGCCAAAAGGGCTAGCCAAGGTGGTGCACAAGGGTGAATTAGCCATGTGTTGAGCCATTTGGTGCACCCCTGTGACATTCTCCCCCACCCGAATTCGCAGACGTCCTCGTCGCGTTGTACTTGTCGATGAGATCTTTGTATTGCCAAAGTAAGTCTTCATGTTCCCAACTGGCTTCACTGTCTGGTTGATCCTTCCATCGGACTAGATATTCCTTATAAACTCGCCCTCCTCTTGAGACACGTCTGTGTGACTCTATGCTTGAAGCTTGTTTGTCTAGAGAGGTAATCATATTGAACGGGGCTCTCTTGGTAACTCCTCTAGACTCGTCATCTTGATCCGCATAATATGGCTTCAAGCAGCTAACATGAAAGACGGGATGGATCTTCATGTGGCTAGGTAGCTCTAATCTGTAGGACGCCTTCCCGACTTTCTTGACGATGCGAAATGGTCCTTCGTACCGTCGAATGAGTCCCTTGTGTACCTTTCGAAAGGCCTTGAACTGTTGTGGGTTCAACTTCAGCATGACTAAGTCATCTTCTTCGAAAGATACGGGTCTCCTTTTCTCGTCCGCCCATTTCTTCATTCGCTGAGAGGCTTTCTCCAAGTAGGCTTTGGCCAAGTCGTGCTTCTCCTGCAACTCCTTAGTGAATTGGAAAGCAGCAGGGCTCTTTCCTCTATATCCTCCAGCGAGTGTGTGTGGCATCAAAGGTTGTTGGCCCGTAGCCAACTCGAATGGACTATGGCCAGATGATTCACTCTTTTGCAAATTGTAGCAAAACTGAGCCACGTCCAATAATTCCACCCAATTTCTTTGGTTAGCGTTCGCGAAGTGTCTCAAGTACTCCTCCAATTCTGGTGGGGCCATGCGATATGGGGCCATGGCGGGCGGCTTTGTTCCAGGTTCTAGCTCGATCTGATGATCCACCTCCCTCTTAGGTGGTAGTTGCTTGGGCAAATCGGCTGGCATCACGTCCTGGAACTCCTGCAAAGCCTTTTGAACCTCCAATGGAACGTCCTCGACCAGTTTTTCGCTTTCCTCGATGATGGTTGCTACAAAGGTGGGTTCTCCTTTCTGAACACCCCTCTTTAGTTGTAGAGCCGACAGTGCACTCGAGCAAGTCTCCTTGGTCCGGGTGGCTGGAATCACACATGGAGACTTCTCGTCACTGATGCTGACTACGCCGAGGCAAGGCACCACGGTAACTTTGGCACGAGCCAAGAAATCCATTCCGAGGATAACTTTGAAATCGTCCATCTTTACCACCATAAAGTCGGTAATTCCCTTCCACGTGCCAACCTTCATTTCGACCCCCTTGGCCGCTCCGTGAACAAGTATGGCTTCGGAATTCACCGCCTTGATAGTGCTTGAATCAGCTTCAACCTTCAACTTCAATCTTTCGGCTTCTCCTTTAGAGATGAAGTTATGTGTCGCACCAGAATCGACCATTGCCTTGGTCTTCTGCTCATTTAGACTTATGTCCACATACATAAGTCCTTTGTTCTCCTTTGGTGCTGGACGTTTTTCCTTAGGCTGGCTCTTGATGGCGCTCAACCGAACGGCTCCTAGGTGCGAGTCTTCGGTTCTCTCTTCATGCTCCGCAATCAAAGAGTTGAGCAAGTTCTTCTTGGGACAACTGTGGGCAAGATGGTCACCTTGGCAAATGAAGCATTTCTTCACACGGTTGTCTTGCCTTCCTTTCCACCCGTTGTTTGGCTTGGACCCTTCGCGGCTAGTCTGTGGCTTATCGCGGTAGTACCTGTCTCCCCCACCCGTTCCTTGTGATAATGGCTTGGATGGCTTGTTCTTGGCAAGTTGATCAGATTTGCTAGAAAAGTCATCAAGCTTCTCGACAGTGCTTAATGCGGTGGACAAGTCGGTAATACTTCTTCGTTGAAGTTCCATAGAAGCCCAACGAGGTAGGCCACGATTGAAGTGGTAGAAGCGGTCCTCGTCTGCCATTGTTAATATGTCTAACATGAGAGAATTAAATTGTTTGACATATTCAGAAATGGTACCTGAATACTTCAAATTGTGAAGTTTATCCCGAGCTTTGTGCTCAACGTTCTCCGGATAGAACATGGCTTTGATCTCCCTTTTGAACTCTGCCCAAGTAGTGATGGTGCAGACTCCTCTTTCGATTTCTGCATATTTTCTCCTCCACCACAATAGTCCATCTTCTATTAGGTACATGGTCGCCGTGTCGACCCGTTCCTGCTCGTCATCAAGGCCCGTGGCCCTGAAGTATCTTTCCATGTTCCATAGAAAGTTTTCCAACTCCTTAGCATCCCTTGCGCCGGAGTACTCCTTTGGTTCTGGCACCCTCACCCTAGATGGTCCACGAACCGCCCCTCCTCGGATCAGGGTCTTTAGCTCATCGATTTGAGCTTGCAGCATCCTCACATGAGCATTTACCTCGCCCATCTCGTTCCGATATGTCTCAAAAGAGACCTCCATCGATTTTTCCAAATCGTATTGTTGCTCCATGGATTCCCCTAAATCCAGGTTCAACTTTTCTACTTTTTCTTCCAGCGATCCAACACGAGATTCTAAACGGGGGCCTGATGTGATTTTAGAAGTGGTAAATAAAGGTTCGATTCTCGAACTTGTGAAGGTAATGATTTTAGAAAATAATGATTCTACTTAACTCTAGAAAACTCCAGGAATAATAAAAAGACTAAATAACCTAAATATGATTTTTGAATAATTTTAAAAACACCAGGAATCAGGAATCAGGTAATTCTAACAACCTATGTGATTAATCGGATAATTCTTTTTAAATTAATTGAAGCACAAATAATTGCCAAAATTGGTTTTGTTATGCTAACAAACAGAGGTAAATCACAAGCATGGACTATCAAAATTAATTAACTAAGCATAATCCATCAAGCAAAAGCACAACTGTTGAAAGAAAACCGTTTTTACTATTCAAAACTATGCAATTTTAATGATAAAAGAATTATAAATAATTATTAGAAAATAATTAAATCACATAAAATTGAGAAAATTACCTTATCCATCATCCCAGTAAATAGACTTAGCTCATGGTGAAGAAAACTTGCTCAAAAGTTGATTTCATTGCTCAAAATATTGATTACAAGGTTGAATAACGCTGTAACAGCTGATTTGATACGCTTATATGCGTTACAGGAGAGGGTTCAGCTGTTACAGAAGAGTTTAAGCAACAAATGGTTTGAAGCAATAGACAACAGGAAAATTCAAATCAGCAACACTTATAAATGTTACTGAGTCTTCTTCTCCGGCAGTGATGGATGAAGAACAGCCGGCCGGTGCAGCAGCAGCTCGTCGGCGGTGACGGAATAGTGACCGGAATTCTCTAAAATCTTCTCTAAGCTTTTGTACCTGATTTTCTTTGCTTCACTTCGTATTTATAGACTTCACAAACCCTAGAGAGAGTTCTAAACCTAATAGAACTCTCTCGAATCACTCCAATTCTTTAATCCAAATCCAAACAGGAACCGAGTCCTGATTCCGGCCAGAATTGGGTTTCTCGAGCTGATTTCACGGGGTTTATCATTGTCTTTTGATTTCTTGCAACTCTAATTGCAATGGGTCATCTTTAATTGCCGAAAACAACCCAAAAATCGCAACCAATCCTTTTCCCGTTGAAACAGGAACTCCCGATGAGTTGGATCGGCCGATCCTGGGTTAACTCGCTGGCTCGCTGGGTTGACTCGCTGGCTCACTGGGTTGACCCGATCCAAGGGTGCCCCAATCCAAAGTGTGGGTGCCTTGATCCATTTTCCCGGGTGCCTTTAACACTTTTTGAGCCAATTTTTCCACAAATCTTTATTCTTCTAATGTACCTACAAAAGCATAAAAACACATAATAGACACACAATCGAATACTAACTCACTAGAAATTAAGGTGCAATTTAGACACTAAAGTGTGTCTATCAGGGCCCACTGACTTATCCCGTTGTTGTTTCTTTGTCTTCTCAACCTTTTCATTATTGTTAGTGATAACAACATTTGCATCATTTGAAGACATGGTGAGAGATCTTACCGAGAGTAGTATGAACGCGGCTCTGATACCAGTTGTCACGGGGTCGGTCCTTCGCCTCGACTTTACTCCGTGCGGCACTTGACTAGAATTCCGTTACTAGGCAAGTCAGCCTCCCAAACAAAGTTTAACCAACTTTGTGTAACTACTCAAGATCAAAACTCACAAGAAACTCAAGAACGCTCAAGAACACTCAAGAACAAGAGAGAATGATTGAATGAGAGAATTAAGTTTGTATTACTCTCTTACTTGAATAATTGGATTGTTGGATGATTACAAATGAGAATGGCATCTCTATTTATACTAGTTGGGAGCCAGGAATGTTCTAGAAACTTATCTAAGATCTATACAAATGTATGGCTAGGATCTACTTTTAGATTATTCCAATCTTATCCACAAATATCTACACTATTCTAGAATATTCTAAGAAAAGGACAAATGGTAGAAGATTCTAGAATGAGGCTAGCCACTTAGCCAAAAGGGCTAGCCAAGGTGGTGCACAAGGGTGAATTAGCCATGTGTTGAGCCATTTGGTGCACCCCTGTGACATTTTGCTTCCAATGCGAACAATCTCATATTTTTTTCTCCTGGACTTGTTTGCCTTTTCAATTTTAACTTCTAATTTCATTAACGATTCTTTGTTCGTTTTTCCTTCGAGAATTCCCTTGCATAAGCTTATCTTTGCTTTCAAAATGTATTGTAATTTTTTCGTCCAATTTTTATATTTTATAATCTTCTAACTCATCGCAGATTATTATTATTATTGAACTGCATTTGGTAACTCATGATGTCTCATTTCAGGTTCTCAGAAGTGAAAAAGAGAAGAAAGAGTGGATTGATTTAATTACACAAAAGCCTTTGGAAAATCTATCATGATCTGATTGCATCTTAGTCTTAATTAACTTTCATTATTCTCTATCTATTTTTAACTATATTTTTTATCTTTTTGCATTATGTGTAGATAACTTAATTTGTTTCTCCAATATGTGCTTACAATTTGTTTTGTCCTTAATGGCGTTTTCCTTACTATATGTTGTGATCATAGCGTTTGTTGAATATGTTATCAGGCTCTTGTAGAAGCAAGTATCATCTATGTGGGAGTCATTGGTTTTTGGTGGAAGAGGACATGGTTTCGCTTCAACTCAGTGTCGAGTCAGTACATTAGAAAACCCTGCCTCTTGGAAAATTTGAAAAAAAATAAATTTCTAAAAAGCAGTTAAATCAAAAATCCGTTTTATTTTTCTTCTCGGATGATCACTTGACAGCTATAACACTTACCACCCTGATAAAAATACGCATTCAATTTTTTCCTTGATAAAAGGCCTATTATTTGCCAGAATATATTTATTCTTCAATAATCCGAATCACAATATTAAAACAAGAAAAACTAGCCTCTCCTCGCTATTTTTTCATTCACACCCTAACATCTCACAAGGTTTCAAGATGGATGAAGGAAGCTCTTGTCAGGTTATTGATCTAGTTAACAAGTTCAAAAAGGCTACTCTAAAGCTAGGTGACACCAATAATGTTGTAGTATTCCAACAAGCAAACAATAATGAAAAAGAAGATGCTTCCAACTGGGAAGCATGTGTGATTGGTAAAGTTATTATAGAAGGAGAATGAGACACCAAACTGTTGAGAAGTACATCAAGTACGCCTGGCCTTTCATAGCATTCGAAGTATTGAAGGTGTGTGGTTGAGATTAATCATAATATTATGATTCTTAAATTTAGCAACTGGATCATCCTGAACAGAGTCATTGAGGAATGTCCATGGAGTGTTAATAGGCATATGTTAGTAGTGCATGATTACATACCAAAGAAAATTTACACTGATATAGATTGGGGATTTCAATGTTTCTGGACACAACTCAAAGCACTTTTACCAGAACATATGAATGTTGTTGTTGTAACCGAGATGGGGAAAATAATTGGAGAAGTAATAGCTATCGAACCTGAAGATGTCGTTCATGTTAGCAGTGATCCTGTAAAAGCCTATGTTAACATTGATCACACAACCCCCTTAAGAAGAGAATTTAAGGCACTCACTAATACAGGGCTTACTCGTTGGATTGGATTCTTCTATGATAAGCAACCTCACAACATATGTCCTGAGGATTACATCATCAATCACTCAAAAGAAGCTTGCAAAGATGCTGCTAATATCTTGGCTAAAGCACATGAAAAACCTTACTTCTTTGGCAAGGTCAATAATATCTGGAAAAGTATTACAACTTGTGCTACAAATAGTGACCCATCTTCTAAGAAAAATCAAATTTTTTTGTTAAGTCCACTATATTTGTCCCACTTAAAGATGGAGTTGCGGTGAACACGGATTTCCTATTCGCTGGAGGAAATGAAGAGAACACTGAAAATGCTAGGATGAGCAAAAGACATGGAAACTCTAATACTCCTGCCCCATTACTCAAGAAACTGTAGTTTCTCCTACCAATGCCAATGCTAGCATTCACACAGAAATACATACATCTTAAAGATTCACAACCAGGGATAATCACCTTTTTATCAATCCGCCATTTTTCAACTAATAATTTTACTCATAATTTTATTTCTTAAATTTATTATTCTAATTATGTTATTTAATTATGTCATAGCATCATAGAAATTATTTTTCTTTATAAGTATAACTTTTATACAATTCACTCCTATTTACATTGGTCTTTTAAATTTGTGTTTGTTATTATCATCATCTGCTCAATCTCTGATAATTGTAAATATGCTATAATAAAACTCATCTCATGGAATATTCAAGGTTTATAATCTTCATCCACTATGAATCACCTTGGTAACTTAATCAGATCACAAAATCCTGACATCATCTTTCTCTGTGAAAAAAAAAAATCATCCTAGTCAAAATTAAACCCCTTTTAAGTCAATTTCAGTACCCTAATTGTTCTTTCATTGAACCAGATGGTTTATCTGGAGGTTTAGTGTTGCTCTGGAAAAATGGCTTCTTTTGTGATATTGTAGGTGGTAATAGTAATATGTTCAATGTGTTAATCCAAACTGATCCTAGTAGAATTGAATTCATGCTCACTTATATGTATGGTTATTTTAATTATACCAAAAAGAAAGATCAACGGAACCATATAAATCTTATTAGTAAGGCTAATAATGCTCATTTGATCCTTTTAGGTGGTTTGAACTTTCATTTAATAAATAATGATAATGATAATGATATTTCCCCATCTACTGATGGATGGGTCAACAAGGTAGTTTATAACTGTGTCCTTGAACATATTAGCTTTATAGGAAAAAATTATACTTGGACTAGCATACTGGATCTAAAAAATCTAAAATAGACATGGCTTTAGGAAATGGTGACTGGAATATCAATTTCCCTAATACCAAACTTTTGCACCTAAATCAATTAGGTAGTGACCATAACCCTATCATGCTAGTTACAGATGCTGCCACTCTCAATTGTTGGACTCCATTTATATTCTTCTTAACATGGTTAAATGATGATGCTTGTACTGCTGTTATTGCTAATGCTTGGAAAATTAGTGTCAGTGGCTCTCCTGCCTTTCAACTTGTTAAGAAGCTTCATTTAAATAGGAAAGAATTATCAATATGGAACAAATAACATTTTGGTAATGTCAATCAAAAAGTAGATGATCTTCAGAAAGAACTTAGTATCCTTCAAGCACAAGTTCCAGCTTCCAGCAATCATGATCAAGTTATCTCCATCAACAATGAGATAAACAAGTGGCACAAGCTAAGAAGTGACTTCTACCAACAAAAATCCTGAGATTGTTCCATAAAATACATGACAACAACAACAAATACTTCCATACTAAGACCAATAAGAAAAGAATAAGAAACAACATTGATTTTATACAAGATCACAACAACAATTGGTTACAAACCATAGAGCAACTAGTACATCATCTTACTCTCCATTTCAAAGATATAAGTACTTATATAAATCATGTTTTAGATGAGGGCCTCTACCTATGATAATAATTGCTAAAGAAAATTTAGTTCTTTCAAGATCCCCAACTCATAAAGAAATAATTGATACTTTAAAAATATGGGAAATTGGAGTGTTTAGGACCAGAAGAGTTTCAAGATGGTTTTTACCAGAGTCAATGACATATACTTGATGAATAGTTTTGCATGATGGTGAAAAGATTGCTCCAATATATGCACACCCTCAAATAAATCAAAAAAACTCATATCACTAATTCCTACGAAGAAGAAGTCCATTTGTATGTGCAATAATTATTATAAGATCATTTCTAAAAATCTTGTTAACAAAATGAAACCATTTAATGGAGAAAATTGTTTCTTCATACCAAGTTACCTATGTTTCTGGAAGGTTATTAAGTGATAATACAATTATAGCACATGAAATCTTTCATTTTAAAGACAAATTGGGTGGATGGTATTGAAGCTTGATATGTCAAAAAATTTCGACAGAGTGAAATTTTATCGTTAATTTTTTTGCCTTTCGTATAATTTTTGTGACTTAATATATCAATATATATGCACATTAGTATAATAATGGGTTTTGGTCACCGTTGTACTTGTCACGGTTTTGTCTCGCGTAAATGTACGTTCGAGATCATTGTTCATCTCTCTGGACACGGTGATGTATTGACGCGTCTCTAATAAGAGTCTATTTTCTTTTCTAATCAGAAACTACTCGTGGATTCCTATTTTACTTCTAATTTGTTTCCACGATCTATCACACTACTCCTCCAGACAACACCACTTCACTTCCTCATTTTCTTCCTTGTTTTAAGGCAAATAACAGTCTTGAAGAGTGTACAACTACAAATTTCTTGCTTTTTCTCGTAGGTTAATTAAGCAAAAAAAAAAACCTTCTGTAAAAGTTTTCTTCCTCTCTATTTTCTTTACTTTCAGAAAATAATTTGAAATATTTGATCGAAGTGAAGGCAATCACTTTACTAAAAGGGATTCTCATGTTTGATTACATGGTTTTATCCTGCTAAAATCGTTAATTTTTCTTTTGTTTTATCTTAATTAAGCTTTTTGTCTTTTGTATTTTTTACAAGGTATTTTGGGGATCAGAGTTAAAAAATGGTGTATTGTGAAATCTCCGTAAACTTTTGTCAAGATGGTAAGTCCTGAATCTTTTCTCTAACTCATCAATTTCTTCTAGATCTAACTTATATTTAGATTTCTAGGGTTTGATCTTTTATTTTTGAATTCTGTTTTTTTTTTCTACCTAAAAAATATTACGGTCCTTTTTAGCAATAAAACCTAAAATCTACAATAATTGCATCAAAGGCGAGCTCTTGTTTGATATTTGTGATTTCAAATTTGTATCAGTTGAGATTTCTTTGGAAGAACCCAAAATTGGATTATGTTAGTTAACACTTGTTTTGTAGAGAGATATGATAATAATATAATGCTGAATAATGTACTGATTTCTTATATTTACCGTCCCACAAATCTTCCCTCTAATTCATCACTGTCTTCTAGATCTGAATTATTCCTAACTCTTTCATTGATCTACTTTATACAATTTGATACTTCATTTTAAATTTGTTTTTTTTTTTCTGCCCTAAAATCCACTAAATTATTTCTTTCCTTTGCAGAATCAAAGCTAAAATCTGTAATCATCACTCTAGAGGAAGCACTTATTAAGTAAATGAGATTTCAACTGTAAGCAAGAGTCTTTCAAGTCTATTAAGGAAAATTTTGAGAATAGATTGTCTACTTGGTCTTCGAAATCTCTTACTCAAGCAGGAAGATCAACAATGATCAAACATGTTCTTAACTTTGTTCCTATCTATCAAATGAGCATATTCAAGCTTCCAAGTCAACTTATCAATAAGTTGACTTCTTTACAAAGGAAATTATTTTGGGGGTACAATACTAATAGAGGAGCTAACCTAATTATTGCTTGGCACAAGGTTTGTAAACCTAAGGTCGTAGGGGGTCTGGCTTTCAGATATTTAGAGAAACTTAACTTAGCAACGAACTAAATTATCTTGGAGAGTTTGTACTGAATCCAATCAACTTTGGGTATAAGTTCTTTGAAGCAAGTACTTCAAAAAATTGTGATATTCTTAATCAATTTTTTGAGGCTAAATATTGTTCTTATACTTGGAACGTATCATTAAAGGTCTTCAATTTGTTAAGCAAAATTACTTAATGGAAATCAAGGATGGCAAGAAAACTAAGATTTGGTTGGATAAATGGATACCTGGACTTGATCACCCTACTACACCAATCAGTGGAATGGAATTTCTATATGTTATCAAGATCTTGTAGAACTGCTCACTCCTGAAACTAACATATGGAATGTCAATCTCCAGAACCAATTTGATGCATCCACTTCAAGAATCATCACAGGTTTATTCTTGGATACTTTTAAAGAAGATGCATATCATGATAGGTATGGTAAAATTTCTGTTAAAAGCACTTTCAAGAAGCTGATTATGTGCCCAAGGGATATTTAGATTAATGGTAAACTTATTCAATCTACAATCTGGAAATCTCTATAGGGATGCAAAACTGCTAATAGGATTAAACTTTTTGCCTGGAAATGCATTCAGGAATTAAAACCCACAAGATGTAGGCTAGGTCTCAATAAAAACAACATTGAAATTCAATATGGAATTTGTGGTAATAGTGAAGAAACTATTGAGCACCTGCTGCTTGAATGCAGACATGATAGAGCAGTATGAAGAGGTATCTACATCAATATTGATTCTATCAGAAGAAATTACAGTAATGTGTCTGAATAGGTTACAAGCTGGTTTTATGACAATAACACTAATAAAGATGAGAAATGACTACACTCACTAATGATGGAGCATGGATCATCTGGAAAGATAGATGTAAATCTATTTTTCAAGGAGTATCTCATAAAACTTACAATTCTATTCACAAAATACACTATAATCTTTGTTTCCGCAACTCCTAACATCTTAAGAATATCTCACTGGAAGCCTCCTTTATAAGGCATAATTAAGATTAATGTTGTTGCATCTTTTGATCAGTTAACTAACTAACTTGGCAATGGACTTGTACTTCGTGATCATACATATGAATGTGGAGGAATAATCAAGGGAAACTACGCAAATGGAATCATGAGTCCTGAAGCAAGGGAATGCATGCCTGTTCGTGAAGATTTAGTTTGGGCTAAGGAAAAGCACTTAACAAGGATTCATATAGAAGACCATGCAAAAGTAATCATCCAATCTATTACCAAGGAAATGTTTCTTATACAGTATGAGAACAGAAATATCATGAAGGGATTAAAACACTTTAGTTCAAATTTTAATTATTGTAGTTTTTCATTTGTTAATCGTGATAACAATCAGGTTGCAGATGCTATTGATAAATCAATTAGAGAATCTGCAACCGAAGTAGAGTATTATGGTAATTTCTCCACCGTTGTTTGTAGTCTTTTGGCAAAAGACCATAACACTATTAGTTCTTCATGATCAACAAATTTACTTTGATCAAATAAAAATCTGACTCATCGTCATGAGACATAAGACATCTTATCTGTATTTTATTTATTTTTTTAAGAAAAAACCCCAAAAAAAATTCCACTCTAAATCCTAGTCAACAATTCAGCGAGTCACAAATATTCGATTTGGTAAATATGTAACCTATTGGGTGAAATATAAATTCGTTCAATTATTTATGATTTATAAAAAATGTGGAAATGCATATTTGTGTTTAATGCGCTTCGGATAGTATTTTTGGTGGGGATTGATAGTAGGCTTTTTACAAGGATGGTTGTTGAGATTTGTGATATTTGATCCAAAATATTAAAGGAAATGAAATCGACAGTGAAAATTACATTCCTATAGAAATTGGATGAATACTATTGTACATGCTTTCCCTTGAAACTGTCTCCAAATGGGCTTGAACCGGTAACTACAAATTATTTATGAGTAAGCTTTTCTGCTCATGGACTATCAGGCTTGGTAGCGTGAGCTTGTAACTCAAACGACATAGAAATTAAATTGATATTTTGATGATACGTTCCTCTTATAAAAATCTATATTCTTACCAAAAACAAGCACAATTCGAGAGGTATAGTATAACATCACCATATATCATTTTAAAAATCAATCGTTGAAAGTTAACGGTTGATATAAGATTGACAGATCACGAGGTTTGGTATCTTAGAATTATGCTTATTTTTGGTAGTAATATAAATTCTTATAAGAGGAAAGTATTATTAAAATATTAGTTTTAAATTCTTTGTCGTTTGAGTTCTATGGAACAAATGACACAAGTCACATGACAAAGTGTGTGACTAAAAGTGTGCATGGATCCTCCTTTTTTAAAATGAACCTTTAATTGGGGAATACCCCTATAAATTTCGTGATACTTAGAGCAAGGGCTATGGGTAGAGTGTTCTCATTCAAAGTGAATGATTTTCACCCAAATATAGCAAAGTAGATCCCACTATGGGTAGAGAGTAGATGCTCTTTCATCCAAAATCTATCATACACTTCTTCAATCGAAGGAGTGGTCGCCATTCTTCACTAGACGGGTGAATTTCAGCCGTCTGGGCCAAAAAGGGGATCTTTCCCTGTCCAGAGAATCCAGACGGCTGAAGTTCTCCCGTCTAGCTAATTTGCCTCCAATCGGTTGAACTTCACCCGTTTGGATATTTTACATATCCTACGACTAAAGATCAGCCGTTTGGAGGATATTTTCAAACAAAAGTCCTAGCCGTTTCCAGCGACTAGATACAATTATTTCCCCCCTATATACATATTCCTCTATACTCTTCTACTCAATTCACACCCAATTTTCTCTACTCTTCTAATCAATTCACACCCAATTTTTTTTCATTTATACTCCTCTACAACTATGTCTACTTCCAAAACAAGAAAACCTACGGAGAAAAACGTAGCATTGTGTGAAGCACATATCGCAATTACGCATGATGGTAGTTAGGCGTTGGTCAAGCAAGAAACCGTTACTAAAATAGAATCGTTCCATTATTTGTAACCAAAACAAATGAAAATCCAAACGAAATAGAAAAAGAAAGTTTTGAAAATCGAAATTGTGCAATCAAAAAAGATGTTAGATAATTTATCGGTATTCTCGAAAAATTATACCAGAGGGAAAAGTGATTGTGCGCCCGAGGACTTGGTGAATTATTTTGTTTATATGTTTCGCTTATGTTGGTTAGTTATCATTATGACTTTGCACTAATTAAACATATTTACATTATAATTGATTTACGGTCTAATCGAGGTTTTTAAGAAACCCTTTGGCTTTGATGAGTGGTATATGTTATATAAACATGATCCCAATTTTGATTACAAAACATTTACTAATGCTCCGCCTCCCCCACCTCCCGCAAAAATCGTAGTACAAGATATTGACATCGATGATGATATAACTCAAAATGTGGATACGGATGCCGAATTTAGAACTAAAAAATAAAGAGGACTCGAAAAGAAATATCTTAAAGCTCAAAAACAAGCAAAAAATCTTGGTAGAAATTCAAGTGATTATGTTGATATCATATTCACTGAAAGCAATGGAAATATCTTAACCTATCTCAAAGAACAAGAAGAAGATCAATCTCAACAATCAAAGAGGAGAATGAAAGACGTAGAAAGACAAGTTAAAAGAACATGAAGAGAAATTGGTGATGGCCGAGAAGATATTCTTCCGCCCCCTACATTTTTGATCCCCTCTCCTACAAATAAACTTGTAATACCAACTCCATTTGTAATTCCATCAATTACTCGTCTATCAAAAAACTGAATGAACCCAACCAGTCCTCTTATACCGGTATTTAAAGTTGTTGCATAAAAACGATCTATGTAACCACGATTATATGACCAATTATATATCACATTTACTATTATGTATCTAAGTTAACTCTGGTAGGTCGTCAATGGCTTCAACAAAACAGAAGGAGATACTTGAAAAGAATTTGGTTCAACAAAGTAGAGATTAATTTGTCGGGTTTAGTTATTGTTTTTAAATTTCGTATTTTGGTTTTTTATTTCTAGATTTTCAATTTATACAATGTTTTTGCTCTAAAATGTCTCTAAAATTCATAATATATCGGAATTCAACAAACTTTATCAATCTGGAAACTAGAGAAACATAATCAAAATTTCAATATCGTTTGATATTCCAAAACTTCGGTACAAAGCAAGATAGTGCATGAACAAAACACATTCGGCGTAATTTTTCAACTTTTGTAATTTTTCACTTTAAAATGTCTATAAAATTCATAATATATCAGAATTCAACAAACTTTATCAATCTGGAATTAGAGAAACACACCTTTTAAAAAAATAAAAATAAATCAAAGTTTCAATATTATTTGTTATTCCAAAACTTCGGTACAAAACAGAAAAATGCAGGAACAAAATACATTCGCCATAATTTTTCAACTTATGTACTGTTTTCACTCTAAAATGTCTCTAAAATTCATAGTATATCGCAATTCAACAAACTTTACCAATCTAGAAACTAGAGATGGAATACCCCAATTCGGCAGGTAGGGCTCGTCGAATGAAATATAAGTAATGATTTGTCATTTCCTAACACCGAGGCCTTATGGGTACACTTGACTAAGTTGCGAGAAGAAATTTCTCAGTTAAGCGTGCTCGGCCAAGAGTAGTCGCAGGATAGGTGACCTCTCGGGAAGTTATTGCTGGATAGCCGCAATAGTGCCATTTAAAATCCCACATTGTTGGATAACCGCAATGGGTAAGTGGAAACAATATCGGTGATAGTTGGGATACAACTAAGGATGGGTCGCTTGTGCTCGGGTGGGAGAGTATCCTGGGAGATTATGCCAGATACTTGTCTCACAGGAGGAAAGGAACGCCTACATTATAACGAGGCCCTTTCAACACAGTTGGCTCCAGAGTTAGAAAAAAAAAACGACAATGAAGCCAGCTCGGGAGGGAGTAATCCGGGGATGGGTGACCTTCTGGGAGCTGGTGCTTGATGACCGCAATGGTGCCCATAGAAAACCCCATACATACGGATGACCGCAGTGGCCAAGTGTGGACAGTATCGGTGGAGGGTCAGTCATTATAAATGGTATCAGAACCAACGACGGGTCACCTGCCGAGGATGAGAGAGTACGCTGGACGGGATGTGCCAGGTAATAGTCTCATGAGTGGCAGGAAACGTCGGAGATCTGGGATTGATTATATTCCATAGCCGAGAATAACTCCAATTTAAGGTAGTGGTATTGTAATACCCCAATTCGGGAGGTAAGGTTCGTTGAATGGAATATAAGTAATGATTTTTCCTTTCCTAACATCGAGGCATGATGGGTAACTTGACTGAGTTGCGAGAAAAAAATTCTCATTTAAGCATGCTCGGCCGAGAGTATTCATAGGATGGGTGACCTCTCGGGAAGCTACTTTTGGATGGCCGCAGTAGTGCCATTTAAAATCCCACACTTCTGGATAACCGTAGTGGGTAAGTGGGAACAATATCGGTGATAGTTGGAATACAACTAAGGATGGGTCATTTGTACTCGGGTGAGAGAGTATGCTGGGAGGTTATGCCATATACTGGTCTCACGGGAGGCAAGGAACGTCTACATTATACCGAGGCCTTTTCAGCACAGTTGGCTCCATAGTTGACAAAAAGCTTTGCAGTTAAGCGTGCTCCGACGAGAGCAATCCAGGGATGGGTGACCTTCCGGGAAGCTGTTGTTGGATGACTCCAGCGGTGCCCGTAGAAAACCCCACATTGCCGGATGACCGCAGTGGCTAAGTGGGGATAGTATCAGTGGAGGGTCGGGTCATTACAAGAGAAACACACCTTTAAATGAAAAAATAAAATCAAAGTTTCGATATTGTTTGCTATTCCGAAACTTCAATACAAAACAAGACGGTGCAGGAACAAAATGCATTCGCCAGAATTTTTCAACTTCTATATTGTTTCACTCTAAGATGTCTATAAAATTCATAATATATCAGAATTCAAGAAAATTTATCAATATGGAAATTAGAGAAACACACCTTTTAGTTAATGAAAAATAAATAAATCAAAATTTCGATAACATTTTCTATTCTAAAACTTCGGTACAAAACAGGACAGTGCAGGAATAAAATGCATTCGCCAGAATTTTTCAACTTATGCATTGTTTTCACTCTAAAATGTCACTAAACTTTATAATATACTGGAATTCAACAAACTTTACTAATCTAGAAACTAGAGAAACACATCTTTAATTGAAAAAATAAAATCAAAGTTTTGATTTCGTTTGATATTCTAAAACTTCGGTACAAAACAAGACAGTTCAAGAACAAAATGCATTTGCCAGAATTTTTCAGCTTTTGCACTGCTTTCACTCTAGAATGTCTCTATAATTCATAACATATCGGAATTCAACAAACTTGATCAATATGGAAACTAGAGAAACACACCTTTAAAAAAATAAAAAAATAAAAGTTTCGATATTATTTGGTATTCCAAAACTTTGTTACAAAACAGAACAGTGCAGGAACAAAATACATTCGCCAGAATTTTTCAACTTCTGCACTGTTTTCATTCTAAAATATCTTTAGAATTCATAATATACCGGAATTCAACAAACTTTATCAATCTGGAAAACTATAGAAACACATCTTTAAGTGAACAAAAAATAATCAAAGTTTCATATCGTTTGCTATTCTAAAACTTCGGTACAAAATAGGACAGTGCAGGAACAAAATGCATTCATCAGAATTTTTTAACTTCTGCACTGTTTTCACTCTAGAATGTCTCAATAATTCATAACATGTCAGTATTCAACAAACTTTATCAATATGGAAACTAGAGAACACACCTTTAAGTAAACAAAAAAAATAAAAGGTTTGATATTGTTCATTATTCTAAAACATCGGTACAAAACATGACAGTGCAGGAACAAAATGCATTCGCCGGAATTTTGCAACTTCTGCACTGTTTCCACTATAAAATGTCTCTAAAATTCATAACATATCGGAATTCAACAATCTTTATCAATATGGAAATTAGAGAAAAACACACCTTTAATTGAAAAATAAAATAAAAGTTTTGATATTGTTTGTTATTCTAAAATCACCTTCCCAAAATGGATAGTGCGCCACACAAAACAACATCGCCAGTTTTTACCTTTCCGCTCCATATTGCTCTTCTATTGTAGTGGTTGGTAGGCATCATGTTTGTACCGAATTTATCCACACATACTTTATAAGACATTCATGGAGATAGTTATATATCGGCTTATTTCTTAATTCATAGTAGCTAACTCCGGGACGAGGTGTAGTATCACGAAAAACTCTATAGTTGTCATCTCTAAGTGTTTTCCATTCCCATTGGATAATCATGTTATGCAAGATTACACATATCAACATTATATATTTAAAGTATTCTTTATCCCAATATTTTACCACTCATAATGTTCCATTTTGCTTGTAGAATACCAAATGCGCGTTCAAGATCTTTTTGAGCCCCTTCTTGCATCTTGATAAAACATGTTTGCGCCATGGTAATTGGATGTTTATAAGCTTGAACAATAGTTGGTAACTTTGTATAGATCCCATCCTCTATGTTATAACCCTTGTCAAATCTTGTATTATCTATCCAAAAATCAACCTTTAGGGAATTTATGTTGAAGATATCATCAAACAATGGAGATGAATTTAGTACATTAAGATCATTGTTTGAACTGGGCACTCAAAAATATGCATACCCAAACAACAAATCACAAGAAGCAACCCCTCTAAGATAATTGTCGGTATACCATTATAAGATGCGTAATAACCCTCCCAATTTGAAGGAAAATTCTTCCAAGTCAAATGAATGTAATCTACACTCCTAAGCATTCCCGGAAAACCCCTTGCTTCATTTTGCGCCAGCAAATGATTAATATTATCTTGTGTAGGCTTTCGTAGGTACTCACCTCTATAAAGCTCAACTATGTTTCTAATAAACCTTCAAGTACTTGTATACTATTGTTTTACCCATTCTCAAATAATCATCGATGTAGTCGCTGCTTGCGCTGTAGCGAGTAGCCTAAAACAAGCTACTGTCTTCATATGTGGGGAATTTCCTTGAGGACACTCATTATCAAATTCACATATATCATGCATGATTTTAAGAAATAACTCTATTTTCATACGCAAACGGTCATGAAAAATTGTTCCGAATAAGTGAGTTTTATACCAATAAAGTAATCATTCATTATAATAGCATCATGTTTCTCTCTTTGCCTAATGCTTTTCGTCTTCTTCTTACCTTATTAGGTTCGGGTTGTAGAGCCATAAGCGTGATTGCTTGTTGCCACAATAAAGTTTCCACTTCCTTCGTGCTCTCCTCCTTTGGCGTTGAATAATGACATTTTCAAGTGAATCCGTGGAATCCGAATCACTCATTGTACCTATAAAATATTGAGAGAATTTTATAATGTACCATCTTAAATGAAAGACTAAAAGGAAAAATAACATGTAAGATAGAAATGAAAATATGTAAGATAAGGAATTCAAATAAACATTGTAGAACATTGAATTTATATCCCCTTCAAACAAAGACTAAAAGCTTATAAAATTCCACAAGAAACAACTTAAAGAAAAAAGTTTGCAAAACAACATTTTACAAGTTAACATTCTATTGGGTGCCAAAATAAGCCATAAAGTTATCTAGAGTAAACGCGGAATGTTGCATGTTCTCGCGTAATAGAGAAACTTGAGATTCATTAAGAAATTCCGAAGAAGGTTCGACCATATATGAATTGTAACATGGTTGAGAATAGAAATTTCATCGTAGTAATTCATTCTCTCTTCGTAGACTCTCATTTTCTTCTTCAAGCTCTTTAATTTTTCTTCGAGCCATCTCAAACTCTCTTTTTAGTGAGCAATCACTCTCATTGGTTTCATATGCAAGTGAACTTATGTGCGTAAGAAGAGGATGTGGAGTTTTCTCTCAAGATGAAGAGGCTATGTCGCCGCGATTCCGTCTTCTAACCAAATTGCTTGGCAATACGGGGTATGTCCCAACCGAGACTTTAGACCACCAATTCATATACTCTTCCAACACTAGTGGGTGTGAAATGAATCTTACAAGTCTTCAATTCTTAGCACTTTTCATATGCATCCCCTACGATATCCCGCATATAAATTTGTGGTGGTGGTTTCTGAGGAATAACAACATCTCCGGTCACTTGACGCCAACACCTTTCCCCCAAGTACCTACAACCTTTTCCACCATCGATATCAACAAAAAGACACCTTGATTGTGAAATGAACAAACTATGCTTTAGGGTCACTTGATTGCCATGCTTACTATCCCACCATGGTTTCCATATTGTTCTTTCTATTGATCTAAGATCCACTTGCTTACGAGCGTTACGAAAGGAGAACTTATCCAAATCTTCTTGAGTTTTGGCTAATTTTTCTTTGTTAAATACCTTCACCTTGGCCATACATCCCTTAAAACCGGTAGGTTATTTCATATTTCTAGGTAAAGAGTATGGAAGTAATAATAAAACCAATACTACGAAAAAAAATCATAAATACAATTACACAATATAAATATAGGAGTTGCACCAAACAAATAAAACTATAGGGGTGACTAGTAATGCATACCTCGGAGACATTCCACATGTCATAGACACGTTTTTGTGTCTTATTTTTCTCATATCTATATTGCTATTGTTCAAGTTCTGTATTAATATTATTATTTTTATTGTGTTTTCAGGTATTTTGAATACTTTTATGGAAATATCGGCTTAAAAAGTGTTAAAGGCACCCAGGATGTGATAAAGGCGCTCACTTCTTACAATTCAAAATTCCAATAATTGCGGGAAAATTCACTTGCAGATAACATGATTGATTCTCGAAATCGGAATAAGATTTTTGGATATGAAGACAAGATATCTTCTTGCCTTAATAAATAAGAGTTTTATTTGGTTGAGAACTTTAAAATAAATCAAAATATCGGCAAAAAAGATAATCTCGAGTAAAACAGGGTAAAAAAATATTTCTCACGTGAAACATGGATATTCCTTCCTATTTCACTTGAGTTTACTTCCTTCATTAGGAAAAGCAAGGAAACATCGTATTGTTTTTGGGTTTAAACAAACAACAAAATTAGTTTGAAGAAGAAATAAAATCATCGAGAGAGTTATTTGAGAAACGAAAATATTGCTGAAAGCTTTTTCATTTATCAGGGAAGATTTGCAAATGGACAATATGGGACTTCCCAATCAAACGGCCTTTGATTTACCATATCTTGAAATGACACCAACCATCCAACCTTTGCAACGGATGCACCGTTCGGAAAAAAATACTTGACCAATCATCCATAAAAGAAAAACCCGAGTAATCTCCCCCAAATAGAGTAAACATACCCGTAAGAGGCACATTATTGAATAAGGATAACCAATCATACATGATACCACATGAAATACTGATGTAAAACCCCTTATGCTAGAACTACATGCTCTCTAGTATTAGGCTTAGGTTAGTTATCTATGGGCTAGTGACTCCCACAAACCGTGAGAGTCGTGAGATAGATTAGGACTACGTGGGGGGAAAATCCGAGTAATTATAGGAAGTCTAGTTAAGAGTTTTGGGAGTTTAGGGTTTTGTTCGGTGGAAGAAAAAAAAAGAGAAGTTAGGAGAATAAGGGAGGCAAAGTTAGGAAAAACATAATTGAAGTTCATAAGGAAATCTTCGCAGCATCGAAACAGGTAGGTTTTCAATCTCTTATGACATTTATAGATTAATCTAATAAAGTCTAACGGATTCTCTAGCCACGAGTTATACTAGAAATCTTGGTTTAACAACTCTTCTTTCGAAAAATGTATTACAACATTTTTGTTACTATTTGTGATGTTCATATAATATCACAGATGATTGAGACTATATTTTGTATTGATTCCCTATTTGCCGTCAGCGTACAAATATGTGCAATCTCTTCTCTAGGGATTTAAACTACGTTCATATCTTACCCTGTACATTGGCATAAATAGGGCTTGCAACTTAATGATTTTGCATGTTGGCATATAGATTAACCCAAAATTGATCTAGCTAGAAACGAGTCTGATTTCAAAGAGTATATATTTAAGATTTTCTTTTTTAGTCACAATTCTGACCTTAGTAAACTATGTTCATCATTCACTGTTTTTACATTATGTGATCTGGTATTTCTTTAAGAGATTGGCTAAACGTATTAATTGATATGTTACATCGAAGTTTAACTGCTTGAAGTATATGTGGTAGTGTGGTACTATATTCGATTAATTATTGTGCATTTATGTATTTCTTCGCACTTGCTTGAATTAGTGTTATTATTTGATTGTTGAGGTTATTTATGGATACAGTAGAAAACTAATTAAAGTTATAACATTTGAATAAGAATAGTTACAATGAAAATCTAATTAAGGCCATAATATTTGAACATAAACAGTTGTACGTAGTAGGAGTTATTTTTACTGAGTTTCCTCATATTGTCTTGTTTGATTCCACTGTTGTCTTGTTTGAAAATTAAAGCCTTAACCTATAAGTTGGAGTTAAGGGATTTGTACAGACTAGTAACGGGAATGTTAAAATGCAAATGAGGTAGTGATCAAATGCTAATTGATCACGTTAAGGATTGATTGTTTTGATAATGCTATCTGAAGACGAATAATGTTATTTTATGTTTATCTCCAGTAGTTGGCTCGATTCCCAGATACTGTTGGGCGATGACCGAGGGGTCGCCTAGAAGATATGGATCTATTATCTTGAATGGGGTCGACAACACTTATCCTCCTACGCACTGTAGGGAATTAAGTGGACTACACAAGGGTCGATATGTGTCGTCGTACGGTTAGAGAATGAAGCTATAGAGAGGGGAAGTCGATTAGTTTCGTGGGTGGGAAACCTGTTTTTGTTTCTTTTATATACAACTTTTTTGTGTGTCTTTGTGTTTTCCTAGATTCTATAAAGTTCTATATTTCTGTTTAGGTCGTTGACCTTACTACTTTCAAAGAGATACTCCTATAAATTATTTTTCACCTTACAAAGTCATTTCATGAACCTTGGTTTGCTAGATTATTTGTAAAGGGCATAAGGGTGCGAGAACCTACTTTAAGTTGGAGTCTGACCAACTTACTATTATTTTTCAGGGAACGGTGGCCGCGGAGCAAGCTAACTAGTAGAACGACTTTGTGTTCCGAAAAGCTATATCATCTTCGTCTTCAAGATGCTTTAAACAACCAAATGTTTTATAGTTTGTCTTTAAGTCTATACTTCTTTATTTTAAGAAAGATTCTTATCATTTAACCTTCATAATCGACCTGCGTGTCGAAGATAGACTTTTGTTTTAAAGACTTTTTTTTTACCAGATTTCTTCTATAACTCTCGTCTTTTGTTTAAATAAGACCTTTTTTTAAACCTATTATTTTCAAGAGCCACACACGCTAGCCGGATCTCCGTTTGTTGGATTGAAGGTTTGAGTGTGTAAAGTGTTCCATGAGTATGCCACACTTCTATTTTAGGGCGGCCGACCTAGAATTATGAGGTGGGGCGTTACAACTGATAAGTGCATAATTCACATACTTTTAGTGTCAAATCCATACTATTTTTATTTATAGTTCTTGCATATTACTTATTATTACGTTTGTTTTCTATCTTATGTCTTATATTAGGTGAATAATCTGAAATCAATCGAAATGGTGTTAAAGAGAGCTAAGAAGAGGAAAGGAGTTCATTCCGGCATGAAAAGGAGAGGCAAAAGGATGGAAATACAACTTTGAAACAAGAGTTCCAGGAATATTTACGATTGGGAAAGTATCTCAAAAGCTAACCGAAAAAGAAGTTAATTTTAAGCAAGAAATTCCAGGAAAATTTACAATTGGATTTAGACTATCAAAGACAACCGTAAAATCATTTTAAAAGAAAATAAGATTTTTTCATTGCCATCTTATAGAGAATTGAAAGACGAACTCATCCCAAAAAGAATGAGATCAATTGGACATCGTATGAGGGGGTTATGACAAAAACGGTGAAATACAAAAATGTGTCCAGGAATATTACGGTTGGAATTAATGGACTCGAATCCAACCGTAACTCTTGGGATTTTGGAGAGATTTTTGTGTCAGAATTTCGGTTGGTTTTCTTGGGTTGAAACCAACCGTAACAGGGGTAGTTTGGCACGTGTGTGGGCTTCTAAAACATAAAAAAATACGGTCCCAGAAGGATTCAAAACCTAGATTTCGTGGATACTATATAAGGAGACATCCAAGACATTAAGAAGAAACCTTTTACATTACTTTGCAAGTCTTGGAGGATATCAACAACACCAAAAGAGGAGAAAGTTAGGGTTTCAGAACGGTTCCATTATCGTAACAATTTCTTATCTATTTTCTTATATGTATATCATGGGTGCTTCTACATCCATGAGTAGCTAAAAACCTAATTGATTGAGGATGAATTCTAAGTTATAAACTTGATTTCATTTAATATATGATTTTGTTTTGAGTTTTTCATATGATTATCGTTTGTTTATACTACAAAGAAAGTTTATGGTTGATTGATAGATTTTTTAGGTGGCCAACTGAATTGATTTTTTAATTTAATCTATTGCTAGTATTGAGTTGTGAGATAAGTAACATCCCATTGACTCATACACAAGTAGAAAACACGAAGCCTTGCAGAGGGATCATGTGGAGCAATTGTGTGTATGAACAACACTAGTAAGTGGACCTTGATCTAAGAGTCTAACTACTAGGATTAACATATAAATTCACAAAATATAAAGCATTCGACCAAATTACACCCTGAGTGATCTACTACTCGGTGGTTAGGATGAATAGAATCTGGTAGGCGAGAACTTTCGTATCCAGTGATATAAGGAATTTGGGGAATAACACTGATTTAGCTGTTATTCTACGGTATGTGATAATCTATTATGAATGATGAATAGATGAATATACTGATTCAGTGATTGTCTAGTAAAGAAGAAGGATTCCTCGATCATATCTCTCTCCATTGCTTACAACTTTATTTTCAATTGTTTTTTTATCTACTTTTCTAAATTCCTAAAAAAAAACCCTGTTTGTTACATTTGACAACTGAAATATCTCGCTCCCCGTGGGAAAGAACTTGACTTCCATTATATTGCTTGTAATTGAGTGAAAATAAGATCACTAATTTGATTGCAATTACGAACTTTTTCCTACACGAGTACAGAAAGGATGGAGAGTATGCATAGACTACAAAAAGCTTAATTGTGCTACCCGAAAAGATCACTTTTCTTTACCTTTCATTGACCAGATGTTAGAGAGGTTGTCGGGAAATACACATTATTGATTTTTGGATGGTTATTCAGGTTACAATCAGATTGTTATTGCACCGGAGGATCAGGAGAAGACTACTTTTACTTGTCCCTTTGGTACTTTTGCATATAGACGGATGCCGTTTGGTCTTTGTAATGCACCGACCACTTTTCAGAGATGTATGGTTAGTATATTTTCTGACTACGTGGAACGCATCATTGAGGTATTTATGGATGATTTTAGTGTTTATGGTGATTCCTTTGATATTTGCTTAGAAAATCTTGAACTTGTTCTAAATAGATGCATAGACATTAATCTTGTTCTTAACTGGGATAAATGCTACTTTATAGTGAACCATGGTATAGTGCTAGGTCACATTGTTTCCTCTCGGGGGATCGAAGTAAACACATCAAAGATAAACCTAATAAGAAACTTACAATACCTCACTTCGATGAGGGAGATTCGCTCGTTTCTTGGTCATGTAGGTTTTTACAGGTGGTTTATCAAAGATTTCTCCAAAATCTCAATGCCAATGCGCAGATTGTTATAAAAGGAGACTGCTTTCAACTTCGACAAGGAGTGCAAGGATGCTTTGGCATATTGGAAGAGTTGTTGACAACTACACCAATTATCAATTCACCCGATTGGAGTTTACCGTTTGAGTTATGTGTGATGCAATTGACTACGTAGTTGGATCCGTTTTAGGTCAAAAGGTGGAAAAATTGTCCCACGTGATTTACTATGCATTTCAGACCCTAAACGATGCACAAATCAACTATTTTACCACTGAGAAAGAGTTTTTGGCTATATTTTTTGCACTAGAAAAATAAAATCTTATTTGTGGGTTACAAGGTTGTTGTTTACTCTGACCACGCAGCATTTAGGTACCTACTCAAGAAGAAAGAAGCTAAGCCAAGGCTTATACGGTGGATACTGTGGTTGCAAGAATTTGACATATAAATTAGAGACAAGAAAGGTGTCGAGAATACTGTAGCAGATCATCTTAGTAGACTTGTTGTTTTCGAGGAAGAACCTCCCTTACAAGATCATTTCCCAGACAAGCAACTTTTCTCAATAGATTCAACACCTTGGTACGTTGATATAGTGAACTACTTGGTCACAAGACAGGTAGCTAGTACCATGTCTAGTTTTCAAAAGCTAAAGCTTAAGAAGATAGCCAAGCAGTATGTGTGGGATGAGCCCTACTTTTGGAAATACTGTGTTGATCAGATTATTCGCAGGTGCGTACTTGACTCTGAATTTCAATCCATTCTATTTTTTTTTTCATTCTTATGCTTGTGGTGGTCACTTTGGTTCTAAATGTACTGCTCTCAAAGTTCTTGAGAGTTGCCTTTATTGGCCTACCCTATTTGAGGATACGTATGCTTTTTTTCAAATCTTGTGATAGATGTCAACAAACGGGCAATCTAGGTGCTCGAAATAAAATGCTACTCACACCGATTCTTGCTGTAGAAATATTCGACGTGTGGGGAATTGATTTTATGGGCCATTTTGTTAATTCGTATGGAAAAATTTACATACTTCTTGATGTGGATTATGTTTCAAAATGGGTGGAAGCTAAAGCCACCCCTACTAATGATTCTCAAGTTGTTTATGAGTTTGTGAAGGAAAATATTTTCATTAGAAATGGCACACCATGTGTGGTTATTAGTGACGGAGGATCACATTTTCATAAATCCTTTCATTCTTTGATCAAGAAGTACAACGTTAAGCACAAGGTCGGTACGCCGTATCACCCACAAACTAGTGGGCAAGATGAAATTTCTAATCGTGAGAGTAAGTCCATTCTTGAGAAAACCGTTAATACTACACGGAAAGATTGGAGTTTGTGGCTCAACGATGCATTATGGGCGTACAGAACGACATACAAGACACCGATTGATATGTCTCCATATCAGTTGGTTTACTGAAAAGCTGTCATCTCCCGGTTGAACTTGAACATAAGGCTTTATGGGCGGTAAATATGTGCAACATGGAGTATGATGAAGCGGGAAAGCAAAGAAAGTTACAACTTAATGAGATAGAGGAGATTCGTAATGATGCTTACTAGCTAGAGTTCTCGTTTATACAAGGAGAAAACTAAGCTTTTCCATGAAAAGATGATTTCTCGAAAGAATTTTGTTGTGGGACAGAAAGTTCTTTTATTCTATTCTCGTCTTAAACTATTTCCTGGAAAGATAAGGTCCCGCTGGATTGGACCATTACTAGTCTCCGAGATAGGAAAGTTTCCAAGGTCAACGACCATAGATTAAATCCATACTACGAAAACATCGCTTATGTGGATGTAGATATGCTTGAGTTTCAAGATTTTCTCCCTTTGGAGGAGTAATAAGGGGCGAATAGAGAGTCGGGTTGACGACTTTAAACCAAGCGCTGCATGGGAGGCAACCCATTGGTTTTTTATTTCTATCTTTATCTTTTGATTTTTCTTAGTTTTTCATATCATGTTAAGATTTTCTATCTTGATTTTACATTGGAAGAGTCAAATTACATTGAGGACAATGTAAAGTTCAAGTGTGCGGGAGTGGTTAAGCATATAAGTTTTTAATATACGCTGTTGTAGGTAGAATTTTTAAAATTTTTATACATATTTGCATGAAAACCTCAAACTTTTAGAGAATTAGAGTCACTTTGTATACTTCTAGCTAAGTTTACATATGAAGTTCTTACCGAAATATATGAACTTAGAAGTATTAGAGAACTACATTCGGGTTGCTTAGTTATTGAGAGGCTAGAGCTGACAAAAATGGACTTAAACTGCCGGTAGAATAAAATATTAGGGAGATGATCAATTATTAGTGGAGACTACCTATTGTTACATCAAGCGAGGCACCAGACATTCAACTCTTTATAGCTGTCTAAAAATTGTGCTTTAGAGTGTGTGTCATCGTATGTTAATTCAAGGTAGAATGATGAGTTACCCAACTTCGCACCAATTTCAGCACTACTTTTTGATCTCTAGAATGCTAATTCTATCAATCACGAGGGTGTCATCAGAATTGCTAACTTTATCGTGTAGTCTAGTTTGCAGTTGGCACCATTCTCTCGACGACAACAGGTCCATAGAAACACCATCATCATCAATAAGCAGATAATTATGAATTTGAAGAAAGTTGAAGACGTTCAAGTTGACAAGCAACGATACAAGAAAGAGTAAAATTTTATATTCAAGTGAAGCAACAAGATAAAGAGAAGATTTATATATATATATATGTTGAAGACTTATGTGCAAGAGCCAAAAATATCAAAAGATGAGAGTTAGTGAAGTTCTTGATATCGAGACAATACAAGTTGTGAAGAATCAAGTGGTAGAGTCTTTATCCCACGAACATAGTAGTTTCAATATTCATTTTATTTTATTTTCAATTTGTATTATATTCATACAAAAAAGAAGAGAAAAACGAAAAAAAAAAATGATTTATATTGCTTTAGAGTATTTTTTTTTCTTACTCATTCAATAAGGACGTGGGGGAGAAGAAATCTATAAAGAAGTTTCAAACAACAAGGAATTGAAAAAAATAGTTATGATTGTCAAAGTTCTACGAAGTTCAAGAGTTCATCATCAACAAATGAAGACCGAAGTTTGAAGACGTTTCTATTGGATACTGTGAGACTGATGCTGATTGTCGACTGAGTAGGAAGGTAAGTAAGCATTCTCATCCTCACATAGTAGTTGATTTCATTTCTTAGAGGTCATCAGAAAAAAGAGGGGCTTTTTTTTCCCTTTTCGTCTCACGTTTCTATGGGATAACATCTTCATATAATTCGGAAGGTTACTTTTCCTTCCCACCATTCAACGTGTGCAGGGTTTCTATCTTCACTCTTGCCCGCACACATGAGAACCATAAAGTGCGTCTTTTAAGTGCAATTTCATAAAACCCTATAGGTGAGGCAGAAGTCGAAACATTCGATCGCTATCGAGGTTAAATTCTTTCGTATGGTGATTTTCTCCTAACTCAAGAGTTAAGCATGAAAATAATGTTCTTTGGTGTTTCTAACTTCTTAGTATTTAGTTTGCAAAAACATTATTTCCTCATAGCTCTTTGGATGCTTGTGACTTTGAAGTTGGAGTAGCTTTTGTGGGTATACCTCTTGTAAACCCTCACGAGACTATAACTCGTCCACTACTATGGGTTTAAAGGCTTGTTGCACATGCTAAGTGTAACCGTGTCCTCGATGAAAAGGAGTTGTTGTAGTTTAGTTTAGTTTAGTTTAGATAATAGTTTGCTCGAGGATTAACAAAATCTAAGTGTGGGGGAATTTGATACGTGAATAATTCACATGTTTTTAGTGTCAAATCCATAATAGTTTTAGCTATAATAATTGCATATTAATTTTTTTACGTTTGTTTTCTATCTTAGTCTTATATTAGGTAAATTATCTGAAGTAAATGGAAATGGTGTTAAAGAGAGCTAAAAAGAGGAAATGAGTTCATTCCGGCATGAAAAGGAGAGGCAAAAGGATGGAAACGTAATTTTGAAACAAGAGTTCCAGGAAGATTTACGGTTGGGAAAGTATCCCAAAAGCCAACCGTAAAAGAAGTTAATTTTGAGCAAGAAGTTCCAGGAAAATTTACAGTTTGATTTTGACTATCAAAGCCAACCGCAAAATTAGCTAAATATATATGAAGATTTTTTAATTTCTATCTTGTAGAGAATTGAAAGACGAAGCCAACCCAAAAAGAATGAGGTCAATCGGACATCGTATGAGGGGGTTATGACAAAAACGGTGAAATACAAAAATGTGTCCAGGAATAATTACGGTTGGAATTAATGGACTCGAATCCAACCGTAACTCTTGGGATTTTGGAGAGATTTTGTGTTAGAATTTCGGTTGGTTTTCTTGGGTTGAAACCAACCATAACAGGGGTAGTTTGGCACGTGTGTGGGCTTCTAAAACATAGAAAAATACAGTCCCGGAAGGATTCAAAACCTAGATTTCGTGGATACTATATAAGGAGACATCCAAGGGATTAAGAAGACACCTTTTACATTACTTTGCAAGTCTTGGAGGATATCAACAACACCAAAAGAGGAGAAAGTTAGGTTTTCAGAGCGGTTCCATTATCGTAACGATTTCTTATCTATTTTCTTATATGTATATCATGGGTGCTTCTACATCCATGAGTAGCTAAAAACCTAATTGATTGAGGATGAATTATAAGTTATAAACTTGATTTCATTTAATATATGATTTTGTTTTGAGTTTTTCATATGATTATCGTTTGTTTATACTACAAAGAAAGTTTATGGTTGATTGATAGATTTTTTAGGTGGCCAACTGAATTGATTTTTTAATTTAATCTATTGCTAGTATTGAGTTGTGAGATAAGTAACATCACATTGACTCATACACAAGTAGAGAACACGAAGCCTTGCAGAGGGATCCTGTGGAGCAATTGTGTGTATGAACAACACTAGTAAGTGGACCTTGATCTAAGAGTCTAACTGCTAGGATTAACATATACATTCACAAAATATAAAGCATTCGACCAAATTACACCCTGAGGGATCTACTACTCGGTGGTTAGGATGAATAGAATCTGGTAGGCGAGAACTTCCGTATCCAGTGATATAAGGAATTTGGGTAATAATACTGATCTAGCTGTTATTCTACGGTTGGTGATAATCTATGATTAACGATGAGTAGATGAATATACTGATTTAATCATTGCCTAGTAACGAAGAAGGATTCCTCGATCATATCTCTCTTCATTGCTTACAACTTTATTTTCAATTGTTTTCTTATCTTGTGACAGACCGGAATTTTTTTCGTTTCCAACAGGTCGGGTTTCGGTCCATTAGGCCAGCTCAAACTTTCCGATACGCCACTCGAAAAACCGCGCTTTCAAATTCTTGGGGCCAATTCAATTTTTCCAAACAAATATTCATCGATTTGTTCCAAATTGCTTTATAAGCATGCTACCATAACTTTTATATTTCAAGGGTCATCGAATCATACATATGATTCCCATCGTTTTATTATGAAGATATAATATCTCCTGCCAGAGGAGTCGGATACCAGCCACTGTTACAACTAATGGTCTTCCGAGTTGCCACTCGTAAATGGAAGCTAGGAGGCCTGACAACACACACCGTTCCAGCGACGGGTGGGGATGATCAGTCCCGTTGTCTACCACCGTTCCAGCGACGGTCTTCCGGATAGCCACCCGTAGGTGAGAGCCCCAGTGGGCCTGACAATTCACAGTACTAGGTCAAGCTCAACAGACCATCTTTTACAAATGATATGAACTACTCAAGAGAGTTATTAATCATTTCCAGATCAATGGTATGAACTGTCATTATAAACAATAACCATTCTTCTCAGATGATATGAATTGCCTCTAAATGGCAACAATCATCTCGAAGTCTCATTTGGTGATATGAGTTAGTATCCAACAATCACCCTTCATTTCTTTATTAGATGATATGAACAACCTCAAAGAGGTTACAATCATCTCCCAAGGTAGTATGAACATCCAGTAGGCTAAATGCAACTACCACTTACCAATGATATAAATTGCTAAGGTTGCAATCATCTCCGAATAGATTGTATGAACTGCTTGGCAGTAACCAACTCTTTCCCGATGATATGAACATCCTTAAGCAGTTATGTTGAACCGCATATCGGCTGCCTACGTACCCTCTCCGTTGCTCGAAGGGATCAAGCAAGACCGTAGTTCGTCTATTTTGTTTAGATAATATGAACTACCAAAAATAGTAGTAACCATCTCTTACTAGATGATATGAACTACTCTGGTAAGTAGCAATCATCTCTTGTGATAGATAGTATGAACTGCTTTCCATAACAGTAACTATCTCTGGCGTTGGATAGTATGAATTCCATAGCAACAACTATCCCAAACTTAGTTCATCTTTTTTAGACTTTAGCTTGTTTGACCTGTATGTCTTAAGGAATTAAGATATTCCACAAGAATCTAATTGACAAACCAAATTCTCAATCCACATGTACCATTAGATAAGAAGTATGCACATATATATATATACTCATATACTAATCTCAAATGTCCTTCACATATTACACATACAGGTGAATGCAAATAACGTGATAATAACATGTACAATAACCTTATCATTGGTACAATTCTCACTCAAAGACAACCAAATTCATCGTTCAACGCAATAACCAAAACAAGAGCAAAATCAAATGTACTGGTAAATCGTCATTCAAATCTAGCTCATGGCAGTAAAAGTGATTCCAAAACTCAACAAGAGGATATGCATGTTTATTCATGATTCAAATAATAAGGTTTGTATGTTAATTCAACACCAAGAAGTCAAAATAAACCTTTTCATAACTAGCTACGATGGTATACATGGTAATAAAATATCATGTTGTCAATCCATTAGCAGGTAATAATAGATTCAAGTGCAACATAAAGAGTTTCCATGTGTTATGGAATTATTATTACCATCACAAACTTAGGATGCTCTTAAAGTATGAGAAACTGAAATGAAAATAGACATTCTTTACACAATCATTTATACAACATGGAACTCGTTTGGGTGAGTATGAAGTAGGTAGCATTCCTATAAAGTCAGGATTTTATTCTCATTAAGAACTACATAATTCAGTCTCAGAACGCCTACCCTTTAGGTACCTACAATCATCTGATCCTCATGAAATTTATATATTAAGTAAACCATATTTCTGTAAGTAACATATCCAAATTTCATCTCATTCCAATGAACATATAATGAGATAATGAAGGATAACGGGACTGCACCGGATTTCCGCTTCTCAAAATGCAGTCATGGTTTATCGAATCTTTGAGGTATCAAAGATCACCTGATCATTGTGAAAATTTTGCATAATCCATATAACTTATCTCACTATAACATATTCAAAATTAAGTACTTTCTAACTTAATCAAAAATATATACACATTTCAACATGGTTGTTTTTCAGTATTAACGCATAGAATTCAGTAATGATTCTCCCACACTTTGGGGTACATAAATTGATCTAAACTTTATGAAAATTTTACAGTAGGTTATCTACACATATACTAACATCATGCTAAATTTTCAGATTTATCAGATTAAAGAATAATTAGTAATATCAAAAACATTTGACGGTTCAGGGTCTGAATTCTGCACACTGCAGTCTCAGTTTATCCAATTTTTAGATTAGTAAATGTAACCTGATCCTCTTGAAATTTCACATGACATCAACCATATAATGAAGTATTACATATATAAATTCAAATATAATCCAACCATTGGATCTTAATATAGCAGCAGAATAAAAACAGTCATTCTAAGGTCTACAAGTAGAGAAATTATAAGAGTGACCATATCTATTCAACACAACATGAATTGGGTGAAACTAAATAAACCAATATAATAGATTACCATGAGTTGAATTCTAAATGAATGCATTAAGAAAAATCCCCAAATTTTATAAGAATCCTAATTTGGGAAAAATTCTCAAATCTAAGTTAGGTTATGGACAATTTGCAAATATCAAGCAATAAGCCTCAAATTCAGATGTGTTACTTCAAACCCATATCATCAGTTTTCAATAGAACATAAACACAAATTAAATCCATAAAGTATTATCAAACCCCAAATTTTCATATTTAAATTAGGGATGAAATCAAATGCAAATCATCATTAATCAAGTTTAAAACGAAATCATTGAGTGAAATCCACCTTATCTTTGTCACAAACCAATTCTATAGATTGAATCAACTCTTGATGATTTTTCTAACCCTAGACTCATCAATCTCTCAAACGTTTTAGTTTTAGTTCATGCTTATGGTTGAGAAAGAAAAATCATAAACCATTAGAGAGAAAGAGGAGAATAATAGAAGAAAAACTTCATTTGTATCATGTAAGTTCCCATCTAAATTCTCTCCAAAGCAAAACATGAGAAGAAGAAGAAATGAGCAAAAGAAAATTGATCCCCCTCCTAAAATAAAACTCATTTTCTTGTTTTTATCATTTATAATGGAAAAGCCACAAAGTACCCTTAACCCATCCAAACTAGTGAAACATGCAAGAGACATGTTAATGTTGCATGACTCACGTTTTTGGCACCTAAAAACGGATTGCAGCTACCTATAGATACTGAAATGATATAATACAAGTTCACTCTTATTTCTAACCACCTCATCAACTTGTTAAAGAAACTGAATTATTGCAAAACCCCCAAAATTTTGTAAAACACAAATTTCTTTCTAAAATGTTTACTTGAATTGTATTTCACATCAAAAGAGCACTATAATAACAACAACAACAATACCTTCACGATTTCCTTGACTTAGTTCCATTCAGTGCAAAAAATCTAGGGTTCTTAAATTTGAGAATAAGTAGGAATTGTATTAAGAATAACAAAAGTGGTAAGTGAAGGAAAAGAATAATCCCCTCCCCATTTTCTAATCTCTCTTTTTATTTTTAACATCAAAAAAAAATTTACTCTACTACCCCTGATGGGTCTTATGGAGAACATGTGTCCAACATGCTCAAAACATTTGGTGTCTACTAGTCATGCACATTAATACTTGCTAAGGGATAACCTAAAAGTGTTAAAGGCCCTTGAATATTGGAATTCATGCACTCTAAGGGTTTGGTTAAGGCAGACTCTCTATTTAGGCACCAAGACTTATTATAGAGGCAGCCTAGAAATACTTGAATATTATAGTTGTATACACTCTAAGTGCAGAATTCAGATAATGGGTTTAATTAAACCCGAGAAAAATATTTGGGGTCACACATATCTACTTGCTAAAATCCTAAAACAAACCCCCGTTTGTGACATTTGACAACTGAAATATCTCAGTCCTCGTGGGAACGAACTTGACTTCCACTATATTGCTTGTTAATTGAGTGTAAATAAGATCACTAATTTGATTGCACCAACGACACGCATCAAATATCACCACCACTTTTTAGTTATTTCACCATGCCAAGATCTTCCGATTGATTTTCGTTTTCCCTTGGAATATTATCTGTTGGCACTTGATTTTCTAACATACACATAGCCCTTGCATTTAACCGAGCATTAATATATGAAGCAAATATAGGAAAGAAATCTATAAGGTAATTACTACACATATCTTTATCTTCGGTGTCGCCCTACTCCCAACATCTTATCTCATTTCCTTTACCAACTCCTATTCAGGTTAACCAAGTGAAGTCATTGGGAGTGAACCCTATTTCAAATGTAGGAAAATTAAATGTGTGGGTAGATTCCCAAAACCGCTACACGATTGCATCAGTGAGTTTATGGGGCCCCTTTTTTAACATTTATTTGAAAAAACCGTCTCAATCCACACTATCTAAATAAGTCTTACAATTTTTATTTTTACTCACATTGGCATAAATTTTCTTTGTGTAAGTAATTTCACCCCTATATCGGATTTTAGGCTCAGTTCTTATTTTACACAAATTCATTATTTCCCCTTCCATTAAAGACACCCGAAAATATAATTGTTCTATTGAGAAACCTCGAAAATTTAAACCTATTACAAAATTTCTACAATTACTCATCCATATATCAATATCAAAAATCAATATTCCAAAACAATACTAATTCATTCATTCGTCCAAGTCAAAAATCAATAACATTCAATCCTACAAAACTATTTCATTCAAAATCAACAACAATCATTCATACAAAACAATTTCATCATCCCAAATAATTCATAAAATAACAACAAATTAAGAGTTAGATCATATCGTAAATGAATTTTGATGATCAATTGAAAAAAAAAACTACAGAAATTGGGAGAAAAAAATTAGGGCAAGTTTAATAAAAAACGAGATTAGAGGACTTAAATCTTATGAAAATACATAATTTTAGGTGCGATACACTCACCTTTTGAATGATTAATGATAGGTTGTGTTAATTAGATAATGGATTTGATAAAACTTGTGCACGATTTTTGATTTTTTTTTGTAGTAGAAGAGTGAAGTAGGAATAGAGGGTTAACAGGAGAACCCGTGGAGATATAGCATAACATTCCAGACAGGGGAACTTCTAAAAAGAAAAATTTACTTGGACGGGTGAACTTTACCCGTCCAGGACTGATTTTTTGCTAGATGGGGAAACTTCATCCGTCTAACCTCTTACCCCACTTCCTATGGTGTGGAAGTCACTCCTTTGCGCAGTCACTCGTTCGTTTTGAAAGAGATAGAGTGTTTGAACACTCTATTCCATATTCCTTACTCTTAGGATTATACAAACTTAGAAAAACTGATAAGGGGTTTCCTAAAACTATAAACAACAAAGTTATCCTTTTCATATTTCATTTATTTAATTCATTTTTATTTATTTATTTTTAAGTTATTTTCTTTTAAATTTAATTTTTTTTCTTAAACTTAATTTAAAATAAAATAAAATCAGAGTCGGCATGGTATTTTTACCATGTTGTTTCCAGACAATCAGCATTAGAACATATGAACACCATGTTGACTTTTCTTGACAGTCGACACGGTATTCATTACATAAACAATGGCGATTCATAAATTTTAGTTTCTGAAATAAAAATTACAACAGTCGACATTGTCTTAAATTTCTAATCATACCGACTAAAAAAGATAGTCAACAACAAATATCGGCATGGTATTCATCCGTTTCAATACCGACTGTCTAGAATCGACATGATAATCTTTATTTTACCATGCCGACTCTGAGCTTTTTAGAAGAAAAAAAAGTTAAGTTTTTAAAAAAACTAAAAAATTTAGAAAAACTTCAAAAAAAAAATGAAAATTTAAGTTTAAAAAATAAAAAAATAAAAAATAAAAAATAAAGATTAAAATAAATTAAAAATACAAAGATAGTTTTATTATAAAAGATACACGATTAAGGGATTATTGATTTAATTTCATAATACAGGGGTATTTAGTATTCCCAATCAAAGGTTCTTTATAATAATGCTGTTGTTGGCAATTCTTTGGCTACTGGGCGTTACAGTTCCCATAGGCTCAATGTTTTATCAATCGAAACCAACACATGTTACGCGTACTAGATTAGTGGATGGACTATGTGCCGGTCTGGAAGAGTTAGAACTGCACAGAACTTGTGATTAAGACGCACTGCATATGGTGTGGAAAAATTTGACATACTGATGAGGTGATCGGATAATTGCAGCCGATGGAACGTAAGTAAGTTTTAAAATTATTTTTCAGACTTCACAGTATAGTCAGTGACGGCATAACATTCCGACGAGTCATTACATAGAAAAGTGCAGAACATTATTAGTCCATACCATAGAGTGAAAAAACAATAACCTAATCAAGACTACTATTCCTTCCTAGATGGGCATCCACCACCCAAGAGCATTCCAAGGATCCTTCCCTTCAACTTTGGAATGCGAGACTGAAGAATCCTGTTTTCTTCAGTTAGTTTGTCTAGTTGCAAACAAAGGTCTTTAATGGCTTTTCTCTTTTCATTGTTTCGTCTTATCAACTCCGATTGTTGTTTTATATTTTCTTCAATTAGCTTTGATACTTGCATTTTCATATCAAACCACATATCGCCTTTTTCGTAGCAACTCATAACAATCTGTCTCTGATCACATTTCTCCTTTTCGTCATTGTTATCGATTTCGCATTCTTTGTTCGTGTCAAGTAACTCAGCATCATGTTCGATGGTGTTGGATTCAGGATCTTCAGCAGCACATACAGATATTGCTGGATTGGGATCATTAGTACTGGAACTACAGTTTCCATTAGCCCCATTGATATTTATGTTTTGGTTGCTTTCGACGTTTATACAAGATTTTGAAGAAGTACTTGCACGATCTAATTCATCCCTTAACTGATCGTATCGTCCGGCTAAACAGCGGTATGATCTATGAAACTCTTCCATCATTTTCACCAGTTGAGTTCTGTTCTTGTAGTACATCTCCGCTCTTTGAGCAAAAGTATCTCCATCGTCTTGCAGAATAAGTGATACAACAGCCTTCATTTTCTCGTCTAAATCTGCATATAACAACATGGATTGCAATCTGATTATCGGAAACATCAATTAGAGAGGGACAAAGATATATAGAGAGATTACCATTGAGAGTAGCTTGAAGCCATGGAGATTGATTGGAACTGATATGTTTACCCAACCACCATGAACATGAAACCTTCTTACTATTCTCCATTATCAACACAAGAATGAAGCTGTTCTACACTTGTTTAAGAACAAGTATTATTCTATCTATGTTTCCTTTAATAAGAATATAAAAAAATCCGCACCAATTAGTCTGCTTAATTTCAGCTAAATTTGCCCTAATTAAATATTTTTGAATTACATGGAAAGATTCATTAGTATTCCAACTCCTATACTTGCTCATATTTTGACTTCGGCCTATGATACTATGTATACGCTGCATTAACTTTGGACTAAATATTGTACTACTGCAATATAAGATTTTGTGTCCATTTTTCTATGTTCATGAAGCTGCCTTTTTCGCAACCACAAGTAGTTCTAAGAAAAAATCTTGCTCCATAAAAAGATTTTTTTTTTTTGCTTTTTACGGTCATTGTGAAATTCGGTTCCCAAATTAATTTTTAACCTTTCGGTTTAATTAAGTCGAATTTAAACTACTTCTTAAGTGATATCCAAACATCGTGTAAATTGTTTTTATGTATTAGTATCCCAATTCCTATGTTTCAGAATTATACGAAAGAAAATGGATAGTTGAGGAACGATTGGTTGTTGATTTTTGAGTTGAACCAGGGAATATGGTCTATATATGGATGATTGTTTTTTTGATTCTCTATTATCAATGTAAATGTTTGATTAAAATAGCAATGCTGACGGTTGGTGCAGTTGGAAGTGTGAATATGAGTATCTTTATGCCTTCATTTGGCATCTCATAGATACATTTACAACTACTGGTCAAGTTGGGTTCATTGATAAGTAGGTTCAACCGACTTCACCGTATGTTTTCTTTTTTTTTGGGGGTCCTTTGTAATTTGTTTACGCTTTTCCATCGCAGATTGATAGAGGCCAGAGGTGATTGTGCTCAATTCTAAAAGAATCTAATCATATTCTTTGAAACTTTACACTTTTCTGTAGCTAAATGTATGAGCAATTGTAAGCGAATTCAAGGACTTGTCCTTACGGTCTTAGTTTCTTACTCATGAAGCAGTAGCACTAAGGGCAAAAGTCCTTGCCAAAAGAAACTTCACAATTAGCCTCGTGAACCAGAAAAACTTCAAGGGCTCAAAACTTTCGAAGCCTTTTCAAGATCAAGAGCATGAGAGTAAGAAAGAATGTGGAGACTGGAGAGGATAAACATTCCACTATGTAAATTTATAAAAATCGTTTGACATAATAGATAGATTTATTCACACAATTCAAAGGCGGAAATTGAAAAGATGGACAGAATCCAGAAACAGAACTCCGAATTGGAGTTTTATACGGTTAAACACATACGTAAACTCTATCGACTCTTAAATCGTACTAGCTTATATAATGACTTGGAATAGGTTCAAAAACTTCTCTAATATCTGTTATTCCAGTACTCTGATTCGTTAATGAGTGGATAAAGATCAGCAGCAGATGTTGAAGAATCCGAGTCACTTCTTAAATTCGAAACGAATTCTCCAACAGGAGTTCGACTTTCAAGCATGCTGAGTATTGAAGCCATTTTAGGCCTTAATGCTGGAGATGTGTTGGTGCACATGAGAGCTATATTAATGATCCGTAAAACCTCTTCTTCCTCGAAATCGGACTCCAACTTTGGATCAACCAACTCCATCAAATTGCCATTCTCCTGAAGAACTAAGGCCTGAGTAGAAAAGCAAACCAATAAAGATGCATGGTTACAGGATTAGCCCTTTAAGAAATCAAATCATAATAATCTGATAAGCAAATACCAAAACTTTAGAGATTTTATAATTATTACCCAATCAAGAAGATAAATACACTCTTGTTTTGTCCGATAACTTGTATTGCTCTTCCCGCTTACAATTACTAACGCGAAAACTCCAAAACTATAAACGTCTGCTTTATCTGTCAAATAGCCTCTCAATGCATACTCTGGTGCCATGTAACCACTGAAAATCACAGATTGTTTAACTAGTATATAAAGCATACTGGAGTTCAAGTGTTTAGCAATCAAAAACCAAATGAAGAAAATATGCAAACTTACCGAGTACCTGCAATTCGAGTGCTGATATGGGTGTCATCTTCTTCATCCAGTTTTGACAGACCAAAGTCAGAAATCTTTGGGTTAAGATCCTTATCAAGAAGCACATTAGTACCCTTGATGTGTCTGTGAACAATTTCCAGCCTTGATTCTCCGTGAAGATAAGTTAGGCCTCTGTCTATACCTATACAAATTTTCTGCCTTGTTGGCCAATCAAGCTTCAATTGGACCTCTTCTTCTTCTATAATATATGCGCAATCAACCAAAAATGCATTGTACCGTAATTGTTAATATTTTATTAAATGCAGCGTAGAAGATATTAGGAAACAAAATGTGGCAATGTACTCACCAAACAATGCACGGGCAAGGCAAGTATTCGTAAATAAGAAGCAACTGATTTGCTTCAATACAGCATCCATAAAGCTTTGCAAGATTAGGGTGTCGCAGGCCAGAAATCATGCCTATCTCGTTTATATTCACGATTTCCTTGCTTAGATTTTGAAGATAGTTGTTTAACAGCAATTACAGTGCCATCTAACAGATATCCCTGCATTTGTTAATAAAAGTAGGATTTTGGTTATGTCACCCTTTTATAAGCCATCCATATAAATACGACCAATGCTCTTAATGTAAATACCTTATAAACAGGTCCAAAACCACCTTCACCAATCTTGTTTTCTGCAGCAAAGTTGTTTGTTGCAGCTTTTATTTGCCTCAACGTGAAGGAATTAGTGTTTAGGTCCAAACCTCTTAGTTCTATCAGATACAAATCAGTACCATAAAGAAAGTTCATCGTTAAATGGCTAAGGAATTAAAGCAAAGATACACAAAAAAAAATGATACCAAATAAAGACCTGACTTTGGTGCGTCAGTTCAAATGTTGATTTCCATTAGTGTTTTAGCATAACTATAGATAAACATAGGTATTTTGACATAAAGTTACCTTGATCGATCGCATTTTTTCTCCCCAAATAACCCTTCCACCAGAGAGCACCACCCAGAATAAAGACAAGACATAATGCAGCGACGACAATTCCCGCTACAGCACCTACAGATATGCTTTTTCCACGACGAAGAGATACAAAATCTAAAAAAAATACGACTTCATTAGATGTAATGCAAATCATTTTGGTTTGCTAGTTCCCACATACTCGCACATGCAGCAACTATGTAGATCTGAGCTTGTGTGTATGGCGAAGGTACGTAAGACAGAGGGTGAATAGATAATAAAAACAAAACATATATACTACCAGGACTTAGTACAGAAATAGCTGAAATAAGAGGACCATAGAATCCGGCTTTAGGGATCCTTTGTGTGCCTTTTCCAGCCCAGTAAAAGCGAATTTCCAAGGTATTACTAGTAACAGACTCATTGAATGTTCTAATGACTGCCTGGCGAACTCCACCCGCTGCTTTCACAATATCGAAATCCTTCAACTTAAGCTTCCCCTACAATGGCTATTAAGTTAAACAAAGAATTTCTTATGTAATATCAAGGAAAAAAAAACATTCATGATGGTATTAGCTATACCTGAATGTAAACATCGAATACACGCCTCCCAACTTGTAATTTATCATTTTGGAATTCTATCTCAGCGAAATGGAGATTCACAGTATAATTTCCATTAATCAAACAGAAACTATAATAAGTTGGAGATATAGGAGATTTGCGGGCTATCATGTATAATTCAGAATCCGCCATCAAGAGAGATGTTTTTGGAATTCCAGCTATAAAACTGGCACTATCGTCATCATTGTCCATGAAATCGCCAGAGCTACTTAATGCTCAATTATTATTTCCTTGGTGGTAAAAGTTTGAAGAGCCCTCACTGTTATCGCCATCGTAGTTGCCAACACTATTACTTCCATTCATAGGAAAAATTTCTCCACCACCACAGTTGATATTGAACGAATGACGGTCTGGAAAAGTGTGTACAAAATGTTAACGTACATAACCAGATAAGAGTTTTGTAAAACATCAACGAGAAAACAATATCTTTTCTTAATATTTCAAGAGATTCATACTTAATTAATTATAGCACCACAGTCATGAAAGTATCAGAGTAGTGCAGTAAATATACCATAATGGACGGCAGTGAATATAGTATAAAGCTATACATTTTAGCTATACTCTGTAATATCCACATGTATATTCTATGTTGAAATCTTGCAACAATGAATAGCAGCGTTAGATGTATCAGAA